>OX333074.1:49376105-49756118 GCA_946863875.1 Alloplasta piceator
GCGAGTTCTAGCGAGATGAAGATCCGTGAGCTAATACCAAACCATGAGGAAGAGCCACCGGTGAAGAGAGGAAAAGGATCGGGTGTTGGATTGACGGAGGAGGAGGAGGAGGAGGAGGATGGAGAGAAAATGAGGGAACGGAGGTAGAGCGACGATAGACAATGGAGACTTTGTCAGGACCCGACGGCCCATGGAGAAGATGGTTGGTCTGATGGTTCTGGTGGCACGAAAAGAGAGGATGGGAGGGAAGGAAAGCTCATCAAGATGGACGTGGCCCAAGAGTAGGCAGTTTCGTTGTTGCCTATTTTGTGTATATGGGATGAGAATATACAAGGGTAGATCACCTTTTTGCAAGTCTAGGCCTGAGGCCAAATGACGAAAAGATACTTGGGGCATGCTGCGATAAGGGAAATCCGAGTGGATGCAAAGGAGACTATCTTGTCTATGAAGAAAATAAGAAGGTCGATGAGAAGTGCTGCAGAATAAGGGATGTGGCAATCGTAAGGAATCTTGGGCAGCTCGAATGATTGAAGTTTAGACAATGGATACTTCCATCACTGAAATGAATGAATCGATGTCATTTGAGGAACTCAGACAAATGTGGGTAACAGTGATGAAGAAAGTCGTAGATCAAGGATGATGGTAGCAATTTGGGCCCTTTCAACGAGGCTGCAACATTTATTTTCTTACCAGAAGTGGAAATCCACCGGAATTAATTTTGACTATACATGGAATGATGGATTGGCCTAAGCCATCAATGATTCAGGGAGGCCTATTACTGCTGGGAATTCAGAAAAAATATATGTAGTTGAAAGTAGAGTAGTTCGATCGGGGTAGGAATGTATTACCTACAATGTAAAAAAATGTTGTATTAAATTTAATAAAAAAATATGAAGTTTTTATGCATATACAGTATATTAATTTTCATATACATATGTTAAGTAATATTCCAATACAAGTACATGCAAAATCAAATAACTTCTTTTAATTTTAATATACGCTCGTATACTAAAATTCCATTGCATAGTATGATTGTTAAAGCAGAATCATGAAAAAAGATATGAAAATTAATATTCTTTTGTATATTAATTTCCATTACTTGTCTAAATTTTCATATTCATGTTATGAAAATTACGTTACCGTAACTGGAATTAATTGTTGTTAGAAAAAAAATCTGCCCAAATTGTACGATCTAATTTCTCTCTTCGACCGGGATTCGAACCCTCGACCCTACCTACTATCCTACCTATCGTACCTAACTACCTAAACGCTACCTATTACGCTACCGACTACTTATGAACTCCCTCTACTTGTGTGATATATGAATGATGTAAACTCTCAAAAACTTTATTCCTGAATACCTGATCCCTCGTAACTTAAGTGACCCCTCGTAACTTGAGTTACCTCTCATAACTTAATTTCGCGACACCTGATCCCTCGTAGGTCACGTAAAGCCGCGCAAAACTTAATTCCAGCATTCCTGACCCCTCATAAGTTATGTGACCCCTCGTTACTTAATTTCAGAGCCCCTGACCCTTTATTAGTTATGTAAATCCTTAAAACTGTTTGAACAAAATCGTGATCCTCTCGTAAGTATTTTTTGTTTATATTATGTTCAAAGACATTTTTTTTCAGTGATTGATTGGAATTTTAAGAAATAAGTGTATTCATTTTCAATAATGTATCTTGAAATTGCGAAAAAGTATGGAAAAACCATTTTCATATATGGGGATATTAATTTGCAATGTTAATTTTCACTCTTTTAATTAATAATATACAAATATTAAATTTAAGATGAAATTGTTAATTTGCCAATACCATGTATAGTAATTTCGATTTCGCATACTTGTTATTGAAATTTCATATACTTTTGTACATTAAATTTAATAATAACGTTTTTTACAGTGTGTTCTTCATCGAGTGTCGAGTTGGGATGGGACGTTTACTTTGAAAAAATTAGAGTGCTTAAAGCGGGTTATCTTGGCCTGAATACTGTGTGCATGGAATGATGAAATAGAACTTCTTTTTTTTTATTACTCATGCGGGAAAAGCGGTATCTTTGCACCTGCTGTTACGGTTGAAAAGTAGCTCGCTTCGCTCGTGCGCTCAACTTCGCTTTCGTGGACAATCGACAACTTGCCGCACTAGTTGCACAATATACTATTTTTTTTGGTTTTCGGAGCTCCGAGGTAATAATTAATAGGAACAGAGGTAGAAATAATTGGTATAGCTGTAAATCTGCCCATTCAGCGTCAAAAAACGCTGATAATCATGAACAATCCATGTGAAGGCGATAGTAAAAAATTTCGAACGAAAATTGCCTAGTAAACAAATACGCAATTTGCTGTATTAAAATCCCTAGTGGATCATGTTCAAAAATGTCAAAAAGGATTTTGGTCGGAATTTTTATGACTTCATAATTGTTTACCCTTGTGTAAAAAGGGTCTGAGCATCAGAGGTTCATTGTTCAAGAAACTATAAGAGGATCATTATTGGAGAAACACGCCGTTGGGTGTCAAGATGGGGATATAATAAGCCCAGGCGTGCCAAGTTCACAGCAAGAACTTCCACTCCGCGCAAAGCTGTCTCGAGGGACGGATCAGTGAGCTTTTGGTTGGCTATGAGGAGAGATTATATTTACTCAATGGCTTATAAACCTAAGAGTTTAGTTACGGGATAACAGCCATAACTTTTGACCCGTCTTTATTATCAGCACCAGAAAATCTCTGTTATCAGATTTCAAATATGATACGGAGAAACGTGTAAACGCAACATTGTGATTCCATAATTTTAACAAATTTATCAAAGTCTCCATTCTATAAACCCGTCCCTTATCTAGGGATAATCTCTTCAGCACATCATACTTATGACAATCATCAGAAATGATCTAAACCACTCTTATTCCTTACCGCATTCGTTTTCATGCTGATCCAAGGTATCTAGTGACCTTTGGCAGCTTTGGCAGCAAATAGAAATAATATCTTGCACTTACCTCGAACAAAAATTTGTTGGACTTCGGCATAGGCCTAAAGAGCCTTCACTCATCGCCTGTTCTTAATAATACTGAGTAAACATGGAAGTGTCATCAACAAACCTCCTTGACTTTTTCACGACGTTGGTTGGTTGTGTCGTCAAGCGGTGGATTTGGCGAACGAACGATGTACGCTGCTGGACTGCGTATCGGTTCGGATGGCGTTACAATCGCCGATGATTCAGTCGGTCTGTGTCTGACATTGACGACCGGACGTTTGACGTTGGGTTCGTTGTTGATCTGAACCTCCTGATCCGGAACCAAATTTTCCTGTACCCAGGCGGGATTCGAAGGTTCCGAGCGTTCCTCGGGTCCGACGCCCCGATCGACGACACTCTCGAGATCTCGCCTCGTCATGAATGTTCCGGTCAGCAATACGATTAGCATGACCGAGAGCAGTCCGCTGATCGCGAGCCGTTGCATGAGCCTCATCTCGTCAATGTATTTTGGCAGCCACCACCGGGCACCTGGGACCTCTGATGTCCCGCTCGTATTGATGCCTCTGAGCCAGACAAAACGCGAAAAAAATCCATCACCGTTGATCCTAATCTCACGCTAGTTCAACGCATTTGCTAATTATGGGCAGGATAATGGTTAGCATAACCTCAGAATTTAGTTAACCCATTTTTCTTCGAGTTGGCTTGATGGAATCAAAATCTAATAGTGGGTTCGTCTGTATATAGTTTATGGCTACAGGTGTTCCCACTATTTTTTTTCATTCCATTGAGTCGTTTTCGAGAAATATGTGTTGGAAGATTTAGCTCTAACTCGAAAGGCGAGCGTGAGATGGTTTAACCTGACCTTAAGGGCACCCTAAAAAAATTAGTGTCTCGAACTCTAACCAAGCGATGGGGAGGTAGCTTTTGGTGAGTAACCTTCGATCAAAACCTAGTAACTCAATGTTTTCAGTTCGTACGACTTCGTCTGAGTTTAACCACTCGTGGATCGCCTAAAAATAGTCTGAAACCTCGAATTTCCGCGGTTAACTCTACCGATCGAGTTAGTTACAGCTTGATTTCGCGGTATTTTCGTAACTAAGCAAAACTTCCCGAGTGCATTTGCCATTGCTAATGACTAGCATGTTATTCCGTTGAATTCTAATGTCCAACCAACTAGGCAATGTAAACTTCCATATTTAAACGCTCAATTCTCCTCGGCTTATATACATGTATTCATGGCCGACCAACAATGGGGCTATTTGATAGGTTTTTCTTGAACTTCCAACTGATTTGACCCAGTTACTGCATCACGCAAGGATCCAGAAGAGGTGTTTCTTCGATAAAGTGAGAGAGAGAGAGAGAGGGAGAGAGAGAGAGAGAGCGAGGAGAGAGTTTATATAGACCATCAAGGATACGTAGTTACAGGTACAACTAGAAAGGTCGTAAATGTGTTAAGGGATCTTCGGTACGGAGGAACTTTGACGCTTGATCAAGTTTGTTCGTGAAAATGCGCGTGACCTATCTACCGAGTTGGAGGACTCGACCATGGACTTTAGTTTGTGCTCGTGATCGTTTGGACATTCGCGTATCGCACTGTATTGTTGAGAAAATTCACCGAGTTTCGGGACTCCGCGCAAACTAAATAGAAATGGAAGTTACTTTCCGTCTAAAACGATGTGACGGTTCCGAATGTTATAAATATTCTTCGAAAGTTCCGAAATATGAATAACCACAATTTCTGAAATTTCAGGGGCTTTTCCTGGATGTAAAAACCTACGATTCAATGAGGGGTTTTCTTATTCCGAGTTAAAATTTCGATTTCATGAAGGATGTGTCAAAATATCTTCGCAAAAATCAAGAATCTCAATTCAAAAACTGGCAAATTTTCCTCAATGTGACATTTTGGAAATTTCTTCGATTAATCATAGGGAAAAGTAATGTACTAACGAAATTCGTTTGACTTTTCGAATTTTAAGCTACCCTATACCAAATGGCGTTGCCTACCCCAAAAAGCTTTCTCGACAAACGCCTGCCAGACGGTAACTCCGTTATACTAAGGGGTCATTCCATGTCAAATCGACCAATAGTTGGAATCGACCCCTTTCAATTTCCATGAAATTTAGTCAGAAGTTTTCTTTTATCATAAAACGAAGTTCTCCCAACGGAAAAAAATTAATAAAATTTTTTGCGGAAGTTATGCGAAATTCAAAATTTTACAATTTTTTCAATTTTCCAAGTTTATTTTTTAAATATCGTGAAAAATATAACAGTTACGAAAAAATCGTTCTGGGTTCGTCTTCAGTATACTTGAGACTACGAAAAAAAAATTCGGAAAAAGAATTTTGAAAAATGATGAATTTAGAGAATTTTTAATTTTTTAAAATCGTAAAAATCTACGATTAACATCAAATTTTTGGTTCATCTTTTTTTACATGATACCTTGTACTGATTTCAAAAGATCCTGAAATTTTCAGAAAGGCGTTTTTATTTCCAAAATCTGAATTTTTTAATTTTGGTAAACATTTTTTTTTTCACTTTTACCTCTGAAGTAAAGTAGAGCAATCATGTAATTTTCACTGCTTAAAATTACAAAATTACATGATTGCTCAACTTCATTTAACTAAAAGGTAAAAAAAAAAAAAATTTTTATCAAAATTCAAAAACTCATATTTTTTAAGAAAAAAAACACCATAAACATAGTACTGTGTACTGATTTTAAAAAATCCTGAAATTTTCAGGAAGGTGTTCTTTTTTCAAAATATGAATTTTTGAATTATGGTAAAAAAAAATCGTGGTTTTCTTTTACCTCTATGTTAAGTAAAGTTGAGCAATCGTGTAATTTGTATTGCTTGAAATTACAAAATTACGTGATTGTGTAACATTACTTAACTTACAGATATAAAAAAAAATTTGTTTACCAAAATTCAAAAATTCATATTTTTGAAAAACAAAGACACCTTTCTGAAAATTTTAGGATCTTTCAAGATCGGTACAAGGTATTATAAAAAAAAAATGAACAAAAAATTTAATGTTAATCGTGGATTTTCACGATTTTAAAAAATTCAAAATTCTCCAAATTTATCATTTTTCAAATTTTTATTTTTTTTCTGTAGCTCCAAGTATACTCTTCAAGACGAACTCAGAACGATTTTTTCGCAACTACAATAGTTATCGAGATATTTAAAAGATAAACTTGAAAAATTGGTGAATTTTTGAATCTTGCATAACTTTCGAAAAAAAAAAATTATTTTTTTCCATCGGTACAACTTAATTTCATGATAAAGGAAAACTTTTTACCAAACGTCACCGAAATTGAAAGGGATTCCAACTATTGGTCGATTTGACATGGAACGACCCTGATGTATTTTGTCACAACAATACCAAGTACTCTTCAGATCTTACTCTTTCAATAACCAAAGTCTAGTGAAAGTATATAATGACAATTTGATCTAAAAACAATTGCGACATTATATTTTTTCGTGACCTTGACCCCTAAAAAACGGCGTGGCAGCAGGTGAGCCCAAAATCAGGTTTCCCATATCTAATGTGGCCTCAATATCGCACGTTTGAAGCGTTTGAAAATGGGGGAACCGTAATGCATACATCCCTTCGAGTTCCTATACATTCCCGTTGTATGACGAACGAAGAGGGAGAAATGGGGAAAATCGTGTGTCGTGGGAGTGACTACTTACTCGTCGACCACCTGTTGTGGTACACTCGAGCCCCGCGATTCCAACAGCGTGCCTGAAGTCTATATAACGAGTTCCCGATATATAGCCGAGGATCTGTTCCTCGCACGACACACGGAATCGTCGATCTTAAAACGACAAATCTCACTTGATTGCCCACGAATCTCGTTCCTTCGTAAATCTGATTTTCTTCTTCAGTCTTTTTTTCTAGTTTTTAGTTTTTTTTTCTCCTTTTTTGATGCAATATCGTCTCATTGATCCTGCTTGAATGATGCAAATGGATGGCAGTGCACTGTCGAATTTCGTGCCCAAACTGTCGAGAGAAACAAAAGCAAACACTGTTGACAACGATGGCACAATTTTCTCTGAGCTCTGTCGAATTTGAGATCGATTCATCGATGGGAGACTCTGATCTGTCGGAGATGATGATTAAACCAGAATTGTCAATAATGCATTACTTTGATAATGCATTACTGCATGTTTACCCGATATGGGGCATGCATCCATTACAAATTACTTTTTTTAATTTGTAATGGGACATGCATCCATTACACATTACGTTTTGTATTTGTAATGGGACATGGATCCATTACACATTACTTTTTGTATTTGTAATGGGACATGCATCCATTAAACATAACTTTTTTTTATTTGTAATGGGGAATGCATCCATTACACATTACATTTTTTAATTGTAATGGAGCACGCATCCATTACACATTACATTTTTTAATTGTAATGGAGCACGCATCTATGACAAATTACTTTTTTATTTGTAATGGGGCATGCATCCATTACACATTACTTTTTGTATTTATAATGGGACATGCATCCATTACACATTACTTTTTTTTATTTGTAATGGGGCAAGCATCCATTACGCATTACTTTTTGTATTTGTAATGGCACATGCATCTATTACACATTACTTTTTTTAATTGTAATGGAGCACGCATCCATTACATATTACTTTTTTATTTGTAATGGGGCATGCATCCATTATACATTACTTTTGTAATGTGGAATGGAAAACTTTTCCAATGTACATTATTTAAAAGAATGGGTAATGCATTACTTTTACATTACTATTTTCACAACTCTGGATTAAACATTTGAAATTTAATCTTTCCATGATCTGAATAAAATGCCAAAAACGTTCGATTTTTTTGTGGTTATTTTTAAAAAATTTATTTTCAACTTAAAATTTAAATTTGATTTAAATTCAAATTTAAATTCAACAGCTGCATTAATTTTCAGTGAAAAAATAAACTGTTGAAAATTTTCTGTAAGTTCTGCTTTTATCGCGGATTATTATTGTTTTTGGGAATATTTTTCTCCGCACTTGGAAAAATTTTGGATCTTTTGAAAAAAAATCCAGATTTCTCAATATGTATAATATTAAATATTCAAAAACTTCACCGATGATAGTGCAGAAATATTTTTTTTCTGCGGTCTTTTATGACACTTATGAATAATTGTTACTTCTCTTGCATTCTGCATTGAGCGATGAATTTTTTATATTTTTATTGAGGAAAATCCAGAGGAAATGCTTTCCAATGGGAATTCATTGGAAATTCGCTCCCCGAAACATCGATGGAGATTTTACTACTCGAATTGGTTAATTGAATTTTTATGCTACGAACGATGTGAAAGTTGGGATGTTGATGATTTGGACAAGCGGATTTCGTATCCATATATGAATGAAATTGCACGAAGAGTGCGAGAAGCAATAAGAGTAAAAGTAACCGAGCGAAATGGAGGGAGGAAGAGGCAATTGTGGTGCACTTACACAGACGTGTAAATTAGGGCGATTTGCGAAACACATTTTTTCGAATTGCGTTCCGCATCGAGATTTCTGTAGCTTTTTCCTGGAAAAATAGAGAAGTCTGTAAAGATTTTTTTTTTACGATTTTTGCAGCCAAGTTAAATTTTGGCAAAAAGAGGATTCGAGAATTTGGACATGAGGGAATATTTTGAAAAAATTCATTCGCGTTCAGGAAAATTAACGCATTCGATTTGTTTAAGAAAAAAAGAACTAGCCGAAAAATGGTTGAATAATTATTTGTTTAAACAATTTATTAATAACTTTTGGGTAACATCATTATTGATAATTGTTGTTTATGACATGAAAAAAATGTTGCTAAATTTTTTCAGATTTTGATTAAACCATAACTCGCGCGAAACCAAAGGAATATGCGACGATATTTGGTACAACTTATTTTGGGAACAAAATTTCGCGCTTCGAGTTCGAACCGGTAAATGTTCCAGCACATTAATCGATTACCAAGAACGAATCAAATGACACAAGAAGAAATTAACGAAAAACAATTGAAAATTGAGATTATAAAAATCTTGAGATCTATTTTTCACAAAAAATAGTTAAAATTCAATAAAAATCTCGACGAGCAATCGAAAAAGAATTTTTTTTTTCTAACCAAGGTCAAAATCCAAAAACAACTTGACCAATATTTGAGCAAAAATTTCTCAATTTCGGCCCATTTTTAGCGAAACAAAAAATAATATTATAAATTGTTCGCTGATGGATAAAAGTTTCAAACAAATTAGGAGAGCTTTGTAGACTCAATACAATGGTATAAAAAATTGGGAACCAAATTGAAGATGCCAAAACGTTGGTCGATTCAACTCGGAATACCTCGTACAGTCTATAAGAGATTGCTGTACGTCGATGTCGGCAAATTGTACGTTGGTTCAACGACTTTCCACCTCGTTGCTTTTCCCACACGATGGCAATGACTCGTTCACCGTGACGACTTGTGGCCGCAGCTTCTCTTAACCAAAGAGAGAGAGAGAGAGAGAGAGAGAGAGAGAGAGAGAGAGAGAGAGAGAGAGAGAGAGAGAGAGAGAGCGAGAGAGAGAGAGAGAGAGAGAGAGAGAGAGAGAGCGAGAGAGAGAGAGAGAGAGAGAGAGAGAGAGAGAGAGAGAGAGAGAGAGAGAGGGGAGAGAGAGAGACTTGCGGCCTGGTAAATCGTAAAGGCGCACACGCTCATTGAGCTTATCGCGATGGAGGGGCTTTTCAGGGTGAGAGTGTCTCAGCACGTAACAAACCGTCGACCTTGCCACCTCATAGACGAAAGTTCCACTTTCGTTCATCTAGGAACTAACGGCGCCTGCACTTGACTCTCCATAAAAAAAAAAAAAAAATAGCGATAGTTTATGGCTTTCACCGTAATTGTTCGCCTCCTGCTCACGAAATACAGCAGTTTTTCGGATGAAATTTATTTTGAGGAAGCGGTAAAATTGCACCTCAATTTTTACGGCCAAATAATCTCATTTAAGTGACCCAGGGATTTTTGTTTTATGGGCAAAACGGAAATTGTACCATAACTTTTACGCCTCCGGAATTTTAACTATAAAAGAAAGCTAAAATTTTTGTGCTAATGTCTCAATATCAGAGCTTTTTTAATTCGAGAATAAATGGTGTTACAGTTTGTATCGTTTAAAAAGTTCTTTTCCTAAAAAGTTTTGCAAAGGAAGAAATCGTTGAATTATATATTCTGCGGTCTTTTTTAAGGACTTGGTATGGTAAAAAATTCATTTTTTCGTTACATTGCTACGATGCAAACTTCAAATTCATACGAATAATGTACAGAAATTTTTTTATTTGATTTTATATTATTATACTTGTATTATTTTATATTTATGATTATTATATTCATATTATTAAATCGCAGAAATGATTTTTGTAGTTTTAAATCCACAGAATTTTTTCTTTTTTCAAATAAAATTTTGTTATAAATCACAACTCATAATTTTTGTGCATTCATATTTTTTCATTCCAAATTGTGATATACGAAGGTTCGCACTTTTCGTTTGAAATTCAGGAACTTCAAAATGATGAAAAACAATTAAATTTTTATTTCTATTTCATTTTTTTATTTCTAGTTATTGCGTGAAATCCTTAATTCTATCGTGACAAAAAATTAAAAAAATCGTAAAAAAACGTTAAAAAAATCGTGAAACTAGAAACGTTGAATGAAATTCAAATTGCACGGGTAAATCAAAAAGAGAAAGTGAAGGAGAGAGAGAGAGAGAGAGAGAGAGAGAGAGAGAGAGAGAGAGAGAGAGAGAGAGAGGAGAGATGGTATTCAATTCAATGGATGAAATATGCGAAGGGCTTATATAAATGTCTATCTCGCTATTATGCAACGTAAATGAGACTATAGATTGTCTATAGATATATATATTAGGGTGACAGTTATTTAGGCTTTGGCGAAATAAGTTCGGTGCCACCCCAAAAATATAATCAAGGTGTGTAAAAAAAAATCTGTGTAAAGTTTGGAGGCGCTCGGAAAATTGGAAAACGCGCCACCGGGCGATTGAAATTTTAAATGTTTTTTGGGCATCTCTACAGAGCTTGTCATTAACAAAATTATGAACGAAAAAAATTGAAAAAATTTGGTTTTGTACAGCATACTATGCACAATGAGTGTACCGAGTTTCAAATTTTTCTCATTAATATTATACTCGGAAGAAAATCGTTGGTGCGTGTGATAAATACATGTATTTTACATTTAAAATTTCAATCGCTCGGTGGCGCGTGTTCCAATTTTCCGAGCGCCTCCAAACTTTACACAGATTTGTTTTGATACACCTTGATTATGTTTTTGGAGTGGCGTCGAACTTTTTTCGACAAAGCTCAAATAACTGTCACCCTAATATATATATTATATATGCATATACAGTTAGTGATAGACGAAAAGAATGGCGGGGGTGCGAAACGAGCGACGGAGAACGAGACGCCAGAGGGAGAAAGACGAGGAGAGGGAAAGTATAGGGATTGAATGCCTTTTATCGTCGGCGCTCATCCTTGTCGTTTGTGGCACCCTGGTTGGGTCTCGTGGAATCGCACCGCGTGCATTTTATCGCTCAGCTCGCTGCGGGCGTTACACCTGCAGTGAGAGAGCATGAAACGTCTGATAGTTGCAAGAGAGATAAAGAGAGGCCTTTTTTCCATCCCTCAACCTCTCCCTCTCTCTCTCTATTTCTCTCTCTCTCTCTCTCTCTTTCTTTATCGCGTCACCAAGCAAATCGCGCCAATCGCGAATAAACTGCGAAGAGAGAGAGAGAGAGGGAGAGAGGGAGAGAGAGAGAGAGAGAGAGAGAGAGAGAGAGAGCTGAGGATATGTAAAGAATATGACAAAGAGAGGGAGAGAGAGAGATGGAGGATAATTCTCTCCTGCGAGAGCCTTGAAATTCTCCACGGAGTAATTCTCCCCGTCTCTGGGATATTTAAGGGGTTATACGCAGTCAGGATTTTCAAAATTTTTTTTTCATTTTCTTAATTCATATATACTTGAATATATACATAGAAAATTTCATGTTCATTCAACACATATTTTCGAACTTGATTTAATGGGTATAATTTTATTCTTTGAAATTTATTTGTATTTATAAATGGTGTAACCATTAAAACTAAAATTTATATTAATAAAGTAATTACATCTCCTAATTTATTTGGGTTTGAACGAAGAATTGATTGTGTATGCAAATAGAAAATATCATTCTGGTTCAATATTGAATTGGGGTAATTGTAGGATTTGCTAAGATACAATTTTCTGGGTCTCTCAACATAAAAGGGTTTATTAAATTGTTTATAAAAAAAAATAGAAATTAAAGTAGAAAATCCTAATAAATCTTTTCATGTGAAATATGGTTGGAATAAAATATGGAATAGGCTGTGTTTATAAGTTCGTGAGCAAGATTTCTCAAAAACGGCATAACCGATCAGTTTCAAATTTTTACACAAGCTTTAGAAAAATATTTTTGAGCATTTGATCGAAGGTTTTTTTTACCGATAAATATTTTGCATTTTATAAAAAAATTCAGGCAAAAATGTCATAAAAATCGATTTTTTTTTTAAGAAGCCGCCATTTTGTTGAAAATAAATATTTTGCTTATTCCTTCGACTAAATACTATAGCTTATATTAACGAAATCTTTTTTATTTTTAGATTTTGGATTATCCAATCCAGAGATATCAACGCCTTTTTTTAGAAGACCTCCCGGAGATCGGCTACAGCGGCTTCAAGAATCATAATTTGAAAAAAAAAAAAATTTCAAAATAAAGTTAAATGTAACAAAAATATGTACATACATTTTTACGTTAATAAACTAAAATATCGTTTCAGAAAAAAATCGTGAAAAATCTTTTTTTCGGCCTCCTGACTGTGTATAACCCGTTAATGCCCAAATGGACGCAAATTTTCGAGGATTCTTCACTCGTGCTTTTCCCTCCTCTCTCTCTCTCTCTCTCTCTCTCTCTCTTTCTCTCTATCTTTTTCTCTCTCTCTTATACTTTTGGTGTCCGAATGCTTACCGCAATCATTTCTCTTTCTCTCTCTCTCTCTCTCTCTCTCTCTCTCTCTCTCTCTCTCTCTCTCTTTCTCTCTAGTTTTATAGCATTTTGCAGCGGCTGGCAACGTTTAATGCTCAATATATACCCGTTTCTACCTTCAAGTGCGATTACGCGCATTCGGTCTCCACTGAATGTTAAATAATGGACGAGAATGATGGAATAATAATCCCTTTCTCTCGCGTATTTCTTCACCATCCTACTATGAAAATAGTTGTACGAATCGCCGACAATGTTGCCGAGAAAAATCGAAACAACGATTTTCTTACTACATTCATATTGTATATATTTATGGACGAGGCATTTCTGAGCTAAAACGATGAATAATTGATTCTGACCCACTCCGAATTTATCCCTGATTTTTTTTTTAGACTGAACCGTCACTTTAAAGGGCTTGAAATTTGTTCTTCGATTCTTATAATGGACCAAACTTTATTTTTCTTTAATAAAAAAATTAGAAATAAAACTTTTTAAATACTCCCACTTTTTAAATATTCACAAGTATTTTGTGATCAATCATATTATTTTCTATTATTAAACTTTTTCAAATTGGGGCTAATTCGTAAAAATTTGAATTTATTGAGAATATATTATGCCAAAAACTTTTGCTCTTAAAAAAATTTATAATGCTTTTTAGCAAAACTCCAAGGATATGGAATATAGGGAACAAAGTCAAGTAGTGTTAGGGTTAAATATTGAAAAATTTGGAGCCTTCATTTATGATATATTTTGGCTTGCTTACAAACAAAAGGTCGCAGTCTATATGATTGACCACACAAACGGATGTGGGTTACGACATTTTGTTCGCCAACGGTTTATTCACTATATATATGAGGTATTCCCGCTCAACGGGACCCCCTTTTGGCCGACCTCTTTCGATTTTTTTGAAACTCGACTATGGTTTAGTGTTGCGTGAAAGTATATTGTACACCAATTTTCAGATCTCTAACTATAATACTCTTTGGAATACACCAAAAGTTACATTTCAAACTTTTTGCGTATTCAGCGCTTCGGAGCTTTGGCACGACGCGAAATAGAATCGAAAAAATTCTTTGACAATAGCTTACGATCGGAAATTTCCTGCGCTTTTCGAAAAAATATCAGCGATTCCGAAAAAAAACGAATTCATTTGAATTTCGGCCGAAAACGGAAAAAATTGATTTACAAATAAAGCGCATCATTTAATTCGGCGGAACAATTTTTTTCATGTTTTGTATATATCTGAGAAGTCACGATATAAATTTCAAGTTGGAACTCACATCCGTTTACTAATGCCAAGCCTTTTAGTAAGATAAGAATTCTTAAATATCGTGTTTTTCGTATTCAACAGTTCCCTGATGTACTATATAGCGTTTTTGTAACGAATTTTGAATTTAGTAAATTTATTGAATTAATTAAATTAAATTATTCAAATAATCAATTTTGATCAATTTATTAAAGTAAATTAATTAAATTAAATTTATTAAATCAAATTTATTAAATTTAGAATTTAATAGATTTATAAAATTCGAAATTCGTTAAAAAAAAACTATGTAATATATCAGAGAACTGTTGAATACGAAAAACACGATATTTAAGAATTTTTATCCTACTAAAAGACTTGGCATTAGTAAACTGATGCGAGTTCTAACTTGAAATTTATATCGTGACTTCTCAGATATATACAAAACATGAAAAAAATTGTCCCGCTCAATCAAATTATGCTCTTTTTTTGTAAATCATTTTTTTCGGTTTTTGGCCGAAATTCAAATGAATTAGTTTTTTTTTTCGGAATCGCTGATATTTTTTTCGTGAAGCGCAGGAAATTTCCGATCGAAAGCTATTGTCAAAGATTTTTTCGACTTTATTTTGCGCCGTGCAAAAGCTCCAAAGCGCTGAATACGCAAAAAGTTTGAAATATAACTTTTGGTGTATTCCAAAGAGTATTATAGTTAGAGATCTGAAAATTGGTGTACAATATACTTTCAGGCAACACTAAAACATACTCGAGTTTCAAGAAAATCGAAAGAGGTCGGCCTAAAAGGGGGTCCCGTTGAGCAGGAATACCTCATATAAATATATATGAATGCGGTAATCTAGATCTCTCATCTACGAACCCCACCGTGAGAAATAAAGGGAGAAATCCCGCTTCTCTTCGAGTTTGATGGGCAATGAAATTCCCACAAGGACCTTGCTCCTTCGCCATACTTCTCCACTTTCTCTTTGATATTACAGCAGATTGCGTTGGTAATGTCTTATGACCAAGGAGAACAAGATATGTACGGGATATTTCATATCAGCTGAACCAACATCCGACATTTATTCTCCAGGATTTGTTTCAAAATTTATTTTACGATTCAAGTGAGGCAAACAAAAATTAGTATAATTTCTTCTATATGTATTTTTTTTATTGACTTCAAAGTTGAAAAAATAAGTTAAAAAATATTGCAAAATTAAATCTTACGACAAAAGTGTGCAGTGAAAAAAAAGAGCAACAAACAACGAAAAATTGAAAAACCTAGACAATCTTTCATATAATCAATTCTTCATAGTTGCGACATTATTTGAAAAATTGGATTATCAAGTATTGGTCCATTGATTTTTCTTTTAAAATTACATTTGTAAATTTTTCGTTCAGCTCTACATTCGAAATTTCAAGAATATAGAATCGAAGGATCTGATCCTTTATATCTGCATTTTACAGGATGTAAAGAAGTGAACGGTTAAACCGGGAAGAAATAGTGGAGGATCAATGCACGTTACATCGACTTCACGAGTGAAAGGAGAAATTAAAGCGTTAATCGAAGCAAGGATAATCCAGAAAGGTTCTAAAGAGTTTTAAACGAGTTTCTACTGAAAGCTCTACTATGGTTAACCAAACTAATATAACGTTGTACCGTCAATTATTTTCTTAATAAATAAATAAATTATCTTCTTCAATTAAAATTAAGAAGCTCGAATCTGTGGTTCAAGTAATAAAAATCATAAATTAAGTTGAAAATGTAATTACTGAATAACTATTTGAGGTTACAATTTCTAACGTTGTGTTAACTATATTTTAACTAGGGTTAAAATGTAACATAATTGGGGGTAAGTATTATAAATATTGCAATCAATTTTTTCAGGGCGAATTATGATTGACTCCATCAAAATATAATTACCTCAACTCCAACTTCACAGCTTTTTGTAACTTCGTTTCTTCATTCTCACCCTCGTAACATTTGTGTATTCGGTGTCGAGACGTCTCGACATATTGATCGTCGAAGGAGGGAGGGTCTCTTCTGCCCTTCGTCTATACAAACGCGGAAATCACGAACCCTTATCGTTCTCACATAAAAATGCATATAGCACATACGCCGGAAGTGGCAAGACGTCTATATGCAAAGACATTTTCATCCTTTATGTGTATGCACATATACATTAGGGCGATATTTTTTTTCGACTTATTTTTTTTCTTTCACTCCCCACCCAGAATTTTGTTGTACATGTGTGAAAGAAAATTCCCTGAAAGTTACAGCCCTCAATATTAATGTTAAGTACTTTCCCTTCGCGTGATAAGTTTTTCCATCTAAAATACACGTAAATGAAAAACTTTTTGCGTCAAAATTTGACCACTCCGCGGTTTTTTATGCCATCACATTAATTTTGGTCGCAATTTACGTAGAATCGAACGATCTTTAAAAGTGTCCTGAGCAGTGTAAGTGTAACTTACCCTGGTGAGATCGTACGGGTCCCTAAAGTTGATTTTTTACCCAAAATTCTCGATTTTTTGCTGTTATCTCCGAAATTATTAACTTAACCGAAAAATCGCAAAGGGAAATTTAGTTGAAAATTCAATTTCCTACAAAAAAAGTCCTTTGAACCTAACTGCTAAAATTAATATTTCTTGAGATATTGAACCTTAACTTATTTCTGGTATAAGATTTGTATAGTTTTTCGAACCAAAAGTTTTAAATTGTTGATATTCTATATCATATCACCATCATCACATATCATATCATGAGTGGTGATATGATATGGAATATCAACAATTTGAAACTTTTGGTTCGATAATCCATAAAAAATTTCATGTCACAAATAAGTTAAGGTTCAATATCTCAAGAAATATTGATTTCAACAATAAGGTTTAGAGGACCTTTTTTGTAGAAAATTAAATTTCCAGACAAATTTTCCTTTACATTTTTTCGTTGAAGTTAATTATTTCGGAGATAACAGCGAAAAAACGAAAATTGTACACTTACGCTGTTAAAGACACTTTCAAAGATCGTTCAATTCTGCTCAAATTGCGACTAAAATCAATGCGACGGCGTAAAAAACCGCGGAGTGGTAAAATTTCGAAGAAAAAAGTTTTTTATTTACGTGTATTTTAGATGGAAAAACTTATCACGCGAAGGGAAAGTACTTAATATTAATATTAAGATCTGTAACTTTCAGGGAATTTTCTTTCAGACATATGCGACAAAACTTCGGGTGGGGAGTGAAAGAAATAAAAAAAAGTCGAAAAAAATCGCCCTAATATACATATATATATATTGAGTAAAAATATTCTCGAGACGAAGTCTTAGAGATATTTTCCTCGAATTCCCCTTAACATGCACGGGAATTGAAAGATGTATAAATTTTTTTTTCTTTTTCACCCCTTCACCGGATTTCATCGGGAGTCACATTCTCCCTAGCGCGTCGGGGAATTCGCGTGTGCAACGTGCCGCGAATAAAATTAATCCCGTCACTCTGAGCTTCTCATGCTTTCCCTCCCTCTCTTTTTTCGAGTGAGAGGAAAATTGTTCGGTTAGGCTCGTGGGATTCGGGGCGAAATGTGTGTCGAGAGTGTGAGACAGATCGAAAGAACCAAAAGATACATATATGTATGGGGCGTTCCACACCAAACCGGACACCATTTAGCTTTTGCATCTCCGATTTGCCGAGTTAAAAAAAATTTTCATGGATCGTGCGCCAAAATTTCGACGCCAAAAAAAAAACCAAACAGCGACCATGTTTCAAAGGACGTACCGAGTTCAAAAAAAATCTAAAATTTCTTTTGGAAAAAGCGAAATATATCCCCTTTGAAACGCCGCTCGTTAAATTGAAATATCTTCATTTTTTGGAAAGCAGTGAAACTTTCGGTGTGCACCCACAAAAAAGATCTAGTACATTTAACTAAATCCTGGTCAAGCCAAATAAATTTTTTTAGTTGTAGGCCGGCCTAATACAACTCTATTCATGTCAACGATTTTTTTTTTTTTAATGACCTACTAGGAAAATATATTGCGATCTAATAAATTTTTATTTAATATTAATAAATATTATTTCAAACTGAACAAATATGTATTTAGATGAAATAATTTTTTTTTTAATATTTACACAATATATATTTTTAAAAATTTCAATCTTTGAATGTATAGCTACCCATATGAAGTCTACAATTTTGTTGAGCTTCGTCTTTTCTTTAACAGAAGGGAAAAGAAAAAAGACTCTTTTTTATGGAAATCCTTTTCGGGGATTCGACCATCTTGCGTTTTGCCGCAATGTTCAATGTATCAAATATCCATACTGAAAAATAAGGATATCGAACATAGACGCGCTTGGAAAGGATATAGGCGTCGAGAGGCAAGTTCGCTTGTGCGAGAGGTCGCCACCTGGCGGATTTTTGGGGTACTGTCAAATCTGCAGATATGATCGGATGAGATTACGGGTGAATAGGTATTTGGTAACAACGAATAGAATTTTTCTTCAACGCCTGTTTCTCGATGACAGGGAATTCAAATAAATAAATATAGTGGAAGTAAATATCGCCCAAAATTGGATGGAAAGAAAATTTTCTTTAAAGTAACTAAAAAATAATCAAACAAACGATTATAGTACCTACGACTAGATCTTTTTTCTGAGTGTGGCGCGGAATCGGAGCGAGCGTTTCCAGACTTTTGGACGACACTGTATATGTTTATAAAACGGGATCAATAAATCTTTCGGAAAGCTCGGGACGAAAAGATTGCTACCTGTCACGACGGGGACACGCTCGTCGCGGGAAAATCTCGAGGAATCGTTGTAACCAGCGGCAAATTAAAATCTATAAATACATCATACACGCAAATCTTGCGTATATCATCAAGGAGTCATATTTCGCGCCGCGACCACCCTTGCGAATTCCATCCGAGTACGAGAAGAGGCAATCGTAGATATCCGTTCAGAGTGGAAGAAAAAAGAATAAATAAAAAGAATTTTTCAAAAATGAAAAAGACGTATCTCCATGATAATTACACCGAGAGTGTATAATAATTATATCTCTTACGAGGGCGCACGATAAACTCCGCTTTGGCCTTAAGAGGCCAAACGCCTTCGGCGTAGCAGTCACTGCGCACTAATGCACACGATCTTTTACTTTTTTCGAGATATAATTTTTCTCCTCCTCTTCTTCTTTTTCTCCTTCTTCTTTCATTCCGTTTCACTTTTTTTATTTCTCCCCTTATTCTCGGCTCTGGCTCGTTTCGCGGGCTCATCGCACAGGTCTGATTATCACGAAAAGGGGGGCTCGGGATGTGCGTCGATCGTAAAGTCCTATCTGGGATCGAGAAGAGTATCGAAAGAGCTGCGAAAAGAGGCAAACGTGGAGCCAATGTCCAAAGGATTCGGCGCGAGGCGCCCCTTTGGAGATTTTGGGGCTCTCTCTCTCTCTACGCCGAAAAGAGTTACTGCTCGTGGACGTTCGATGAGGAAGAGACACGCAAAGAGAGGATGGAAGTGTAAGAGGATGAAGGAGAGAGGAAGAGGGAGAGGGAGACTTTGAGAGAGGAGAGAAGAAGCGGCATATCGCGGTCGGGCGGCGGCGGCCGATTCAGCGGATCCTCTTTTGTCGATCTTTTTGGCTGAGGGTTTATGAATCCTGCATCTATGTACGGGGCATTCCACGTAAAATCGACCCTTTTTGACCCCCGACCTCTTTCGATTTGGTTGAAACTTTTTTATCTTTTTCTACCCTATCAAAAACATTTTTCAGAATTTTTTCAAATTTTTTTACCCAACGAATAAGAAGTTATGAATTTTTCAAAACAATTGGCTTTTTATTTTTCAAATGTCTATAACTTCTTCAAAAATTGACTCATCGGGACGTTTTTTTTCCAAAATTTTTGTTTTTAAATGTACTTTTCAGAATAAAATAGAAAAACATTATCCAGACCGATCTTCAATGTTTTTTTTTTTTAATTTTTGGGAAAAAACGAAAATTTATCGATGATGGCCATTTTTTATTTTTTTTTTCATCTCTTTTCTGTAGAAACTTTGATATTTTCTGCAAATTCCCTGAAATTTTCAGAGTGGAGACTTTTCGTTTTCTATTTTTTTTTTCAATTGAAAAAAATTGTTATTTTTTTAACTCAGCTCATTTCTCATAATACCATTATGGGAATTTTTGAACAGGCTTTTAAAAAACTTTAAGTGGTTAATTTGTGATGGAATTATAGCTATTGTATAAAAAATTATTTAATAAAAGTTTTTGGGTAATTAAACAAAAAAAAGCAAAGTGTTGAAAAAAAAAACATGAAACGAATTCCATCACAGATTAACCATCATTTAAAAGTTTTTAAAAGCCTGTTGTTTGTCCAAAAATGAACTAAATAACAATTTTTTTTTCATTTTCTTTGTTTAGTTTAAAAAAAAAATTATTCAGAATTATCTTCTATTTTTTTTTTACTTTTTCGAAAAACATTGACATTTTTTCGACGATTACCACTGTCAATTTCTTTTATTATGTTTTTTTCAAACTTTGAGGTTCTTTCAACATCCTCAAAAATCCCCAAAGGGGTATTATGAAAAATAAGCTGAGTTAAAAATTTTTTTAAATTTAATTTAAAAAAAAAAATAGAAAACGAAAAGTCCCCACGCCGAAAATTTCATAGAATTTGCACATAATGTCAAAGTATCTATGAAAAAAAAGAAAACAAATAAAAAATGGCGGTCATCGAGAAATTTTCGTTTTTTTCAGAAAATTCAAAAAAAAAAACGTTGAAGATCGGTCTGAATAATTTTTTTCCGAAAGGTAGATTTAGAAACAAAAATTTTGAAAAAAAAATGTCCCGAAAAGTCGATTTTTGAAAAAGTTATAGATATTTGAAAACAAAAAGGCAATTTTTTTGAAAAATCCTATCTTTTTATCGGTTGGGTAAAAAAATTTGAAAAAATTCTGAAAAATGTTTCTGATAGAACATAAAAATATAAAAAAGTTTCGGCCAAATCGAAAGGGGTCGGGGTTAAAAGTGGTCGATTTGGCGTGGAATGCCCCATATATATGTAGATATTTCAAGCACACATGTATAGGCGAGATTCTCGCATTAAGGTGCATGCAGGAAAAGGTGTGCAAGGGCGGCCAGGGCAAAGTAAAATTCGTGCTGCACGAGAAAAGATGAGGTAAGAGAAGGCGCAGGAGAGGTGCGAGAGGTAAAAGCGATTGAGAGGAAGAGGGAGAGAGGGAATCAGCAAAAGTTTACGAGAGGACCGGTGCATAAACACGTCACGGTGAAGACCCTGAAGGCTCTCTCAGCGGGATGGTTGCATGTTTCGCGGGGCCAACAAACCGAAAGAAAATCAAAGAGAAAGCGAGAAACGCGCCAACGAAATGGAAAGAGGGAGGGAGAGAGCAGAGAGGAAGTGACTGTAGATATACAGGAAGATGCGTCGAGTTTTCGGGGAGATTTTTATGTGTGCGTTTGTGAATGATGGCGAGAGAATCGAAGAAGTAACGGTGAGAGAGAAAAATTATATTTCCATGTCGAAAAAAAAAGTGTGCGAAAAGTATATTTGAGAAGGGACTTTGAGCGTCAAAGAGGGCACGATCATCGCGTGTTAAGGAATCAGGAAGCGTGTGATCCAAGAGGATGTCTTATAAGCTCTCAGCGTATGTCTATATCGCCTCATCGACATTCTTGCATTTTTTCCGCGTCAATCAAGTGGGATTTATTTTAATCACTTGGAATCCAATTGAGGCGAATGTACATGAAGTTTTTACGGTGTCGAAGTTTACGTCGTTCGGATGCAATGGAAATTGCTTATTCTGCAATAAAAATCGTTTTTTCTGAAGAGTTTTCAAAGTGAACCAATTGTTTGGAATTTTGTGGTCTTCGTTGACTCTGTTATAGGACTTTACAAAATGAATATACGGAAAAAAATGGCTAGTGACAATTCATGTGTAATATCTAAAAAATTACTAAATTCAATGTAGAAAATACGGTTCAGAACTGTAATTCAGGCGTTTTACTGAGAATCCATTATAAATTAATGGATTTAATGTAGTTTTTACTTTTCAAACCATTATAAATGCTGAATTAAACTGTAAACAATGCAATGTTCACTGCAAAAAAATGACAAAGTAGAAATCACAAGCAGAAACGACGAAATCCATTGTGTTTTAACTGTAAAATGTACAAATGGTCTCTGTAGAATGTTCAAAGCACATAATTAGAAATTGCAGTGTTCCCAGTGAAAAATCAAATGCGCGCCGCAAAATATGCAACGTCAATTTCAATTTTTACAGTGTGGCACTGTAACGGGACGACCTGCGGCGTGCCGCGATCTCGGCATTTCGCCCGAGATCCGCTAGATAGCGTCGGACGGCGCGCCCTCTCGCGCCAGCGAGAGAGCCACCGAGCACCTATAAGGTCCGATGTATTACCAACATCGGCATCCTCAATTGACACACAATTGTTGGAACATCACCCGCGTTCTGTGGTCGAGCAGTCCTATGGACTGAAGTCTACATTTTCTTAACAGTTCACCATTGCATTTCGGTGACGCTTGTGCTCTTTACGGGTGCGAGGTTAAACTAAATTCACTTCATTAATTGATCTCACGATTAATTAGTCAAGTAAAAGCCCTCGTAGCTATGAGCCTAGGCGAGGATAAATAACTGTTTATTAAACGGTTATTTATATTTGCATAAATTGGAATTTATTCAAATATCGAAACGTTTCACTACACTAAAATTTATTTAAAAAATTGCAGTATTTTCAGTGAAAAATAAAAAATGTACCGCAAAATATACTACGTACTTTTCAATTTTTACAATGTACACTGTAATTTTTACAATGTGAAATACGTAAAAAGTTCACCGGATACAACAGAAATATAACGTTTCACGTAGTGTACATTTTTTACTGTTCCACACTGTAAAAATTCGTCTGATGGGCATGTACCATGTCATATGTGACATCTGTATATTGTATTTAAAAAATATGCAAATTCCACTTTTTGCCCTTCCAGGAGGCGCTGTTGATGGGGAAAACTGTAAAAATTAATGGGAATCTCAGCAGTTCTCACAGATCATTTTTTTTCTGTGATGAAGAACATTTTTTCATTAAATCTGTGATTTGATGAAAGAATTGTTTTCCAATTTGGTACCAAAAATAACGCAACAGACCGAAGACATCCCTTGACCAAAAAAATGCATTTCTAATCGTTAGTCAACAAAAGTAAATCCTTCATCATGCTCACCAATAAAATTCCCACGGATTTTTAATAGTCAAGATGAGATAAGGCTCCAAACATTAACTTTGGCAGTCCATCTCTCGATATCCAATTTTGAAGGTTAGGAATAAAAGGTTTCGGTGTTAAAACAAGACAAACGCATCAGATCGAGAAACGTGGTTATCCTTCAAAGCCAAAACCGAGTGTTCGTGACTTTTGCCCTGATTCAATCCAATATTTCACTCCGCTGGACGTTTTTTTTTCCTTTTTTTTTCTTTACATGTCGAAAGAAAGCACAATCTTTACGTTCAACTTCACTTCGACTCCTTTTCCTGTTTCCGGCTCCGGCGTTGGTGCCGTCTCGTTTCATCCGGTCGTGACGGTACACGGTAATACTACAAAGGCCGATAAGAGAGAAAGAAACAGGAACAGGAAGGGGAGACAAAAAGAAGGCAGTAAAGAATGAAAGATCCGTGGAGGATTTATATATCTGGGGATGGCGCTCGGATACTGCGGTCGGTGTAACACACTGAGCCAGCTGCAATATCTCGTGTCTCTTCGAGACAGATTTTCACGAAGCACCACGGTCAGCAAGCCCGGAGAGAGCCGGAGGAACGGGAATGAAAACCGGATTTTCCCCAAGGGGAATGGAGGAGACGGAAACAAATACGTCAGAAGTGGTGAGTTCCAGTCTCGGTACCATGAACATATCTCTCTATTTAAAATTGGGGTAATATGGCCTACGTCCGGTATACGGAGAAAAATCATGACAGATTGAAGGGGTATTCTGGTCTAGAGACATATACGTATAGAGAGTCGAGGCCAATTAAAAAAAAAATATATATGGGGCATTCCGTACCAATTCGACCTGAGTGTGACCCTCGACCTCGCTGATTTCGTTTACGATTATTTATATAATTCTTCCAACTCAAAATAGCATTCAGAATTTTTTTCAGATTTTTAAAACCAAATTTGAGTACGCTATGATTTTTTGAACATTTTTTTCGAAAACCTCGAGAGCCGTAATTTAAGAATCTGACAAGATTCTCAAAAATCCGGTGTCAAAGATGAAAACTTTTGACCCAAATACGATTCGATTCGATTTTAGGTTTTTATGAAGAAAACGTAAAAGAAATAGATGCAGACTTTGACAAACTATTTTTGGAAATTGTTGGTTAACGATGAAAATGTTCAAGCCACTTTTCACGGCAGATCAATTTCTGCATCCATTTGTTTTTTTTTTACGTTTTCTTCATAAAAACCTAAAATCGACGTGGAAGGGAAATCCTGGACGTAATGAATTTTGGGTCGAAAATTGTCATTTTTGATACCGGATTTTTGAGAATTTTTTCAGCTTTTTGAATTACGGCCCTCGAGGTTTTCGAAAAAAATGTTGGTAGAATCATATGAAAAATCGTAAACGAAATCAGCGACGTCGAGGATCACACTCAGGTCGACTTGGTATGGAATGCCCCATATATTTTCGGACAAAAATTCAAAAAATGTCTGGGACGTTTTTTTATGCCATTTCACCGGAAGTCAACATAGAAGTCAACTGATTTAAAAGCGGCATTTTAAAGGGGAAGAATTCGGCTTAATTGCCTGATTTTTTGATTATTTTTACAATTTGTTTTTATATTTGGACTCTATTTTGAAATCAGAATTTTCGCCTTTTTCCCCCCTCTCTTCAGGTGCACCCATCTTTTGGAGAAAATTTTTTAAAATTTTTTACGAATGGATTCATAAAGAGAAAAGTTTGAGTTTCAATTTCCTTTTTTTTTTCTAACTTTGAGCGATTTTTTTTCCAAAGTTATTCTGTTTTTTTGTGAAAAAAGAGGAAATTTGAAAAATCCCGTATAAAATGAAAATACAGAGGATTCATGAAAAACGTCGAGATAGTAAAAAGTTGCGTCTTTTTTTGCTGAGTGCAGAGAAATTTTTTCAGTTTTTTTTCCCCAACAATTTTTTTTCTCATTTTCTGGGTCGGAGCACTGATCATTCAATTACCACAACTCGAGAACTATGGGATTATTGAGAAAAATTCAAGAGGGGAAAATCCTTTATTTTACCATTTTCGTTACATTAGAAATTTTTTTTCAAAATTTTTTCCCTAATTTTTTTTTCAGCTTCAACATGAGAAAACGAAATGTTGGAAAAAAAATCTGAAAAAATTCCTTTGAACTCAATAATCTGACAATTTTGCTATCTTGAAGTTTTTCATGAATCCTCTTTGTTTTCGTGTTATACGGGATTTTTCAAATTTCCTCTTTTGTTCACAAAAAACAGAATAACCTTGGAAAAAAAATTGGTCAAAGTTAAAAAAAAAAGGAAATTGAAGCTCAACCTTTCCTTTTTATGAATCCAATCGTAAAAATGTATTAAAAATTCGCAGAATGGCGGCTGTCTGAACGAAAAAAGCCGTTTTTGGACCGTTTTTTTTTAGTTTTTAATTTTTTTACAACAGTAAAAAAGAATAATTCCGATACAAAAGTAGTAGGGGCAATAAAGAGTTATACATTGAAGATTGGTAAAAAATTTGAAGTAAATAAGTTGAAGGAAATAGTGACAAAATAGTGACTTTTTCGTCTAAATAATTATAGGCGTTTAAAATTTCGTGATTTTGAGGCATTTAAGAATGGGGCTAAAATTGAGCGAAAATGTTTTTGATGAAAATTCATAAAAATTTTGATTTTTCGAGAAAACTATTGGTAGATTCGTGTTCAGGGAGACAATATACATCGATATAAGGTTTGAACATAAAAAATGTAAAATTTTTTTTTGTTGCATTTTGGCCAAAATTGACCCTGTCCACTAAAATAGGTGTAATTTTTTTTCTACTCAAAATGTTGGCTCTAGACTGCTCTAATTCGCTTCGTAATCGGTGAAGCTTCAAAACGCCGCTTTGTCCAGTAAAAAATCCGACATGATTTAAAAATAGTGACCAATGGTGACAATAGTGACTCACTGGCAATCCCTGCGTCAGTCACTAAAATAGCTATAACTCCGTAAATTACTAGAATTTGCAACTTTCGTTTCGAGGATATATTCTTAAAGGTTTTAACTTCAAGAACATGCAAAAAAAAACAAAATTAATTTTTCCAAAATTCTAGACCAGAATACTCCCTTAAATTCGGCTTGGCATGTATAATAAACGAGTCAGTGGTGAATATTCACGGTTGTATACCCCCAAAACTAGACGAAATTATGATATAGAGAGGGAGGGACGCAAGCATGTGTGCGCAGACGATACCCATAGCTTTTGAGGACTACGAGGGATAAACTTGGGTATTGCGATCCGAGAGGGTTCATGAGCGTCGACAAGCGTGTAAACAGTGTGAAAGATATGTGCAATGCAATGCCAGTTCGCGTGTTACTTCAGCCGCCCTTAAAACATCGTCTGTGACTCTCTCGGTGCTTGTACCGAGTATATCCAACGACATCAGAGACATCCAGACTCTGAGCTGAGTTGTGCCGCGGGATCATGGGTCTCTTCTGTCTTCAGAGGCAACCTGAGACTCGCACACGCACACAACGCTGGTCACACAACGAGACACTACAACGATGGGTCGCTCGTATATATTCTCATCTTACACCCTTAACCCTGTCTCATGGCCCTGGAGCGTTGTTTGTGTGTGTCTCAAGAACCGCTGAGTCGCGTGTCATCAACGACGGCGGGGCTACCACCGAGCCAGTAGTGGGTACTTTTGCCTCAACGAAGAAGCTTCATGCACACCTTATCCAGTCTCACAGATACCCCATCCGGTATGAATACGAATGCCTACCACAGAGAGATGTACTGCACTGCAAAGCACCAGCTTTATCCTTGATACTCAACTCCAGGATATAGGTGTTCATTTACATGTATCAAACATGGCGGAAAGTAGTGGCGGAAAGTAGTGGGACTTGTCCAGGGGGCTGACACTCCCGAATTCCCGTATCCCCGTTAGTGACTCCGCGTCAACTAAACCACCATGCGGTGCTAGTAGTCACCTGCAAAACCCCTACTTCCCCCACTCCAGTCGCACAGCGACGGCATCTTCTGCTCAATTCGTCTGCGCACGTCACGCGATGAAAAAGATGACGAAATAATACGGAGGAGCACTGTAGGGGTTTTGCAGGTGACTACCAGCGCCACATGGTGGATTAGTTTACGCGGCGTCACTAACGGGGACACGATATTGTTAAGAAATGTATCCCAGTGTCAGCCCCCTGGACTTGTCCAATCGACGTAGCAGAAGGATGACCAAATGGTCGGTGGACGCTTCCAAAGCCGTAAGATGACTTCAATTCATCTGGATTCTCAGTCATACAAAAAATGAAGGACTAGGACCTAATTGCGTCAAAGTCTGAAGTGTTGCACGCAGTGGGAACATTTGAAATGGTGATTGGATTGGAGATCCTTGGGGTCTGCATGAAGGGTTTATAAAGGGAGAGATGGAATGGCTTTCATTGCTGGTCTGAAATTGAATCATAGAGCTTCTTACAGCTGTGGGCAATTATTCTTGGCTCGAAGGTATCTCATTTTCGGACATAGAGATCCAGTAGTTTGGTTAGACGACAGAGCCCGGAGCCGGAAAAGCGACTTAGGGTCGTCACCGATCAAAGCGACATTGCTGGTGCCTCTGGACCATTTTCATCGAAGCTTTCAAGATGTCTTGGGCGAATTTGTAGTCTAACTTAGCTATTCAATTTTTTGCAATTAAAATCGAAAGAGGAGGTACAAACGATTGAACAATTTAGAAATGGATGGTTTGGAGTTGCCAGCTTTTTTGTACTGCGAATAAAATGATAACGCTGCAGGAGTTCGAGGACTATTTGAGGTCCAAATCCGCGATCATTGTGGAATTAACACAATCGAAAAGGAGAACTTATCGGGATTATTCCCAGTGAAGAGATAACTTTTCTTACAGAAATGGCTGACTGATGGCGCATCGTCAAACGAGACGGTTGGACCTCGTCGGAAGGAATCACGCGGGCATGGGAGTTGAAGAATAAAAGCAGAGTAGAGAGGTTAGAGAGATGAGAGCCTCGAAATGAGGACTATAAAACTTCTCGGCACCTTTCGCCATTCTTGTGAACGAAGAAAAGGCGGCGACGATCCATGCTTCCACGTATAACGGCCTCAAATACAACCTCAGGAAATCCCGAGGTTTCCTTCTTGGACCGTAGAACTTATACCGGCGTCGTTAGCTCGGTGCTTGAAGGGTTTCTCCGGGGCGATGTTACACAACGACGAAGGCGACTATGCTACTTCCAGATAGAGTTGGAACGTTGGCTCCCTCTCTGCGTCAATACGATGTACGGTTTCCGGCGGAAGTTCGAGTCGATGGGATACAACGGTGACGGGGAGGGGGATGCGAAAGACGACGGGCAAGACCTCTACCTCGGTTTGTATAACGACAGACCGGAAGTCTCGACGTTTTCCCTCCGGGAATGATGAATATATCAGCTGCTCGGTCGTCCGAAAGACGCCAGCGAACGAATAAACACATTTTTTGCCCTGTTTTGATGATAAGGTGGAGACGGAGTGAGTCAACCTTTATTGATAATTGTTAAGAATGAAATGATCAAAGTTTGTTGGCATAACTGGCTAAAATTAAGGTGAATATTGAATAATTTCACTCCATGGAGATTAAAGTATCAGACAATCAGAATGAAGGAAAAGCGTCGGGATTTTTGAAATAACGTGTCGATTCCTTGCCGAGGAGAAAATTGACGATAAATAGAAAGTCCGGGATTAAAGAGGGAGTTGTGAGTTAAATGTCTGGCGGAAAGTGGCAGTCTCTACTTCAGCTCGAGAGTCCGTTGATAAGGAGGGGTGAGATAGAAAAAAAAGATGGAAATAAACGGAGGTAGATGAATGGAATGAGAGAGCGAGCCAGGGATGACGAAGAAGAAGAGTTCGCTAACTGTTCGAGAGGGTAGTTTTCGATGGGGTGGAATGGCGCTGGCACACGGCTCATTTGCGTTCCGGACACCGGAGCTTCCAGAGGGAATCCCCTTCGCTCGACTAATACCGCCTCAACCCATCGCACAGCCATATATGTACATATATGGGGCATTCCACGTCAAATCACGCGGTAATCGGCCTGACCCCCTCGAATTTTGATGTCCCATGAATCGTGGGTTTCGTTTGGCCCAAAGTATGACCTCTAATTTTTAGAGGTTTCCCGAGATAAAAAAAACATTGAATTGAGGGAAAACATACAAAACAAACAAACAAAAATTTCATTAATTTAAAAAGGCCTCTCTTTATGTTTTTCCTTTGTGATTTGACGTGGAATGTCCCATATATATGAAGGACCTTCCACTTTGGGGTGTGTAGTGTGTGCTCAGCCCTGTATTCTTCCCATCGACTTTCCATCTCAATTGAGAAGCGTTCACGACGAATTGCCACGAATTCGCGTGGTTCAGCCTTCCCTCACACTCCCTCTCTCATTCCCTTTACTACGGAGTGCTTGCAGCACACACCGTTCAATTCTCCAATTATTCGACTCGATCCAGCTCAATAAGAGAGGAGTGCTCTTCAAGCTCGGCATACGCAAATCTCTCGATCGTCGAACACAGAGACCGCTTAACCCCGACTCGAAGGTAGATAGATTGAAAAAAAAAAAAAATAGACAAATTGTTCCGATGAAAGAGAATGTATCGCTGTGAGGAATTATGGTTAACCACACCGTAAATTTTGTCATGAGAAATCTGCAGTTTAAAGTCAAAATCTTTTTATATATTTATTATAGAATTTTTGGAAGCTTAAAATTTTTTGAACGATTTGAATATAAATTCTATGGATTATAAATTGTCAATTTTTATCACTTCAATTCATCGTTAATCAATTAATTAATTCAATATTTTTTGCGTTCGTTGCACGATATTTTTTTAATAGGATATCCGAGCTGAATCAAAATCTTTGTTATTATAAAGTCTATATATGAATGATAAATTGTCAATTTCTATCAATTCAATTCATTATTAATCAATTAATCAATTCTATTATTAATTAATTTACATTTGTTGCACGCTATTTTTGAAATGAGATATCCGAGCTGAATCAAAATCTTTGTTATTATAAATTCTATGAGTTATAAATTGTCAATTTTTATCATTTCAATTCATCATTCATCAATTAATCAATTCAATTATTAATTAATTTCCATTTTTTTCACGCTATTTTAAAAATGGGATATCCGAGCTAAATAAGAATCTTTATTCCGTCCGATAATCTCATCTTATTTATTTATTTATCACTACAATTGATTCATATAATTGAACGAGTCTTCAAGTCACGTTTTTTGATTGTCTCGGGTAATATTTATTTATTTATTTTTTATTCATGACAATTAACCTTTTTTCACCATAAATGACAATAATGGAGCATAAAATGCACATAATTGAGCTCAAATGGGAAAAACGGTACAAATTGCGACTTGCACATTGGCCTTTCGTTTGCGCACTTTGTTTTGTTATCATTATAAAGGGAATTTGTTGAATTGACCGAGCCGGAGATGGAATTAACGGTAAAAGAGAACCGCGTACTCGAGACTATGGAGGAAATATCGTTTGCCGCGCGTTCTCGCGTTTTATTTCGTTCTGCTCTCTTTCATCTCTGGATTCACGTCACGAACTCGATCCTCGCGCGAAACAGAGAGCGATCTACCAAACGACGAAAGAGATCACGTCTCATCGCGGTCCCATCGATCTTGTCTCTTAATCTCACTTTTACAAACATATTAAAGTACAGCAATTTTTTTTTTTTAATTGTTGCAAATAAAAAAATTTTAATAGCTTGGAAATTTTTACAAAATATTCAATTTTTGATCTCTAAGATGGCATAGCATTTTTTTTCTAAATCCCGCCAGATCCAAAATGTAATATTTTGGCGAAACGACCTAAAAGCTTAGGAGTAGCAAAAAAAAATTAAATCATGCAAAAAAAAGTCATTCTTGGAACTGCCAACGTATCGCTTATTTTTGTTTGGTTTTCGCAATGTAGGAAAATCTAGATGAGCATCAGAATTCATGTACTTGAAGTTTCGAACGTTAGGATAAACGAAAAACCAGAAGAATCATTTATTTATAGAAAAAATATAAATGCTTCTAAGTATTTGTTAAATAATAATTTCAAAAATTCGAAGAAATTTCGAAGATCATTTCCAAAGTATTAACAAAGTCTCAAAATTGTTCTAAAAGAATAAATTTGTCGATTATTCGTTTATCTGAACGTTCGGAACTTCGAGTCCATAAAAATTCGAAAGTCGTCCACAATTTTGGAGATCCCTGATAAAATATATTTGGAGCACATCTCATTTCTCATCTCCAATATCGTTCCGCATCGACTGTCTTCATCGATCACCATCGAGAAGCGAAGCATGGAAAAACGGAGGAAAGCGAGACCAGGAGAGATTTTTCACAATCGTGATCCTGATTCGAACAACAATTCCCCGTTGCTGGAACATAAAATCGATATAAAATCGCAAGTCACACGACTCGATGATCGCTCAGTTTCTTTTTTCTCAGAGCGTATTTTCTCGTTACTCTTTTTATTTTCCGGTCTCACGATCGAACTTCCTCCTCCTCCTCCTCCTCCTCCTCCTCCTCCTCCTCCTCCTTCTCCTCCTCCTCCTCTCTCTCTCTCTCTCTCTCTCTCTCTCTCTCTCTCTCTCTCTCTCCCCCTCTCTCTCACGTCCCTCTTTTTTTTCATCAACGATTCTCCGCCTAAGAGCGTGTGTGTGACAGGAATTTTATCGACGAAAAAAGAGAGACTGTACTTCTTTTTAATTTATCTAAATTCAATATTGTTAAAGTTTCCATCGTTTAAATGCAACGGACATAGTTAACTGCTAATGAAATTCATTCCTCTGAAGAAGTTTTTAGAGTGAAAATCGTTGAAATGTCCTTTGGGGACAAATATGATTGAAAATAAATTTTGAAAAACATGTGAAACACTGTAAAATTTTTTTATTGATATTGATATTTATATGCGTCATTCCATGTCAAATCGACCAAGAGTTGGAATCGACCCCTCTCAATTTCGATGAAATTTGGTCAGAAGTTTTCGTTTTCAATAAACCGGAGTTGTACCAAAGGAAAATAATTTAAAAATTTTTTTTCAAAAGTTATTCAAAATTTAAAATTCGACAATTTTTCAAATCTTTCAAGTTTATTTTTCAAATATCACAAAAACTATTATAGTTACGAAAAATCGTTCTGATTTGTTTTAAAGAGTATACTTGGGGCTACGAAGAAAAAAATATTCCGAAAAAAAATTTTGAAGAATGACAAATTTGGAGAATTTTGAATTTTCAAAAATCGTGAAAATTCAAGTTCCATATTTCATTTTCGGTTCAATTTTTTTTATATAATACCTTGTACTGATCTTAAAAAATCCTGAAATTTTCAGGATGGTGTGTTTTTGATTCAAAAATAAAAAATTTTGAATTTTGGTAAAAAATTTTTTTTTGTTTTTCCTCTAAGTTAAGTAAAGTTGAGCAATCATGTAATTCTGTAATTTGGAGCAGTAAACATTTCAATTAATGACAATTTTTTAAAGAACTTGGACCAGGTCCGAAATCTTTGAAAAAAAACTGTTTTTTTTTTTTTAAATTTTCTGTACAGAATCTGGAATTGGAAATTGCCTGTGATCTACGAATCTGCGATTTATGGCCAATTTTCTTGAGTTAATGGAAAAACAGATTCGGGGGGGAGGGGTTGAAAATTTTAGAGCAAGATAAGGGATGAAAAATAATCAATTATTTTTAATCGATCAAATTGCTATTTGATCAGGGTTTATCGACAATTGCTATGACAAAATTTTAAATAAAAAAAAAACTAAAATGGGATGTTGAATTAATGATATCCCTGAAGGTAGGTACCTAATTTTAGCACCCTACGCTCTAAAAGTGACAATCACGTCGAAAAAGCTTCCCCGGCAAATCGATTGAGTTCCATTTCTATCGATGACGTTATTACCCTCTTCAACTTTTGTCACAAGAGCGAGACGTTTGTGTATTTTCGTATACAGATAACTGAACCTGTCTATTAATCAAAAGGTCAAAGTGATTCGTGAAGAGAAAGTCTCAATTTATTACGAGCGAACGAATTTTTTTAGATTAGAGTCTGTTAAAGCTCAAAGCAGCGACATCTTTCTGTTTTTTTTTTAATCACAAAATTTCTGAATTTTGGAGTAATTAAGAATGGTTTTTAAAATTCAGCGATTGAGTCTTCATTGTTGTTAAAATCGATGCTACTTCGTTTATCGACATATTACTTTTATCGCATTGAGAGTAATTTGAGAAAATTTTCAAAAATTTTGTAATTCTTGAAAATTCAAGACTGATTCAATTGTGGTAAGGATTATGAATATTAAACAAAAGATTTTGAATATATTTTTTAAATATATTTTTTTCAAAATATTCAATTATAAACAATTTATATATATATATATCTATATATATTTAAAATTTACTGAAAATATATTTGTAACAAATTAATATTTCAAGCATTTTCAAGCAATTTTTTAAATTATATTCTTTTACAGCTCAAGGCAGCGACGACATCTTTCAGTTTTTTTAATGACAAAATTTCTGACTTTTGGGGTAATTAAGAACGGCTTTCAAAATTTATCGATTGAGTCTTCGTTGTTGTTAAAATCGATGCTACTTCGTTTATCGACATATTACTTTTATCGCATTGAGAGTAATTTTGCGAAATGTTCAAAAATTTTATAATTCTTGAAAATCTAACAGAAAACCAATTGGGGTTAAAGTTATGAATGTAAAAAAAAAATATTTTGAATGTTTTAAAAAAAATGTATCTATTTTCAAAATATTTAAATCTAATCAATTTTGAATATATTTAAATATATTCAAAATGAACTGAAAATATATTTTCAAAAAATTAATAATCCAAGCATTTCAATAAAGTATATTTTTGCGTATACATAATTTTAATATGGAAGAATATATTAAAAGCTTTTTTCTCGCTGTATGAGAAAAATGGTTATTCCAAGGTGTAAGAAAATAAAAATGAAATTGCAATCGTCGTAGTGGATGATTCTGTGCAATATCATTTTGTATAAAATATCGTGAAACACATCTTGGTGTAACGAAATAAAATTGCCAGCGTATTTTCAGCCGAAACGTTTAAATTTTCGGGCTTTTCGTCTTCTCGCAGACTCTGGCCGCTTCTCTTCCAATTTTTCTGCCCCGTATCATGGATATAAGTGCGTATAAGTGCATGTACTCTCCAATACTAATGCCAGTGGTGTACCAAGACAGAGACAGAGAGAAAGGAGCAAAGGAGGAAGAAAGAGAGAAAGAGACAAGGAAGAGGAGAAGAGGAAGAAAGAGAGAGAGAGAGACAAGGAAGAGGAGAAAAGAGAGCGGGAGAGAGAGAGAGAGAGAGAGAGAGAGAGAGAGAGAGAGAGAGAGAGAGAGAGAGAGAGAGAGAGAGAGAGAGAGAGATACACTTCGGGTACGAGAGACGACGAGGCGGCTTAACGTCGCGAGCTCTATATAATTTATCGTAACCCGTGAATCAAAATTATAGCCGAAGAGCAAGGGCCCTCTGCCAAGTAGGCCATTATATTCCGGGAAAACGAATTGCCGCGAACGACTTTGCGGTGCGATCTTCCCTCTCGGCCCAGAGGCCACAGAAATCCCTTCCTTCGCCCATGAGACGACGCCACTCGAATTTAAACAAAAAAAAACCGTGAAAAATCAACATGCGATAAACAATCGTGCGATAAAAAATATTGAAGAAAAAACCTCATCCTGATATGAGCCGCAAAACACAATCCCTTCATGTGATTCTTCAAAGTCGCATAACATAATCCCTTTAAGACGATATTCTGGTCTAGAAGTTTGAAAATTTTTTTTTTTTGCATATTCTCAAAGTTTAGATCTTTAAGAATATATCCACGATAGAAAATTTTTGAATTTTAATCATTTATGGAGTTATAAGCTATAGCGTCACTAAAATAGCTATTTTAGTGACGCAGCAACTATCAAATAGTACATTACATCAGACGGCGTAAAAACATTTTCTGACGAGTGATGTACGATATTTTATATCACGAGGCGCAATATGGACGTTTTCACGTCCGCTTGCGGACGTAAAAGCGTCCATTATTGTACTGAGTGATATAAACTACTTTTCTCGACACAGCTAACGTTATCTCAAGTTCTACTCAACCGATTTACTTCAAATTTTTTGGCAATATACTCAATGTATAATTCTGTCACCCCTACTATTTTTGTATCCATTTTTTTTTTTACTGTTGCAAATAAATTAAAAACTATGAAAAAACGAGTCAAAAAATGCCTTTTTTTGTTCAGACAGCCGCCATTTTGCGAATTTTTTTTTCGTTTTTTCTGAGGTAGCGGCTTTAACGACATTCTTGCTAATTAAGAATCTTTTTTCGAATTTTGTATCGGATGACTAGAAAGGTTCAATTCGTGTCTACCAGCAGATCCCTTTTTTAGCGAAAACTTTACCAGCTTTGTAATTTTTTTTCATTTTTTTTCTCCAAAACTTTTTATTTATTGTCAAAATATTAATAAATATGTTTTAAGAAAAAGAATGGTAAAAATATTTTTTGTTTTTTTTATCGAGCATTCAAAAACGCTCAAAATGTTTAAAGACCAAAATATCGAATTAAGTTGTTCCCTAAAGTTTAAGGGATTGCATTAGTTTATCGAAATTTCGAAAAATTCGTTTAATTTTTTTAAAATCTTTTATAATATAATATATTTAGATGCTGCTGAAGCTTGCATCGTTTTAATGCAACGAAAATAATTTGCTTTTTTACAAATTCATTAATTCTGGCAAATTTAGAAAATGGAAAATCGTAAAAATATATTTTAAGATCTTTATTAAGGATTTGAGATTTTTAATGCTCAAACAAAGGTAAATCTCACTAAACGCGAATTTAAAAAATTCATTTTCGATGCACTCCAGCGATGCAAATTTCAACATCATTATATTTAGTAGATTTTGCCGAAATTTCAAGTCGATCGGCGTAAAAGACTTTTTTTTTAAGGTCACTGGAAACCAGATCCCTGCGGCTGAATTCGCCCAATTCGTCAGTAAAAATTTGATAAAATATTGCTCAAAATTTGCTCTTTTATATGCTTGAAATTTTGAATAAAATAATCAACTAGTAATATTAAAAAAAAAAAATAGAAAAAACATGCTATTTAACTTTATATAATCCTTTGAGGTGATCCTTGCGGACCAATCGAGTCAAAACGACGTAATAAAATTATTGAAATTAAGAGAAAAATCTCAATTCCTTCGATTATGTCGTCGAATCATTTACAATATGGTTTTTTATCTGTCGAATCATTTTCATCCTCCCGATTCTGGTATACAAATGCGTTATTTTTTTTGTCAACGACAATTTCACGACAAATTTCTTCAGCCCCATCAATCGAATTCGAAAATTAGTCGTTTTGTCTGTACAATTTCTGGACGTAAGAGGAAGAATCGATAAAGCAGTGAGAGTAATTAAATACACGTGTGTCGTTCGGTTCGAAAGGTAAAAAATCATCACCCGTTGTCTCGAAAATCTTTCTCTCCTTCCGTTTTTTTTTTTTTTTTTCATACTTGAAAAAAACCAAGGAGACACTGATGACCACCCACGAGGTTGGACCACGACGCCCTGGGAGGTGAATTCTCGCAACATCGTCCCGGAGGGTCGAGTGCGTCAATTGTCTCCATGGGATATATATTTATATACATATATAACATATATATCATAAATATAAATGCCTTCCGACAAACATTGATGGGTTTGTCATTACATAAATAAATATGTAATAATTATTTGGCATGTTTGCTTCGACGTTAGAAAATGTTTCCATTAAATCACGATGAAGAAAAAAACAAAAACCTTCAAGAAGGACATTTCACAAGACTTATTATTATTATTATTATTATAATTATTGCAATTTTTCAGTGTTTATCATTTTTCAAAGTTGATGTTAATATTTTTCGAATTTTTGTCAATGATCTTTTACAGAGAGGACAGTTTTAATGAAGTTTTCCCTTCTATTTATAAATTTCGTTCAGCCCGGACAATTTCTGCTGCAAGTCTGACTTGGCATCACTCGAGGGAAAACTCGATCCTCCGTGGAAGAAGAGAAATTCGCGAGCAGGAGTCGACAATAAATTTCCCGTCTTTCATTGATGTCTCTTCATCGGGATCACGTCGGATTCACGGATGTACATCGTTGATTCAATTTTAATAGCAGCTGTTCTTACGCCATACGTCAGTGGCAATACATTGCGAAATACTTAGGGGAATGTGGGGCAAAATGGGCACTCTCTGAAAATCATCGAAAAACATTGAAAATTGGAAAATCTAGAAAATGAAGAAATTCTAAAATCTAGAAAATTAAGAAAATGAAGAGATGAAGACTTTCCACGCTAAATCAGATCTAGATAATTATTAGACTGATTCAAAAAAAGCGACTATTTTTTGTTTTTCGAAATAACATATTAAATACTTTCGGGAAGGTGAAAATAGATGCCCGTTAAAAACAGAGCTCTTAATATAAATTTTTTGATACCTCATCGCAAATTTTCGTTTCCTATTTAAATAACACAGGAAAAAGAGTTCATGCTTTGAAATTTTATACCTCGGTTTCAAGTAAATGTATCGTATCGAACGATAGGTTTTCTTATAGGGAATTGAACGCTCTACAAAAAAGGTCTCTTATGATTTTTCGATAAACTCACTCCTTCAAAAGTTATTCACGGTCTAATATATATGTATATTGGACTGTGAATATGGGTGGTCATTTATTTAAAAATTAGGTAATTTATGTTAATGCAATTTAAACTTTTGTTTCAAGAAAGATTTTACGCTATTTAGTAATAAGTTTCAACATTTTGCTGAAAACAAAAAAAAAAAATGAAATTTACTATAAATTTGACTTTGACCTTGAATAATTTTTGAAGGAGTGAGTTTATCGAAAAATCATAAGAAAAATCATAAGAATATGTGTCGTTCATTTTGGTACATTGACTTGAAGCCGAGGAATAAAATTTCAAAGTTTGACATTTTTTTTCCTGTGTTATTTAAATGGGAAAAAGAAATTTCTCATTAGACATGTCTAAACATTTATATTAAGAGCTCTGCTTTTAACAGGCATCTTTTTTGACCTCCCCGAAAGTATTTAATATGTTATTTCGGAAAACAAAACATAGTCGCTTTTTTTGAATCCGTTCAAAAATTATTTGGATCTGATTAGAAAAGGCCTAAAAACGAAGGAAATTGTTTTTTTTTAACTTTTCTCATCCTTCACGTGATTTTCGAGAACAAAAATAATAAGCGCGGGGTCCATTTTGCCCCACATTCCCATACGTAAAATCATTGCTATTAAACAAACGAGAGGAATCTTGTAACTTTTGGCCACAAAAACGTGAGGATCAAAGTGAAATACACGTAGAACGAAGGATTTAACGAGCTGACGATTTCTCCGAGGCACTTTTAAAGTCCCATTATGTTTGAATACCGTAAAATTGCGAATGGCACGAAACCGAGTCGGGAAAGCTCCGCTTCTTTGAGGAAGCTCGAGGCCTCTTTTTGGACGTCTCGAGTGAAGCAAACGAGGGATAGTTACGTATATTTTTCTCACTGTGAAACACGTCATAAAAGTGTCAGAAAAATAATCAACGGCTATCTCGTAGTGATGTTACAAACACGCTTGACGGGATTTACGCGCGGTCGACGTTTCGTCGTTCGAACGCGCGTTTTGACGTTCGTTTTCTCATCAACGAGAGCTCTCGCAGTCGGAAAGTAGAATGAACTAGCGCATGAATGCTCGGTAGATAAAGATCGGAATGGTCTAGGATAGTAAAATAGAGAAAGAGAGAGAGAGAGAGAGAGAGAGAGAGAGAGAGACGAATATTACGCCTTGGGGCAGGTCAGTGTCCCTCGCGATCGTCAAGCGTGGAACATTCACGCATAAGACACTTCAAATCTTGAAACGTTGTATTTAATAGAGAGCGAGAGAGAGCGCGAGGGAGCGCGAGAGAGAACGCGCGCGAGAGAGCGAGAGAGAGAGAGAGAGAGAGAGGATGCAAGAATAAGAATAGATTTACGAGCATGCGCCAATCTCTTTCTCTCTCTTGCTCGTCTAGAATCGTAAATCTAAGGGCCTCGCTCTGGGAGTTTGCACTTCTATTTTCTTACTTGGCGTTCATTTGCTCGGGAAACGACACTCGCATCATTTTGGCAAGTCTTCACGAGACTGCGTGTCTGTCGCGAAAATGATTCCTCAGCTTCAAACTTTTGGCATTTGAAAATGAGAACAAGAGAGAGTGAGATGGAAAAACTTCGACGAGGTTAACCAGTCCTCGTCTGCAAAATTGTCTCATCAAGTTCTGTCAAAGTTTTGAAGCCAATCGCGAATTCCACCACGAAGAATCTCCTATAATTATGATTGTTAATGATCATTTTGCCATTTTTAATTATTTCCACGTTAAAGTGCCAATAAAATAATTTTTTAGCCCAGAAGGGTTAATCAACTTTGAGTGTTGAGTTAATCATCAAAGACGTTTGAATGATCACTGATCAATAATTATAGAAATTAACACTGCATCAAGTGACCCTTGCACCATCTTTATTTTGGCAAGTCTTCATGAGACTTGCTTTTCGTGAATATAATCATTCAGTATGAGTTCAACCTAATTTGATCACGGAAAAATACGACCAGGATAAAGAGAGAGAAATGGGAAAACCTCTTTGAGTTTGACCACTTATTGTCCGAAAAATTAACCTCCTTCGAAACGAAAAAAAAAACGATCTTCGTACAGTTATAAGTGATGCTTTCACTTATAACTGTACGAAGATCGTTTTTTTTTTCTATTATCATTCCCAATGACCATTTTGCCATTTGGTAATTATTGATTATTTACTCCAACATGGGAAACAAAAAGTTGGAGGTCAGTAGAATACCACATCATTGTTCTGGGTCATTATGAGTCAAGAATTTCTAATTTCGACTGACCAAAGTTCAACGATCGATAATAAATAAAGAAGCAGCAGGGTCAAGGACTGACTGCAGCTGGACAAAGTTCATTGTCCAGCAATAATGACAGCGACGACGATATTAAAAAATATTTATGTAGTATTAGACTGATTCAAAAAAGCGACGATTTTTCGTTTTTCGAAATAACATATTAAATACTTTCGGAGAGGTGAAAAAAGATGTCTGTTAAAAGCAAAGCTCTTAATATAAATATTTGGATATTCCTCATAGCGAATTTCGGTTTCACAATTAAATAACACAGGAAAAAAAATTTCAAGCTTTAAAATGTTATTCTTCGGCTTCAAGTCAATATACCAAAATGAACATATTCTTGTAGAGAATTTTTTTTTTACTTTCTGGCAAAATGTTGAAACTTATTACTAAATATCGTAAAATCTTCCTTGAAAAAAAGTTTAAATTGCATTAACATAAATTACCTAATTTTTAAAGAAATGAACAACAGTAGTTCACCCTTATTCTGTCTAATATACATATGGGGCATTCCATCCCAAATCGGACAGTTTCAAAAACTTTTTTTTTTATTTCCTCAATTTTTTTACATTTTTGAGGACCCATCAAAAGACCCATCCTGTTAAATTTTGAAATTTTTTTGATTACCCGTTCAAAAGATATTAAATTAACAAAAAAACCGCTCTTTTTTTGGTATTTTGGTCATAACTTCTTTAACAATGGTCTAAATTAAAGGTTTTTTTTTCAAAATTTTTGGTTTTTTATGGCCTTTTCAGAAAAAAATGCAACAAAAATTTTCGACGTGTTTTTGAATGAGTTTTTTGAGTTTTAAACGTTGAATCGCGTTTTTAAAAGTGAATGTCATTTTTTGTTTTTTTCAAATTTTTTGTTTCAAATATCTATCTATTCAAAAATTTTTAAGAATAGTCCGATCGTGGGATCTCAATAACTACTATTTTTTTTTCGATTTTTGAAAATCAAATTTTTTTTTTAAATAAATTATTATGAATACCAATTTTTGTTACTGTATAGTATTTTTTTTCAATATTGAGAATTTATTTTGACACTTTTTTATTGTTAACAGGTTCTTAAAATTAATAATTAATAGTTACGTCTGTTTATGAACAATAATAACAACAGTTTTTATTTATGTACGTATTTTTTTGAAAACCTTACATATACGATTATTTCCTGAATTAGAATATTCCTTTGCCAATACGTTTCCGTTGCTCATTGGAATAATTGAAAGAAATTTTTCAGCAATATTCGGTAGACTCTTTAGGTTCAATGCCCACTCGTACTATTCTTGAACTGTTGTTATTTGCTCATCGATTATTAATTTCTAAAATCTGTTAACAAGGAAGAAGTGTCTAAATTAATTCAAAATTATTAAAAAAATACTATACAGTAACAAAAATTGGTATTTATGATATTTATTTAAAAAAAAAAAATTTTAATTTACAAAAATTGAAAAAATAGTAGTTATTAAGATCTCACAATCGGACTAGTCTTAAAAATTGTTGAATAGATAGATGATTAAAACAAAAAATTAAAAAATAAAATAAAAAACGACATTCACTTTTAAAAACGCGATTTAACGTTTAAAACTCAAAAAACTCATTCAAAAACACGTCGAATATTTTTGTTGTCTTTCTTTCTGAAATGCTCATAAGAAAACAAAACGTTTGAAAAAAAAAACTTTCAATTTGGACGATTATTAAAGAAGTTATGACCAAAATACCAAAAAAGAGCGGTTTTTTTAAAATTAATTGAATATCTTTTGAACGGGTGATAAAAAAAAAATCTCAAAATTTAACAGGAAGGGTCTTTTGATGGGTACTCAAAAATATAAAAAAATTGAGGAAATAAAAAAAAGTTTTTCAAACTGTCCGATTTGGGATGGAATGTCCCATATATATTAGAACGTGAATAACTTTTGAAGCGTTCAGTTCCCTACAAGAATATACGGATTGTTCGATTCGGTACATATATACTCGAAGCCGAGGTATACAATTTCACAGTTTGAATGTCTTTTTTCCTGTGTTATTTAAATGGGAAATAGACATTTGCGATGAGACATATCAAAATATTTATATTAAGAGCTCTGCTTTTAACAGGCATCTTTTTTCACCTCCCCGAAAGTATTTAATATGTTATTTCGAAAAACAAAAAATAGTCACTTTTTTGAATCAGTCTAATGTATATCTTTGATAAAAAATTCAAGATTGTCTACAATAAAACTGAACTGAACTGCTACTCAACCTTGATCGCCCAGTTCTCTACCAAGTGGGTTGATTTATATTCGATAGATGAACGATTAACACGCCTATTCGAATAAAATGCTCGTTAGTTGAGTCCTCTGCCCGTGTTAGTTGGATACCCATCAATGTATACACGGGTGAGAATAATTTTGATCACCATTAAAAAGGTGACTGACCGCTGTTCGGGACGAGCACGAGGCGCATGAAACGCACACAATGTCCGACGGTTTAGTGGTCAGAAGCTTTTTTGACCAGAAAGGACTTAACTAGAAGAGGGGAGGGCAGAGGACTAGGTTCATGGAATCAATATCAGTAGCACTATCTAATTGAGGTCATCTGAGTTATGTCATATTAGTAATTGTGTGGGGTTAACTACGTACCGGGTCATTAAACGCAGAAAAAGCAATTGGTCGAAATACCAAGATTAGAATACCAACAAATAGTTAACTCGTCTTATCCCAATTCATAATTTCAATTGAAAAATGTTGTTTTAGGCTCAGTTTTAGTCCAAATTGGTTATGTTCGGTGTCGCGATTTTAGGACACTTCCCTTCCCGCGCAAACTAAATTGTTTTGGCTGTTTCTGGGAAGTACAAAGGACCAGATAACAATGGGTTTCAAAGGACCTGGCACCTGTTTGCACCATTTTTTTGATGATTTACGATTATTCTGTTTTTCAGTTGGTTTTATTTAGCTGGAAGAGTGATTCAATGACAACAGTGCGAGGGGAGGGCACATGACTTGCTCCTGATGATGAAGACAATTATATAACTTGTCCAAATTCCAATAAATTTAGTGTTATTGTGTTTTTTTCTATATCAAGTGAACTGGTACGTTTCGTTAATTGTCAATAACTATTTTTTAATAATAATAAACATGTTTACTTGTCCATTTCATTCGCTCATTTAGGTGTAAGCCGATGCGTCCCACAGGACCGGGTGCAGAGGTCCAAATTACAAAGAGGTCCATTTTGTAAAGTACAATTCAGGTAGCACCATCGTATTGCTGCTTTAGGTTTTCAAGCACGTTAAGTGCCCCATTCTTCCCTGAATATTGCACGTGTCACAAGCACACTAAAATTCACAGTGGCCTGAGATTGCCGATTATAAAAGCGGGAGCAACGAACTCGAATGATAGAAAGGGCATTAAATTCTTCAATGTCGGGTCGATGCCGTTGGATCGAATATAGTAATGACGAAATAACTCGCGGAATCTCAGAGAAGGAAGAAGAAAAAGAGGAGAGAGGAGAGAAGAGAGAGGTTGAAGAGAGGGACCGAATGCGAATCGCATTGATCGTTTATCTCAGCTATATGTGACTCATTGGCCAAAAATGTTGCTTCGATCGGTCCACGGTTGCCATCGGGAGTCAGTGTTTGGAAGCTTCTTAATTTTTTTTTCACACCGCTCACGATATATAATATGGCGGGCACATGTGCAAGATACACAGAAGAATCGATTCTCATTCATCGAAGGGAGAGAGTCGATTACTTTGCCACGATAGGGACTAATTAACATACGTCAATGTCGTACCAAGCGATATCCTAATGCATACACTCACACACACACAAACAGGTTACTTCTGCCTTTGGGTATCTTTGATCAGAGGGATTGACGATGATACATCGACGAATAATTCGGCCCTTTAACGAGATCGAAGCAAACCGAATGGTACCGTAAAACGGGGCTACTTTGTTGGTGTTTCGGAAGTTTTTTTGACGTAACTTTCTTTTAACGTTCAAAATTATTTTTTTTTGCTTGAACAGAACAATGTGTCCGTTGGCTATAAATTGTATAACAATAGCAGTCCCCACTAGACCCTCACAATTTTATATATTTAGAAAAAAAAGCCAAAGTAACCCCGAGTATGGGGCTACTTTGGAGAGGCATTGAAATGCAACTTATGTCAAAGATCCACATCGTAAATGCAGCGTTGACATAATTTTGATAAAAAGAACAATAATATTTTATACATTGTACATGAAATTAAATGAAAAACAACGATTTTTGACAATGAATTCGTCATTTTTATTGAAGAAATACTTAACATAAAAATACCAAATACTTAGGCCCGAATTTTAACTTCTTAAGATCAAACTTGAGATCAAACTTTCTATTGAACTCAAATTTGAATTTTAGTCCGAACTCAAGTTCAAATTTAAGATGAATCTTAAGTTTGAACTTGAGTATCATTATAAGTTTATACTCATGTTCAAACTTTAATGCGAACATCAAATCGATCTTAAGTTCAACCTTAAATTGAGTTTGAGGTTTGACCTTGAGATCCATCTTGAGCATGAACTTAAGTTCGATCAAACTTCTTTCATCGCCTCCCTCAACCGTGCTATTTTAAATTAGTTGTGAAAATAATTAAGTACGATCGAACTTAAGTTTAAGCTCAAGATGGATCTTAAGTTCGAACTTCAAACCAAATTTAAATTTGAACTTAAGATCGATATGAAGTTCGCACTAAAGTTTGAACTTAAGTATGAACTTATAATGGCACTTTACTTCAACTTACGATTCATCTTAAATTGGAACTTAAGTTCGCTCTTAAGTTCCAACTTGAGTTCCATGGAAAGTTCGATCTTAGGGTAGGACTTGTGACTTGAAATTCGGGCTTTACAGATGTAACAGACGTTGGAGTCGTTCTTCTTGCCCTTCTTTATTCCCTTCATGCAAATGGCATCATCGATTGTTCGGACATCTTGATTTGTTACACATATCTGTGTACCTGGCTTATGAATGACTTTTTTTTCTCTTCTACCCACTCCCCACACCCCCTCCCACCCCACAAGGTCACGAGGGTTCACTGCGCACACGTTTTTACCGTATTTTGCTGCTCGTCCAAAATAGCCCAAAAAATCAACAAAGTAACCCCCAAAGTCAAAGTAGCCCCGTTTTACGGTAATACAATTCGATGGCTAAGAATGGATCTGCATCCTCAGTTCAACCATTCCCTCTCTGGTACGTTGTTGTACGTGGATTTTGCACTTTATTTACGACTGATTACATTTTACAACTAGTGTGACACTTCAATAGCCCAGCAGATGCTTTCTCTAAAGCAGAATAGCGCTAAATTTCATATTACCGATTTATAACAATAAAATAAGTATTTTCGTATTTCAATGCGTTTTCTTGAAAAAGACAGCGTTTCAAAGGGTCAAAAATAGTAGAATGGTTATACTTATCTTTCACAGAAATAGTGACACAATAGTGACTTTTTCGTCTGAATATATTATAGGCCTTTGAAATTTCGCGATTTTGAGGTTTTTCAGAATGGGGCTATAAGATTGAGCAAAAATGTTTTTGATGAAAATTCATAAAAATATTGATTTTTTGAGAAAATCATTGGTAGATTCAGGGGGAAAAAATACATCGATATAAGGTTTGACAAAAATTTGTTTTTCTGTTTTGGCTAAAATTGAATCTGTCCACTAAAATAGGTGTAATTTTTTTTCTACTCAAAATTTTAGCTCCAGACTGCGCTCATTCTCTTCGTAATCGTTGAAGCTTCAAAACGCCGCTTTGTTCATTCGATTCAGATGATTTTTCGATTTTTAGTAGATTTTTTAATCACTGCAGCAGTGGAAGAACTTTGTCTTTTTTTTTTGTCGATGACTCGGGAAACAGCGCACAAGTCGCATGGAATTGAATATTTTTATACAAAAAAATTACTGTGCATAAATAATTCGTACACAAATATATCCTCTTAATTTCAAAACATTCGATGCATTACTTTGCTTTCAATAAATTCGCGAAAATCGACTCATATCGAGCCCAACAGAGAAAGAGGAGAAATGGACATTTCCAGAGAAAGATAGTGTGCTATCAGAGAGGAACCGTCGAAAATCCAATTGGTATTCCGCGTTGGAGAGTCGAGGAAAAAGAGGAATAAGACGAGGCGGAAAAAAACGAAGGAGGAAGTTAATTAGTCGCGCGGGAATCACCATCAAGCTGCAGTATCACGCCCGGAAGGATAGATTCGATCGTCGTACGTGAGGATGGACTTTATCTTCCGCGGTCGTTATATTCCGTATCGGCGAAACGACGACGACGACGATCGATCTCCAATGCGATATGTGTCTGTGGCTTTAATTTCTCCGGCAAATGTCCGTATACTAAAATGGACCATAATTGGCAAATATCGCACTGGGAAGAGGGTTCAGGTACATCTACCGAAACGTTTTGGCAAAGGCTACGTTTGCCACGACACGTTGTAAAGAACGTCGAACCGATATCGTTCTCGCCGAGAAACGTTTGCTCGAATGTGCTTGATAGTGGCATTCCCACGAAACCTCTCGCACAAGGATCACTCGAGATCTGATACATGAAATTGATAGCCCGAGAACCGGTCCTTAGGATTCAGTGTTTGGGACATCACCGTAAATAGTTACATGATCGTGACATCTGGCGGATACATTTTAGTAACTCTTACCTGGTTATCAGTACAGTCGTAAGCCACAATCTGTTCTCCATCGCAATGAAACCATTTAATGGTCTAGGATTGCAGACAATCTTGACAGTCTAGGCTAGACTTCCATATTCACGTAGCAGAGTTCTAAAAATGGTGATAGGAATTGAAAAAATGCTACTGACTAATTTCTCGTGGATTGATAGATGTTCTCATAGTTGAGTCGTAGAGTATCCTAAAAATGGTGATAGAAACTGAAAAATTGCTACTGAATAATTTCTCTTCGATTGACAGTAGTTTTCAGAGTTGAGTCGTAGAGTATTCTAAAAATAGTGATAGAAACTGAAAAATTGCTACTGACTAATTTCTCTTCGATTGGTAGTTGTTTTCATAGTTGAGTCGTAGAGTATTCTAAAAATGGTGATAGAAACTGAAAAATTGCTACTGACTAATTTCTCTTCGATTGATAGTTGTTTTCATAGTTGAGTCGTAGAGTATTCTAAAAATGGTGATAGTAACTGAGAAAGTGCTACTGACTAATTTCTATTGGATTGATAGTTGTTCTCATAGTTGAGTCGTAGAATATTCTAAAAATGGTGATAGAAACTGAAAAATTGCTACTGACTAATTTCTCTTCGATTGACAGTTGTTTTCATAGTTGAGTCGTAGAGTATTCTAAAAATAGTGATAGAAACTGAAAAATTGCTACTGACTAATTTCTCTTCGATTGATAGTTGTTTTCATAGTTGAGTCGTAGAGTATTCTAAAAATGGTGATAGAAACTGAGAAAGTGCTACTGACTAATTTCTCTTCGACTGATAGTTGTTTTCATAGTTGAGTCGTAGAGTATTCTAAAAATGGTGATAGTAACTGAGAAAGTGCTACTGACTAATTTCTATTGGATTGATAGTTGTTCTCATAGTTGAGTCGTAGAGCATTCTAAAAATGGTGATAGAAACTGAAAAATTGCTACTGACTAATTTTTTTGGATTGATAGTTCTTCTCATAATTGAGTCATTGCACCAAAATTATGTTTAAAATATTGATGTTGAAGTTTGCATAGTTTGAATGGAAATAGGATATTTTTTAATTGAATTCACTTTCCTCAAGAAGTTTTCCAAAGGAAGTCGTTGGAGTGTGTTTTGGAGTCTTTATTAAAGACTTGGAATAATTCTGTACTATCTGATGTAACTAAACCACCTTAACGAAAAAGTCATTTCAACTACTTTGAGATTACCCAAGATTCGTACCTGATGATCCTTAAGGGAGTATTATAGTCTAGAATTTTGAAAAAATCATTTTTGTTTGCATATTTTCAAAGTTAAGACCTTTAAGAATATATCCTCCAAATGAAATTTTTAAATTCCAATAATTTACAGAGTTATAGTTATTTTCGTACCGCGGTTTGTCACGTCGGTGCTTAAAACTTTAAATGCGTTTTTCTCAAACCACTATTTTCAAAGATTGAAATGATATGTCAAGTTCTACTCAACCGATTTACTTCAATTTTTTTTTGTCATTCTTCAATGTATAACTATCTACCTCCCCTACCATTATTTTTACTATTGCAAGAAAATGAAAAACTGAAAAAAAAGGAATAAAAAAGTCAAAAAATGCCTTTTTTTTTGTTCAGACAGCCGCCATTTTGTGAAAATTTTGTTTTCCGTTTTCTCTGAGGTATGTATTATAACGACATTCTTACTAATTAAGAATCGTTTTTTTAATTTTGTATCGCATGATAAGAAAGTTGCAATGGTGTCAATCAGCACACCCCCTTTTTTCCCAACAACCCAAATAACATATTTAATATTCTTTTTTTTTCTCTACATTTACTTTATTTATTTTAAAAATATTAATAAATATGTTGTAAAAAACAAGAATGGTAAAAATATTTTTTCTTACATCGAGTTCAACGAAACGCTCAAAATGTATGTCGCTAGACCAGAATACCGCCTTAATTATCGTGAAGTAATTATCGTTATAAAGCAACGAAAATAGAATGCTTTTCGTAAAATTAATTCGCCCGAAAGAAAAGTTACCTTGTGAAATACGATGTGCGGCAAATCGCTAAATATAACGAGGAAAAGGCCAAAGTGGAGAGAAGTTAAGACCTCTAATTGGTTGAAGAGCCGAGGAATGTCGGATTCGTTCATACGAGAATAAATCGAGCTGGGAATCGAGGTTGAACGAGCCGAAATAAAGCCTCGACGAGAAATCCAAACGTTTCGGTTGAATGCATCTAAATTTCAGGATTTATCGATATATCCGGTAGTCGTGAAATAGCGCGACCAGCATCAAGCTCAACGCATTAAAATATTGGCCTGTGGGGTTAACTCCGTTTTGCCGGTCGTTGGTCGGTTCTTCTGGGATTCCCATGGGCGAATCTCACAGCCGCATTCTCTGCGGTGACCAACGTTGGCCAGCGATATTACTTACACTTACGGCGCGGAGCTTTTGGGCAAAACTATGTGTACGCGCGTATTTTCACGTGTATGAATAACAATCCACCGAGGACTCTTACAATCCCTCTACACTAAAATTCCCGATCCGGCGCACACGAAATCCCGGGGTTGAGTCCAGGACACAGGTGCTTCTCGATAATAGCAATGAATAATACCGCCTGGCTGTACAAACACGTTTATATGTGGATATAGGGGATGAAGGGGGAAAATGGACCACGGAGGCAAAATGGACACCACCCAAAAAAGATTTAAAAAAAAATTAAAATTAAATGAATTAGAAAATGAGGGAATTATCATTATAATTAGCATTGAAATACCTTAGCCTCACACTGAGAAAACTGTTTCTAGTAAAAAAATATATTTAGTTTGCACTTTTACTTATTCTTTCCTTAAATATTCCTTAAGGGGGAAAACTCATATAAATGGTCGAAGATGACGAGAAATTTCGGGATTTTTTTTCAGCGCAACTACCGGACCAATCGTTTTCAACTTCGGAGGCTATTTTATTGTACATTCGAAGACTTGAAAAACATTTTTTTTTTAAATCGAAAATAAGTATTAAGCAGCCTGCAACCAATCGTTGCCGAACGAATTTTTCCCGCGATTTCGAATTCCGGCGGCTGTAATTTTTTTGTGTTTCATCCGAAACAAAAAAAATCAGAAATCATTACATTCTATATGAAAGTACGCTGTCGATAAGCCAAGAAAAAGTTTCAAAAGTTGAATATTGTAATAATGGCGGCACTCAGAGAAAAAAGATCGAATTTTCACCGACCATTTTTATGCAAAAAATGATTGTTAAATTAATTTTTTTTTTGAAAATGGAGGTTTGTCGATGAGGGTTTGCAATTATGTGTCTATAAATATTTGGTTGAAATGAATCGAATGAATAGTTTTTTTTATCGCTGCCGCGAATTGCAAAAATGTAGTTTCGAGTAAATCGCGTTTGAAAGTTAATCGAAGTCTCTGGTGCCTTAAAAAAATGTTTTTCAAGTCTTCGAATGTACAATAAAATAGCCTCCAAAGTTAAAAACGATCCGTCCAGTAGTTGGAAAAAAATTCCGAAATTTTTCGTCATCATCTTCGACCGTTTATATGGGTTCCCCCCCTTAACTGTTTCTTGGAATGAGCTAAATTGGAAGTCAAATACGTTCAAACGACTATTTAGTTGGTACAATTTAACATGTTTTTGTCTGAATAATATTTTGGTCAACCGAAGCACAAAATTATTCGAAAAATTAATTATTTAGTTAGACCAAGGAAAATATTTATTTGAACGTGTCTGACTTCCGATTTAGTTCATTCAAACATTATTTTTCTCAGTGTCGTTAAGAAATATTTTATTTGTGTCAAAATAATTTATTAACCGTTAAAAAATATTTATTAAATTTATTAACTGTTCAAAAATAATTGACTTCGCCATATCCAACTTTACATTTGTTAAGAGTTAACAAATCCTGGTACATTGTTTTCTCAGTGCACCCGCACAAAATCAGATCCAAATTTCCACATTTTCATGACAATTGTCTATCAAGAGTTAGAAAATTGTTTAAAAAATTGTCATTCTCATCGCATTAAAATGAAAGGCACCCCATCATACACTGAGAAAACAGTTTATTTGTAGTAACGAAATATATTTAGTTGGCACTTTTACTTAAATATTAATTGACTGTTACAAAATTTGTTAGTTGTTGAGAAATATTTGTGTCAAAATAATTTATAAACCGTTAAAAAATATTAATTTGATTTATTAACTGTTCAAAGATACTTGATTTCGCCATATTCAACTTTACTTTTGTTAACAGTTAACAAATCTCGGTACATTTTTTTCTTCGTGTACTCTATTAGTGTTATAGTAAGCGACTTTTACTGAAATACTTGGATAATCCGGGTGCCTGAGAAAAATCATCTCCATAATCGTAAAAAAAAAAAAATTTGATAATGCACCTACGATCAAAATTGAATTTCGCCAAAAATTAAATTGCAAAAACACGCCAAGCAACTTGCTCCAAGTATTTTGGATTCTAAGGTGATGAGAAATGCCTAAAAGTGAAGAAACTTTTTTCTTTGTGTATTTAAATATTTAATAAAAAATCAGGTGGTCCATTTTGCCCCTCAATAGCCCAATATATATATATATATATATATATATATATATATCAACGCAGTGGTGTAAAATTCCTGAAATCTCTGTACAGCAACAGTAGCCAAATCTTGGCTGCCGTTGTAATATTCGAACGTACTATGATCGGCGATTCGCTATCGCCGCTTTTATAACAAATAATAATGGCTTATTATAAAGCCCTCACGAATAATTGTCGGCTAATTAATGCGCCGGAATAATGGGAATTTACGCGCAACACTGACCCGCACTGAAAATATAAACACATGAGAACACAAATCCTCCACCAGGAGGAGAATAATGGACGTGTGTTTCGAGATATTACGATTTTAACGGTGAATTTGTCGTATCAAAATATTATCCGTGGATAAACGTACATGCATCGAACGACGCACCGATTCTCTCCATTCCTGTGATTCGTTTTATATGCGATCGTCGATACGATAACAGTGCGATGTAATAGTATATTACGATACTAGTGCGATGAAACTTTTTCTGACGAGTGTGAGTTTGCAGCATGAGCCGAAGGCGAATGTTGCAATCACACGAGTTGAGAAAAAGTTTCTCGCACGAGTATCGTACGAAATTTTATTGTACGAGTGCGCAAAGTGCCAGTTTGAGCACGCGCAGCGTGCGCAAAGTGGCACTTTGCGCACGGAGTGCAATAAAATACATTCGTTACAGCATTCGTCTATCTGTGTACAAATAAACACAATTCAAGTTTCCTGGAATCTCAGGATGAAAAATGATTGTGACGTATTTTGGGAAGTCTCTTGCGGATCTTAAGGATGTATTTCTTGTACAGTCCCAGCCAAAAATGGTATCTGATTGAAATTTCCGTACTTCGTCATAATAATGTTGCCCAAAAGTTATTAATGAATTGTTTAAACAAATAATTATTCAAAGATTTTTTCACAAGTTATTTTTTTTTCTTAAACAAATCGAATGCGTTAATTTTTCTGAACGCTTATGAATTTTTTCAGAATTTTCTCTCTCTATTTTGAAATATTATAAAAAGGATTCTGAAATACAAACAAAAAACTGCCAATTTTGTATATGTTTTTGCATACAGGTTTATCATCAGCTTTGAAAAGTTTCAAAGACACTGGGCCGAAAAATACATAGATACAGACATTTAAAAAATTTAAAAACGGGAATTTCAAAATAGAGACAATTCTGAAAAAACTCATATATGCCTTCAGAAAAATTAACGGATTCGATTTGTTTAAGATATAAAAGAACTTGACGAAAAATTGTTGAATAATTATTTGTTTAGAAAATTTATTAATAACTTTTTGGCAACATTATTATTGGTAATTGTTGTCTGGGAAAAGTCAAATGTTGCGAATTTTTTCAGATTTTTATTGTATCGCGAAGTACGGAAATTTTAATCAAATAAAATTTTTGGTTGGGACTGTATAGTCAAGAAAAATGTACTCTAGGATAATTTATAATGAAATTTGAATGCGATGTTATGTTTCAAGTCAAGACGCTATTCAGATCGTGTCTGGGACGAAAAATCAAGAAAAAAAAAAACAAATTTCGACCCCCCGGATCAAAGTCGATGGATCGATTGTTTGTAATGAAAATTTCTCGAGAGTTGAAGAAAAATTTTCTTGAATTGATAGAAACTGAAAAATTGCTACTGACTAATTTCTCTTGGATTGATGGTTGTTCTCATAGTTGAGTCGTAGAATATTCTAAAAATGGTGATAGAAACTGAGAAAGTGCTACTGACTAATTTCTCTTGAATTGATAGTTGTTCTCATAGTTGAGTCGTAGAGCATTCTAAAAATGGTGATAGAAACTGAAAAATTGCTACTGACTAATTTTTTTGGATTGATAGTTCTTCTCATAATTGAGTCATTGCACCAAAATTAGGTTTAAAATATTGATGTTGAAGTTTGCATACTTTTAATGGAAATAGGATATTTTTTAATTGAATTCACTTTCCTCAAGAAGTTTTCCAAAGGAAGTCGTTGGAGTGTGTTTTGGAGTCTTTATTAAGGACTTGGAATAATTCTGTACTATCTGATGTAACTAAACCACCTTAACGAAAAAGTCATTTCAACTACTTTGAGATTACCCAAGATTCGTAACTGATGATCCTTAAGGGAGTATTATAGTCTAGAATTTTGAAAAAATCATTTTTGTTTGCATATTTTTGAAGTCAAGACCTTTAAGAATATATCCCCGGAATGAAATTTTTAAATTCCAATAATTTACAGAGTTATAACTATTTTAGTACCGCGGTTTGTCACGTCGGTGCTTAAAACTTTAAATGCGTTTTTCTCAAAACCACTGTTTTCAAAGATTGAAATGATATGTCAAGTTCTACTCAACCGATTTACTTCAAATTTTTTTTATCAATCTTCAATGTATAACTATCTACCTCCCCTACCATTTTTTTATCAAAATTATTTTTTTTACTATTGCAAGAAAATGAAAAAAAGGAATAAAAAAGTCAAAAAATGCTTTTTTTTTGTTCAGACAGCCACCATTTTGTGAAAATTTTGTTTTCACAAAATAAAGAAAAAAAAAAACAAATTTCGACCCCCCGGATCAAAGTCGATGGATCGATTGTTTGTAATAAAAATTTCTCGAGAGTTTAAGAAAAATTTTCTTGAATTTTTCTAAGTAATCGGAACATTCGGAACATAATTTTTACTCTTGTATCACTCCAATCAATGATTTATTCATTTCATGAATGAACCAGTAATTACTGAATCCTCATTATTATTTCAATTCTAAATTTTTTCTTACACGAGTAATGAATGGTTTTTCATTTTTTTTTAAATTTGTTATTTCGTCGTTAAACTATTGTGTTTGAAGTTTCAAAAGAAACTGACTTATTTTTATTATAAAATTAATTTTGCAATTTTTAATTAATTTTATTACAAAAACCTTATTTTTTTATAGAGCATTTCAATACCAAGATAAGAAAGTAAAAACTATTGTTCAGTCTAATTTGAATACTTTGAGAAAAAAAAATTGCATTCTTTTGGAAATATATTTTAATTTATCCACGGAAAGCGCATTGTCGTCGTCGTTGTCATTGTCACAGATATAGTTTACCCACTCGTATTTTATGCGTGCGTGCATGTGCAAAGCAACATCAGTGTCACAAATATCCGTCGAGGCTGATGGCCCGCATAACGAGCTACGCTGATCTCCCGCAACGGAGGTATTCAGTGCAAGTACTTAATTACGTATATGTGTATAATGTTTGGTGTACCGAGCAGCACTCGTGCTTATATATATTGGAGCACCTAAATATTGAGAGCCTTTATTTTGCATAAATAAAATAAATCTTGCAAAAGAAAATACCCTGAAATTCGTTTTTATCGTTGCCTCAGGCATTTCGAAAATTTCAAAATAATTTCAAAAAATTCGAAGTTTATATGCTTTTTGGACTACCGAATTTATATAATATTTAAAATAATTATTACATAATTAAAAAAATATATAAGCGGATTATATTTAAAAATTATACAAATTTATTTGGTATTAAATACAAAAATGAAAAATGGGACATTAAAAAATATATTAGCAGACACAATTTCTTATATAATCGCGGTTGCCCAAAACATCAACGTATACAAAACAATGTGAGAGTTAAAAGGCAACGCGGCAGATTATATTATCCAAAAATGGGCGTTTTGGAACATTTTAAATCAAGGCAGCAATAAAAAAAATGTCACAGGTTCCTCTCTTCGCGACAATTATTGTTAGTTTTGACAAGATAACGGAAATTCGATGAGCAACGAGATCCAAGAATAAAGTGCAATTTCGATGCGCACCCTAATATATACGACAAAAGCTATGCACATTGGTCTCGCACAGATTAAGACGAACGCAACTGGTGTACACAGCCGAGACGAGAGACAAAACGGCTCTGTGACTACGTGGGTCAGATATTAATGTCCACTACCAGCATTTCGTTAGTTAACGCGGATACATGATAACGACCCCAAAAACCAGAATAGGGTGGCCACTAAATCGGATCTAAAAAATTCCCTGACACACCCCTGATATTTTCGAAAATTTCCCTGACAAGCCATTCAGATTTGTGAAAAAAGTAAAACGTTGGGAAAATTGCACTGAAAAGTACTGGATTGCGGCAGCAACCTTATTTTGCTATTTTGCTTTTTTTCAACGTCGTGTTTTTTTCATTGCAAAAAGTTTCTTGTTTCGCATTTTTTCCGAGATCTTTTTATATTTTCCCTGACTAATATTTAATTCCCTGACAAAAAAATCCCTGACATTTTCAGGTTTGGAAATCAAAAATTCATTCTTACCTCAAAAATCAAGAATATCGGTCTTAACCTCCGCCATTTTATTTTGGTGTGATATTTCGGAAATGACTTCGTTTAATTACAAGATAGACCAATAAACATAGTTTATGGGTTTTTTTAAAGTTGTAGATGACTTCGTTAGAAACAGCATAATTCACTCCAAAAGACTTTTTGGAAAAACGATCAACGGACATCGGCTGAAAAGCCGTTTTAATTACATGATTTTAGGTAAAAAAAAATTTGTAAAATTATCCTTGTCTAGAAATACATAAATAAGATTTCTCAAAGAACAAAAATCGTAAAAATCCATTTGTTTTAGTTGCCCGATTAACGGAGCTTATTAACGGATAAGCTTATTAACGGATACTCACAATCTTTAATTGCGTCAATTTCATCGAAATGAGAAAATTTTCCATCAAGTTAGTCCTCGCTTAAAGTCAATGGGAGTACCAAAATGAAAAAAAATGGTTCGTTCGCAATTAAATTTTTTTTTTTTTAAACAAGCTTTTATTAGTTGTTGATAAAAAATAATTAAAAACTTAAAAATAAAGCTTTTCCGATTGGAAATAAGTTTTCAAATAAAAGCGTTTTACACCATCTTTTTTCTCTTGCTGTTAAAATGTAACACGCTTTTATTTGAAAACTTATTTCCAATCGGAAAAGCTTTATTTTCAAGTTTTTAATTATTTTTTATTAACAACTAATAAAAGCTTGTTTAAAAGATTTTTTTTCTTTTGTTTATTTTTTACTTTTTAGTATTTATGATGTTAAATAACTAGTTTAGTAATGTATATCTAGTCTCGCATAATTTTTTGCAAAAAAAATGTTTCGCAAAAATTTTTTGCACAAAAATTATTTTGCAAAATTTGTTAGACAAAATTATATCCCACAATTAATTTGCAACATTTTTCTGCAAAATTTATGCAAAAAAATGTTTTCCAAAATTTTTTTGGAAAAAGACTGTTGCGCAACATTTTCGTGGAGAAATGTTGTAAATCAATTGCTTAAAACCATTTTGTAAACAAAATTTAGCAAAACAATTTTTTTGCAAACAATTTTGCGAAACATTTTTTTTGCAAAAAATTATGCGAAACATTTTTTGTTCCAAAAACATTTTCAAGCAAATTTGTAATAAAAATTTTGCGAAACAATTTTTTTTGCAAAAAATTTGCAAATTTTTTGTGATAATATTGCATTGTCATCCGATTTACATATGCATGACAAATTTGAACTCAATTGGAAACCGGGAAGTGGGTCAAATTTAACTTGCAAGATTGGATTACAGACAGTCAGACACCGGGACAGGTGAAGCTAAATAAAAGCTTGTAAAAAGAAATTATGATGAATATTTTTCCGTTAAATCAAGGGGTATCTATCGAGAAGCAAAATGAGCTTTTATTCATCCGGATCGAGCTAAAACTACAAATTTGACTGCCGAAAGAACTGCGCCAAAATAATTCCGCATATTTATCATTGATTTATTTTTCATTAAGGACCTTTAAGGACCTTTTTCGATCCAACCTTATCCTAATTCTCACCAGTCCTTCCTTCCAGATGCCCACAAACAATTTCCGATATTTTAGTAGACGAAAATATCTCGCGCCACCAATTTTCGAGCTACTCGTTCATGCACGTCAATGACAAGGTTGACCTCTTTTTTCCAACGTTATGGAAAAAAAAATTTTCCGCCTAAGAAGTGACGCTTGATCCGAAATAGCAAGAGGGAGCGAGTACAATGAATCGAGAGGTGAAACGAAGAAGAAAGAAGAGAGAGTTTGCGCCGAGTTTACCCCCAGACTATTTATCGCTAAGTGACACCGGCGTTTCGACACAGGGTTCCAGCCTTTTAGCGACTCCACCCTGAAAACTGGCAACGGCATGGTCGTGGGCTCAACTCGTGGGGATGATATTGGAAAGTTTCCGTTGGGTTTAGGGGTGCCCCAAGGGTTTGTACGTTAGATATGCCAGTAGGAACCAGAGAGTATCCGGGCTACTGCCGAGGAAAAAAAAATCCAAGTCCATCGAAACTTTTAAATTGAAAGTTTGTTTTTTCTCCGTGTCGAAAAGACGTGCTTCCTCTGTCTTTCTCGCACCCAGCTTATGGAGCATCGACATGGGCTTATTTCCTCAGCGATAGGCGCTTCTATTTTCTTCCTCTCTTGCTCTCCCCATTTTTTTTTTAACAAAAAAAGAATCACAAGACCAAAGCGCGCCTTGCTTATGGCACGTCGAGGCGGGCTCCAAACCCAAAGTGGGTTAGTCAACTATGGCAAAGAGCGCTGCATACCAGCATATAATGCAGTTTTTACAGGCCTGGTACCAGTCAAATACCACTCTGAAAGATACAATCCCCCACGTCCCGAACAAAATGCAGATAAAACAAAAACGAAATTCACTTTTGGGGTTAACTAAAGTGAGATTAATAATCATCGCTACGATCCTCGAAAGATTTTTCGCAAAATCTGAAGATCATGACGGGGGGATGGAAGGAAAAAAAAGTAATTGGGATGGGGGGGGGAAGAGTCGCGACGCCTTTATAAATACGAGAAGAAAGACCGCTCGTTAATCAAAATTCTGTCTCGGGGTTGAAAACCATCTTTCTCCACTTCTCGCATGGGCGACTGATCGGCAGGTTCATCGTTCATTGTTGCGGATCATTTTTCACGCCTCAACAATTATCCGGAAGTTTTCCCCATATTTTAATATTTATAGATAGGAATTTAAAAAATTGACGGACTTTTTTAACCGATGGTCAAGTGACTTCTTATAAACTAACTCGTGGTTAACCTTCTATCGTTCTCCCAAATTTCCTCAGGTCAAACGATGCATCTGAGTGCACTTGAGTTCAGATAAGTAAAACGCAAACATTCATATCTATAGAAGCCTTAAAAGCCAATAATATCATGCAGGCATCCATCATCGAAATACGTTAGAGGCGACACTTTCGTGGGTGATGGGATGGCGGGTGGTTATGATCGATGGATTTTGAAAGATTTATGATTGATCAATAGACATTGAAAACCTTCTCAAAGACTTTCCAGAAATTTCTTTGCCTCCGGCATTCACTTCAGAGTGTAAAATAAACAGGGAGGAATCAATCGACGAATTTTCATCCTCAATAAAACGGCAAACAGTTCAATATTGAAGACGGTTTTGAAAAGAAGAAGCGAGGGAGAACTTTCTATGAAGATGATGAGTCTGCAGAGAAAAGGGGATCCAAAGCCCGAGTGATTCCGTCAATTAAAAATGGAGGGAACAACACTGACGGCGGAATTTCAACATCACCACGACATAATTGCAACTGTACCGGAAAAATATCTCTACCACAAAGAAACTCAGCTATAAAATCTCTACAAAATAACAACTTGACCGTACAAAATGTCTCTATCGAAAGGTAACCCTGCCAAATCAAATCTCCATCACGAAATGTGGCACTCAGACTTCAAAGAACTCTCTCTCAGAGTCTAGTCATGGGATAGGGATGAGGTTTCCCAGGATTGTTATTCAACAGAGATAAATATTATTGATTCTGAGAGGCTCATAGTTTTGCAGGGATGTTATACCAGAGTTCCATTAGAATTGGAATGTACTTCTGCCAGAGAATTGACTGGTAGAGTTCATTAGAATGGGGATGTACTTCTGCCAAAGAATTGGCTGGTAGAGTTCGTTAGACTGGGGATGTACTTCCACCAGAGAATTGGTTGGTAGAGTTCGTTAGACTGGGGATGTACTTCTACCAGAGAATTGGCTGGTAGAGTTCATTAGACTGGGCATGTACTTCTGCTAGAGAATGAACTGGTAGAGTTCATTAGAATGGGGATGTACTTCTGCCAGAGAATTGACTGGTAGAGTTCATTAGACTGGCGATGTACTTCTGCCAGAGAATTGACTGGTAGAGCTCATTAGACTGGGGATGTACTTCTGCCAGAGAATTAATTGGTAGAGTTCATTAGACTGGGGATGAACTTCTGCCAGAGAATTTAATGGTAGAGTTCGTTAGACTGGGGATATACTTCTGCCAGAGAATTGACTGGTAGAGTTCATTAGACTGGGGATGTACTTCTGCTAGAGAATTGACTTGTTGAGCTGATTAAACTGGGGATGTACTTCTGCCAGAGAATTATCTGGTAGAGCAGATGGAATTGGGCAAGGACCGCGCTGATTCTTGATTCAGACGACTGACCACTTGAGGCATTGAAGGAGGTTTCGGGAATCAGAAGTAAAACCGAAGGGCCCGAGGATAAATCGAGCAGAGTAAGGGCTATCGCATCAAGGGGACGTAACCGCGGGAACGCGTCCCTCGCGGCATTGCCGAAGATCGGGAAGACGATACCCCGGCGGTGTGGCCCGTGTCTTTCTGGAGCTTCGGTGTCGCATTATGCTCTCTTGGTGCTGGAGGACCACCCGTCATCCAGCAGCCGAAGAAACCGTGGCAGCGGTACCAGCGCAGCCATTAGGCGGCAGTGCTGACGCGGACAAGAGCGAGAAAGATGGAAAATTAAAATGGCCGAGGATGGAAGTCAGGGCAGAGAGTAAAGGAAGGAAGCGACAGAGAGAAAGAGAGGAGTGAGTCCACAGAATCTCGCAGGTATTCCAACGATTCGTGGGCATTCCATTCTCCACCCATCATCTGGTGGAGATGTCCCCAACGTCCATTGGGTTACCCACATTCACCGTTCCACTCTTTCTCACTGTCTCGCCACTTTCTTCATTCCCTCATCCGCTTTTCCTTCGTATATCCCCCTAGACAGCACACAGAAGTCTTCTCCAGTGCGGTTGAACCACACGAGAACGATGGCAAACCCCCTGCGGGAGTTTTCGGGCGGATTGGAATTCTCCTGGCCTTTGTTAGAACAGAATCCCATCCCCCAAACTAGAACTGTCTTCCACTCTTCTATATACCAATTTCTCTGTCTCTGTCTCTCTCTTACTCGGTTTCTCATCCAACTATGTTTGCTCTAATACAACTATTTGTGCCGAGCAATAACCAGAAGTATTCATGCGTGAACCTAACAAAGATCTTGAGAATGCACGATTAATGAACATAATTAATATAACGCCGTACGGAGGCGAACAATTCAGCGGCACAGTCATCGGGACATTTGCGCTCGACAATGAACGGATAAACTTATAATCGAACAAACACGCGAGCTAATACAGCGGGAATTTGCCTAACAGAATTCCCAACAAAAGGGAACCAAGTGGGAGACAAAGGCGAGCGGATTTCCATTTCACGATCTGTTGGCGCGCAAAGATCCGCTTGAAATCAACGAATATCATACGGTCTGACAATGCCTAATGGCGAGGGTGTTGTCTGCTTTGAGTTGGAATAATCTTGGGTCGTTCCATGTCAAATCGACCAATAGTTGGAATGACCCTCTTATAAGAGAAAAACCTACGAATCCGAAATTAGCCCGAATCAGATCAAATTATTTATCACCTATCGGCGAAGTCCAGTACATCAGATGAGAAAGTGAAAACATCTGGAAGATCACTGAAGAAGATGTTGAAGACAGAGGAGGGAGCGCCAAAATATTTAAAGACCTACAAACTACTCATTAAATCGAGACCCCGGGAAAAACGTTTAGGTATGCAGCTACGAACATTGTTGAACATTGCGGAGTAGCGGATCGTTGGACAAAGTACACCTGGAACTCCGCTGGTCTCAGACAGGTCACGGGGCACTTGAAACGTCGCTTTGTTCCTCCCCAGGGAATGTCGCGAAATATGAGAGTTTCTGACTACCCCAACCAAAAGCTCGTCCTCCATCGTCCAACACTTCTCCAGAGTCTTCTCCGAAATCCGGTATGGACTCTCCTCCTAGACTGTCTTGGCGCGACAACTTTCCACAAAGTTTGCCTATCCGCGAACCGACTAACAATCAAGGGTCGCGAGATCACACCGCGACCCATTCGCATCCCCCTCGAAGAGGGTCGCTTCCACGATGGTTACGAGCCAAACCAAACTTGAATTCAGGAAAATAAATGTCTTCGTACTTGTATAATTTCTCAAAACTTTTTTTTCTCCTCTTTCATTCGTCGTCTACACGACTCTTGTCCCTGGAGTGAACGTGAAATTACACACTGACGACGAGGGGAGGGCGCAAAAGTACTTTCCATCGTAGCGAGGAATCACCAAGACAAATGCGTCGCTGGAACTTGAACTCGCAATGTCTAGGCATAACATTGAGGAGCAAAGCTATTCAAATTATGGGTCGTTGATCCACAAACAAGTGGCAATTCGTTTATGCCAATGGAACAACGAAACTTGGCATTGTGTCCTCCGAGAACACTGGAAATATGTTTGAAGTGAAAACAACCCCTTATGACTTTTTGCATGAAGCTTTTAAGCGCGTTATAGCGAAATACATTTCGTTTGACGATGAGAGACTGACACAGAGATAGAGAAAGGATCAGAGAGTGAGGAAGAGCGAGATGTTGAACATTGATTCACAAACAACAAATGGGCAATTGAAGAAAACTAATTTCGCATGGGAGAGTATTTATTGGATTTTGCCTTGGATTCATTGGAGTCTGGCCTGGAACGCATCTCCGTAGTTGGAGGTGTACCATTTTATAGAGGGAGGCAGCAGCCGATACACGAGAGATAGAGCTGAGAGTTTGTGGGTACAAATTGTAGTTCCGACATTGGTATTGGTCCCTTCCCTGTCCCTCTTGAAATTGAAACGCATGTATGTGCCGTGTGTGTATTTCTGTGTGTGTGTGTGCAAGCGCGCTCTTTGTTTCGCTCCGGGCAGAATGGACCAAACGAGCTCGGATACCATTATCCGTCTCCTTGTTTTACTGGTACCGTACATCGCTCTATCTCCGTACAGTTCGATATCCCATTGTCGATGTGTGCGATGCCAGTTTTTTTCTTTCTTTTTTTTTATTATAGCGGCACGAGATTGGGTGTGGGAAGATTCATTGGAAATGAATCGGAAAGAGCAAATAACGGGCTGGAGGAAGGGGCCTGGAAAAAAAGGAACGATAGAGAGATGAGAGACACCCCTAGCTTATAAATGCGCAAAGCCCATTGGGTGGTATTCACGTGAAAAGATAGAAGGCAGTGATTCTGTCCTCGTGAACGCACTCTCTTTCTCTCTCTGTCTCGTCTATTCGCGAGCCTTTATTGTTCTCGCGTGATTTCACTCACCGATAACCATCGATCGAGTGCTGATATTGTGCAGGCACAAGAGATAGTAGGGAAATATGGATCACTCTGATTCATGCATTTGCATAACCCGCAATGATGGGCCATGTCTGATTTATATGCGGTACAACGTCGTTGAAGGCTCTTTGGATTGGACTGGACTTGGCAAAACGGAATTATGGTTAACCATACTATAATGACACGTTAGATTCTAGCATAAATTATGGTACCTTGAAACCTTGAAATTTCATGGAAACGTTAATTTTGAGGAATGGTAAGCATAATTAAAAGAATTATCATTGAGGGTAAAGAAGTGGGTACGGGGGAGTTACTTGGTTAAAGTATTTATTCTTATATTTGGGATTACCGTGAAATTTATGGAGGTTTTTTCTATTACTAAGATTATGGTAAGTCATTTTTTTTTAGTGTAAAACCCAAACCCAAACCTTTGCTTACGAAAAAGAAATTTCAAAATTAGTTGACCCAAAGTGAAGCAATAATGTTTTTGATGAAAATTCATAAAAATTTTGAATTTTCGAGAAAACTATTGGTAGATTCGTGTTCAGGGGGGGGGACATCGATATAAGGTTTAAAAAAATAGATTAAAAAAATATTTTTTTTCGCATTTTGGTCAAAATTTAATCTGTTCACTAAAATAACTGTGATTTATTTTCTATGCAAAATTTCAACTCTGTTGAGATCTTATTCTCTTAATAACCGTTGGAGTTTAAAATGCCGCTTTGTTCGTGCAATTCCGACCATTTTTCAATTTTTTGCAGGTTTTTAAAGTTAGATTATAGATCGATCAAGATTTCAGATCATAGATTTCTAGTATAAGAAGACAACAAATCGATACTTTACAATCGATCTAATGTTTGATCTGCCAAAAATTTCTCCAATAACAAAACAACTATATACAACTCTTCGGTCGTTCGCCAGTCAAAATTCGCAATGATTAATCAATCAATCAATCCCAAACAGCGAATTTCGTTATCAAAGTGCTCTGCATTTTCATCCAATTGTCTCGCAACATTATTTAAAAATGTCATCGTTATATTTTCGTACTTTAAACGCAGGGCCATAACTATTACATGTTTTATTGTCTCGTTGAAATTGAACAAAATTCAGCATCTTTATATGGCGATTTTTGATGAAGAGATGGGAAAAAAAAGAAAAACTGAGCGATGCGAGTTAATTGCGTGGCCAATTTTTTTTTGTTTCTTCTGGCGTGAACTCTTTCGCCTTTATGTGTGTTTACGTGTGCGAGGGTAATTTTGGAGATGCGCCAGGAGAAATTGGATGCACGTCTGCAAGCGTACATTCGCTCATACTCATTTGTGCTCTCACGCTTCGAGAAGCGAGATGAGAAATGAAACAACGAGGTGGAGACGTGAAATGGTGTGCTAGAGAGAGAGAGAGCGAGAGAGACTGTGGGAGAGAGATAGAGAGAGTGTAGAGTTGGAATTAATAATGGGCTTTAACGGCTTATCCCCTCAGCGTATAGTTGGATGTACAGCAGCCAAAGTGCGCGACAGGTGCAAGGGTGGTCGTAAGCCCGAGGTGGCAAGCACAGGCTAGGGATGCATATGGTCCATATATGAGGAATTCCTGGTCAAATCAGTTAATTTACAGCCCCTTCCTATTTAACTCTTCCTATTTCCTACACCGAGAAAAAGGTTTGGGGAAGTGAAAAAAATTTGGCTTGAATTAACTAAACCCGGCGGTTACGAGTGGCGAACGAAATGTGTAATTCAGTTAACTCAAAACGTGTATCAAAATGGAAACAAAAATTGCATTCCCATAAATACGAATATCCTCGACCCAACAGAGTAGAGAATCCGTTCAATTGGAAATGACATTGTTTTGATACTATATTTGGTAAAATGCACTCAATATGCGATTGCATAACCAAATGGTTTAGTTGAATGAACAAGTTTATATTTCCTATGCAATTCAGGTGTTGTTCACCGGAAAGAAATGCATTCGATATAAAGCTAGAAAATTTCAATTGAATCAACAAAACATTTGATGATATGCAATATTTGTTTAAGCTACGAGGGCTTTTACTTAACTAATTAATCGTGAGATTAAACAGTTAAGTGGAATTAACCTATTTATTCTTGCGCCCATAAAGCGCACGAGCGTCACCAAAGTGCAATGGTGATCTCATTCAAATATGTAGTCTTTAGTCCATAGAACTGCGCGACCACAGAGCGCGGGTAATGTTCCATCAATTTAAAGTTAATTGAGGACTCCGATGATGGTAATGCACTGGTACTTATCGGTGCTCAGTGGGTGTTTCGCTGGCGCGAGAGCGCGCGCCGATCGTAGCCACCTTACGGATCTCGGGCGAAGTGCCGAGATCGTGGTAGTCACTGTACGTACTATCGACTAAATGTGTTGTGGCCGCATTTAAATATTTAGTCAAATTTATCAAACCATTTGATCGACTTGAAAGCATTTACTATTCTTTTTAACTGGATGAATAGCTCAAATTAAAACTAGATTTTGTTGATGAGACGAAACATACGGTTAAAACAATTTTATTTACTTCCGGTAAATGATTAAATATTCGATTGAATGAGAAAACAAGTTGTTGAATCAATCGCGTTTGAAATCATTTCGATCCAATGTTCTAATTGCGGTAAATGCGGTACACATTCGAAACAACGACACCAATTGTATTATTTCAACAACGGGGTAATCAAATCAAAAATGTGACGATTGATTCAAACAAATTTTCCGTGATCGCTACTGGGTAGTTGATATTACTAAACCTTTATTTCGGTGTATTTAAGGCGGTATTCTGGTTTAGATTTTTGAAAAAAATCTTTTTTTTTTGCATATTTTTAAAGTTTAGACCTTCAAGAATATATCCTCGAAAGGAAATTTTTTAATTTCAATAATTTGCGGAGTTATAGCTATTTTAGTGACGCAGTAACTACGCTCGTCGCATTGGAACGTAACTTTAAGGGAGTATTCTGGTCTAGAATTTTGAAAAAATCCATTTTTTTACATATTCATTAAACCTTTTGGAATATATCCTCGAAAGGAAATTTTTTAATTCCAATAAATTACAGAGTTATTGCTATTTTAATGAGAAAATCGGACGATATACGTTTTTCTCAAAACTTTTTTTCTCAACATCTCCCATTTACATTTTCTTGCTCGAAATTTTTTTTGTTCATTGTTAAAATATTAGTTAATAAAATTAATTAATAACTATTAATAAATTAATTAATAAGTAAAAAAAAATGAATTGTAAAATTTTTTTTTGCTTTTTTTTATCGAGCTCGACGAAACTCGACATAAAAAAATAAAATAAAAATCCCCGGATTTTGATGTGCTCCAACTGTGTTCGCCGACATTCCCTTTAGCAGAACGTTTGTAATTTTGAGTGCACATTTACAAAATTAACAAAGGTAAATAATTGAAAATATCTTAATGAAAAAGTAATGCATTAACCATTACTTTTTTAATGGCTAATGAAATTAAATGTTTAATGAAAATAATTTACATTAACCATTAACCATTAAAATTTAAAGGGTTAATGGTTAATGGTAAATGAAAATTATTTCCAATAACCATTAAATGTTAATGGTTAATGAAAATGCAAATGCATTTAAAAAAAGTAATGCATTATATGCAACCCTGTGTCTTACAATAAATGTTAGACACAGACCTTATTGTAAATGTATGTAAGCAAGCAAGCGTCTCAGCAACAGTATTGGACATTATGCCACGGCGCTCGTCCCACAACGTTTCGCCGGAGCTTTTATTGGAAATCAACGTCACGAAAATTATTGTTGTCGCTCGAGGGTAGGACAATTGATTATTCAAAAGCAAACCCGTGAAGCGGGAGGGACCGAAATTAGGACGCATGAACCGTCGAAGAGTACACAAATACATATAGGAAGCCTCGCTGTACAGTCAGGTGCACTTTGCTCGACTACATTTCGTTAAATCATTTAGTAATGCACTCCGGCAACGACGAGAACGTCGACGACGGTGACGACGACGAAGATGCGCTTCATATTGAGCGACGAAGAGTAGGCAAATTTTCAAAATCATCAGAAATACAATTATTCTTTCAGTAGGAAAAAAGTGTTCAAAATGATTCCCACAGGCAAAATGATCATTTCAATGCAATGGAAATAGTTTATTTTTCAATAAATTAATTCATGCGTGATATTTTTGTAGTATTCAATTCTGTATTTTTTATAACAAAATTAAAAAAAAATCAAATAACTTCTATTCAGTACTAGATATTCGGGGATCATTTTACCCCACGTGGGGATCATTTACTAGATTATCAAAAACTTTCAAACTGAAAGTTAAAATACTTATTAAAATCGCAAAAGTATTCGTCAAATAACTAGTGTGATTATGGATTGATGAAAAAAAATCATATTTTCATTCTTCACATCGAAAAAGCATTTTTCCCTTGAGGGTACATTTTGGACACCTTTCCCCTAATGTTGTAATAAAAGAACCCAAAAAATTTCATCATAACCAAGAAAAATGATTTTAAAAAATTGGACTGTTCTCAAAATTTTCATTTAGAATTCCTCCCTTAATTCATTATTCATTTATTTATTAAACATTCATTATTATGAGCGAACAATCTTAATTATGCAGATTGAATTTCTCGTTATCTTCTCTCTCATATCTTAAACGGATTTAATTTCCAGCTAATCGTAATAAGTAATGAAGCAACAAAATTATTGTTATCAATAAATTTTTATTCGTGCAATCTGTGTAATTTCATTCCATCCTCAAACAGCATGAAACAAACGTATCGGAAATATATATATTTCTCATCGAAACCTCCAACTTTTTGTTTCAAGCTCACATCCGCAATCGTATATATATTCCTTATCTCATTCACGCGAAGATTATTACATTTCCTATTATTGTTTTATTTCGATCGTTTTCTATGTTTCCCTTCCTCTCTCAATCTCTCTTCATCTCGCTCACTAAAACTTAAATATTTCCGATACAACCGTGACTTTGTGTTCACTCGTGTACGTGAAAAGGTACCATTACGAATAATCGTTATATTCCGTCCCAGATCGAGTTGAATATACAGGGAATTCAATGTTGAACTATCGGAATAGCGCTCGTTTTACTATCCCACCTTAAAGTGATAAGGGGAATCCCCTTTTGCTACTGAAACATCCAATAATGCATTTAATAAAAATTCCAACAGTTAAAATTGATTTTTTAACCGGAAATTAATCAACATTAATTTTATTTGTAGTTACTATAATTTTTTTTTATTGAGCAAAATAATAAGTTATTATTTAATAGTTTCAGGGTTGCGAAATTTTTAATGAAAAAGTAATGCATTAACCATTAATGGCTAATGAAATTAATTTCGATTAATGTTTAATGGAAATTATTTTGATGGTTAATGGTTAATGAAAATGCAAATGCATTAAAAAAAGTAATGCATTGTTTGCAACCCTGAATAGTTATAATAATTATTATTTAATGTGAAAGAAATTCCTTATTCCGAGCAATTAATCATTTCCAAATGAATTTTTACAATTTCAGATTCTAAATAAATTCAAGAAATCAACAATTGGATGTATTTCCCCAAAAGTTAATGTTTATTTCTTTAATTAATGAAAAATTGCTGAACAAATAAATGTAAGACAAAATTCCCTCAACTGCGAATTTTAGTGCTCAGAAAAAAATACTTGAAAAAGAAAAATGAAGCGGAAATATCGAATTTACTTATTATGTATAATTTAATATTTTAAAAAATCCCCATTTCGAGCAATTAAATCAAATCCCTCAAATGTAGATTTTAGTCTCGAAAAAAAAATACTTGAAAACGAAAAATGAAGGGAAAATATCGATTTTATTTATTATGTAATTTAATATGAAAAAAAAATCCCTATTTCGAGCAATTAAACATTTTCATATGAATTTTGACAATTTCAGCTTCTAAAGAGAAATCGATCATAGAATATAATTTCCGCAAAAGTCAATTTTTATTCGTTTAATTAAAGAAATATTGCTGAACAAATAAATACAAGACGAAATTCCCTCAAATGCGAATTTTAGTGTCGAAAAAAGAAAATACTTGAAAAAGAAAAATGAAAGGAAAACATCGATTTTATTTATTATGTAATTTAATATGAAAAAAAATCCCTATTTCGAGCAATTATTCGTTTTCAAATGCATTTCGGCAATTTTAGATTCTAAAGAAATCAATCATTTAATATATTTCCCCAAAAGTCAATTTCTATTCGTTTAATTAAAGAAATATTGCTGAACAAATAAATACAAGACGAAATTCTCTCAAATTCTAGTGCCCAGAAAAAAATAATTGAAAAAGAAAAATGAAGAGCAGATATCGAACCACGAATTTTATCATGAAATTAATTGCATCATGAAATCAAGTATGAGAATGAAAATAATAGGAAACACACTGAGAAAAAAATTGGACTAAACTGTATTTGGAAATTGACCAAATAATTTCGTTCCCCTCATATCTTGTGGTTAACCAAATCCATTTGTTGAATCAATTATAGTTTCATTATTTCAAACAAATTAATATTGAATCAACTAAATTTTTTTTCAACTAAATGGATTTAGTTGTTTTAACTGAACTTTTTTCTCAGTGCATATTACACAGAATGTCCCATATCATGTTTGCTGCAGTTTGAGAGAGTTTCTTGTTTATATATCGAAGGTAATGCACTGATCGCGAGAGATCCGTGATTCTCCAATTCCCGTTGTAAAGACCGAAGCAACAGTATAATTCGATCGTCGACAACGCCTTTAACCGTTTTTCTCGCGGTATCGCTCTCTCACGTTCTCTCACTTGGCTCTATCATACAATTGCAAAATCGTGAGTTTTCGCATCGAACTTATCGCTTTTTCACGCTATACGTACAAAAGCGATGTTCCAACAGCCACGATATTCAATTATCGTTTTTTTCTTTTTCCGAACCGCAAGATGTAATAAATTCGCCGCTAATATCGATAATTGAGCAACATTAATTTCTCGTCATTAAAAAATAAAAAAGAATTACAAAAAAATAATCAAGGAAGATTCGTGTTCAGGGGGGATAAATAAATAAAGGCTAAAACTGAGCAAAAGGGTTTTCAATGAAAATTCATGAAAATTTCGATTTTTTTGAAAAAATTATTGGTAGATTCGAAAAAATAATCAAAAATGTTTTTTTTTTTGCATTTTCGCCAAAATTGAATTTGTTTACTAAAATGGCTGCAGGTTTTTTTTTTCTAGATGCAATTTCGGTTTCGACTTGAACTCATTCCTTTCGGGATCGTTCAAGCTTAAAAATGCCGCTTGGTTCATTTGATTAGGATAATTTTTCAATTTTTGGCAGATTTTTAAAGTTTGATAATCGATTTTTTCCAACTTCCATTTTTTTCGGCGATTTTCAAAGTGTTCTCATTTCTACAAAAATCAAGTTATCGGAATAAACCAAACGCCATTATCTAAGTTTAGTGACAGCTTTTGAGTACGAAGGATAAATTTTGGAATCAGTCGAACCGAAATAAAGTTACGAGCACTTGAAATTTCGATATTTTGAGGTTTTTGAAAATAGGTTCAAAATTGAGCCAACGGCTTTTAATGAAAATTCATGAAAATTTTGATTTGTTAGGAAAACTATTAGTAGATTTGTGTTTAAGGGGAATAGTACATCGATATAAGGCCCGAAAAAAATAGAATTTTGTTTGCAGCTTATTATTGTTAGCCAAAATTCAATCGTTTCACTAAAATGGCTGTAATTTATTTTCTAGATAGAATTGCGGCTTGGACATGAGCTCATTCTCTTCGTAATCGTTAAAGCTTCAAAATCTCGCTTGGTTCATCCGTTTCCGATAATTTTTCGATTTTTCGCAGATTTTTAAAGTTCGACCGTCGATTTTTGCCAATTTTTCAAGGCATTTTTGTGTGTTATCATTATTATTAAAATTGTAGCAATAATGGCAAATCACACTCAATTTTTTTTTCTCAATTCACGACTACTTCCGATACTTTATCAATAAAATTTCGTTTGCTGAAAACAAAAGTGTATTTTTTTTATTGTGCCTATTTTTGTAATAGTTTAAAGAAAGCCTATTAGAAAAAGTAACCCAATTACACGTGGATAAGGTCGAATAAAAATCCAAGGAAATTATCGCATCCTGGGCTGATAAAAAAAAAAAAAATTAATAAAAAAAAAAAAAAAACAAAAGCTGAAAAAATGTTGGAGCGTGCTTCGATCCCGTTTCGTCAATTTTATTTCCATATGAAAATGAACAAGATATGTAACTGGTCTCGATGTAACATTCCCAAATTCGTATGTGTGAGAGTATTTGTGCGTTTGTGTCCAGCTGCGAAAGAGAGCATTGACCAGTATTCAGCGCACGGACGCGCAATGATTTTGTTCCCCATTTTTTCCATTCTTGCTTTATTTTTCATAGCCCGAACTGTGTTCGCGTACGAGACTCGAATATCCACGTGGAACTTGGAGCGAGACACGCGCGTTTCCCTCTATGAATTCACGATAGCCATAATCGTGCAACGGGGTATAATCTCTTCCGTATCACTCAAAAGTGCCAGAAGCGCGTGAATCAACCGTCAAAAAAAATTGTTCCACTCAAACAAAGCTTTATCCATGAGGAAACAAAGAGAAAGTGGAGAGTTTTGATTTTTATCACGATTTCATGTCGGATGGAGTCAAGCGGGAAATTGGTCAACGATCTGACAACGAAACGGGCAAAATATGTATTTGAAAAGCTCAATGAAAATATTCAAGTCTGGATGGGAAAAAATCGTTGGTTGGGGGACAACCAACTGATTATTAGTTGAGTTTATTTGGGTTACCGTAACCATCCGTTTCGTTACAATGACCACCTAGCATTAGTTCCATCTACTATTCATAGTTAGTTGACGCGACTAGTCAACACAACTGACTTGATTAGTCAGTCTAACTAATAGAATAGTATTCAAGAGAGCAAAGAATGGGCAATGAATTTTATAGGCACTGTAGCCATTTATATGATCATATCTGCAGATTTGTCAGTACCCCAAAAATCCGCCAGGTGGCTTTCTCTCGCACAAACGAACTTTCCCCTCGACGCTTATAATAACCTTTCCAAGTTCGTCGATGTTCGATATCCTTATTTTTTAGTATGGATATTTAATGCTCTGCGGCAAAACGCAAGATGGTCGAATCCAAAATGGATTCCCATAAAACAGAGCTGGGCAGTACTTGAAAGTACTCGGTACTTGCAGGTACTTGAAGTACAGTACTTGCAAGTACAAAGTACTTAAAAAGTACTTCAAGTATTGTACTTAAATTTTTCAAGTACTTTCTGTACTTGAAGTACTGTACTTGAAAATTTCAAGTACTTTTCTATACTTGAAGTACTTTTTTCAAGTACAAGTATCAAGTACTTTTAAATGTGTCTTGCATGTGCAAAGTCTTTGAATATGGGTCATTCCATGTCAAATCGACCAATATTTGGAATCAACTCCTTTCCATTTCGATGAAATTTGGTCGGAAATTTTCTGTTATCATAAAACAAAGTTCTAACAAAGAAAAAAAATTAAATTTTTTTTCGAAAATTCAAAATTTCACCATTTTTTCAAGTTTATTTTTTAAATATTTCGAAAACTATTATAGTTACTAAAAAATCATTCTGGGTTCGTCTTAAAGAGTATACTTGGGGCTACGAAAAAAAAAAATATTCCGAAACAAATTTTTGAAAAATGATGAATTTGGAGAATTTTGAATTTTTCAAAATCGTGAAAATCCACGATCAACATTAAATTTGTGGTTCCATTTTTTTTATATAACACCTTGTACTGATATTAAAAGATCCTGAAATTTTCAGAGATGTATTTTTTTTTTATTTAAAAAATATGAATTTTTGAATTTTGGTAAAACTTTTTTTTTACCTCTAAGTTAAGCGAAGTTGATCATGTAATTTTGACTGCTAAAAATTACAAAATTACATGATTGCTCAACTTAAAAAAATTCATATTTTTGAAACAAAAAAAACACCTTTCTGAAAATTTCAGGATCTTTTCAAATCAGTACAAGGTATTATATTAAAAAAATGCGTTGTTAATTGTGGATGTTCACGATTTTTAAAAATTCAAAATTTTCCAAATTCATCATTTTTCAAAAAAATTTGTCGAAATATTTTTTTTCGTGGCCCCTAGTATACTCTTCAAGACGAAAAAAACGATTTTTCATAACTATCATAGTTTTCAAGATATTTAGAAAAAAAATTGAAAAATGGTTAAATTTTCAATTTTGCATAACTTTTGAAGAAAAAAAAATTATTTTTTTTTCCTTGGTAGAACTTGGTTTGAAAAAATTATAATAAACCCCGAGCAAAATAGTTGATGCAACCATTTCACTCATGGTTTGCCGAACTGAAAACTTAGTTGGTCCGCCATTTATGAACCAACCATATAAAATTCGTTGATCCAACCAACTTCTCGTCTGGCGCTCAGAGCACTGAGATTGTTGGTTGAGTCAACTAATTTTTTTGTTACCACAGCTATGTCGTTTTTTTTCGTGTTAGGTCGCGAGATTGTCGATCATGATTTTCAGCAGCGCGAATGGATAATCTCACGGCGAGCGCGATCGAAAATTCTCTCGGTTGAAAACGTTCGCATCTGCGCGAGAATAATCGAGAAACTATGGAGTAATAATGTATGCAAGTCATATCGTGCGCTGTGTGGGTGTGTGTGCGTGTATATATCGGAATTTCAACTGCAGTTGTACGGCCCCCGCGCGCTCATTGCACTCTATGAGAATTTTATTAACGCTCTCTGGCACAGTTACTGCATAATTAATGCGGCGAGTGTGGTGTGAGAGGCCCGCGAGAATATACATCTCTCTGTATAATAAAAATATCTCACTGCCGCCATCGGCGTGCACGAGACGGAACCCGGTACTGTAATCTAAAGTTTCGCAAAAGCTAATGTCCCGGAGAAGCTATAGTCACGGTTGTAACAGCGCACGGAGGCTGAACGTGCGCTCTTTATTCGGATGAAGGTGTGTATAGTCACTATATACCGCTAAATCCACGCCGCAGGCTTTATCCCGATGTGGCTGGGATCACGGAGGTTTTATCTCGAAGAAGCTATATTCACGGAGTAGCTTGAACTTCAGCGCAAATCCAATATCGGGAAACCTGAAATACAAAAGCGACTTTTATCCCGGACAATCTAGAATCACGGAGTAGTTAGTGCCACGGCGCAGCTTTTATCCAGGAAAAGCTAGAATCACGGAACAACGTCTTGGCTCCGGTTTTATTACGGATAAACCATAGTCAGTCACGGAACAGATCAATTCTCAGAGAAGTTTTTATTCCAGATGTGCTGGAGTCACGGAAAAGCTCAATTTCAGAGCAGTTTTAATTTCGGAGAAGCTACAGTCGCGATTGTAACAGTGCACGGAAGCTGAACAGAAGCTCCGATAAAGATGCAGCCACGATATCGCTAAATTCACAGCGCACTTTATCCCGGAGAAGCTGCAATCACGGAACTTGTATCTTGAAGAGTTACAGCGCAAAACTAACCTCGGGAAACCTAAAATACCGGAGCGACTTTTGTCTTGGAGAATCTATAATCACGGAGTAAGCTAGTGTCACGGTTTTATCCTGAAGAAGCTAGAATCACGTAATAATGCCTAGGCGCCGGTTTTATTGTCTATAGGTTATAGTCACGGGACAGATCAATTCTCGGAGCGGCTTTCATTCCAGAATTGCTATAGTCACGGAGTAGCTCAAATCTCAGAGCAGTTTTAATCCCGATGGAGCTATAGTCACGGCGTTACTCAAATCTCAAAGTCCTTTATCCTAGAGAGGCTATAATCACGAAGTTGTAAGGATTTCAGAATAGGTTTAATGCCAGAGAAGCTATAGTCACGGAGTAGCTCAAATCTCGGCGTTGCTTCTATTCAGGAAATGCTACGGCCACGGGATAGTTCGAGTCTCTGGGTGTCGCGAATGCAAAAGTCCCGCAGAGGATAAATTAGTTTTTGACGACTAACGCGAACATGGAATTTCATTTTCATACTTTAAACTTTAAACTTCAAACTCCCGAAAAAGTGCCAATAGTTAAGGAGGTTCACGCGAATCTATAATGTTAATCAAAATTTTCAACTTTAAGAATCCAGTTATCGAGAAAAAAATTAATCGAAATCACGTTTTTTAAATCCTCATATATGGGCTCTTATGATAGGCACACTTCATTGGTAACTATTTGTATTTCTTAAAGATTGATCTTCCTAACTTTGAATAACCAGAAATGGAACATAAGAAATAGAACGTTCATAGAGCTCGATGATGTATATGAAAACCCTTGTTGCCGATGAAAATAACTTAGAAATAACAATTAAAAAACTTTTTTTAAGGTTTAACGAGTCATAGCAACATAAACGACGGAACATTTGGCAACGCTGCATGAGCCAGCTGGTTTAAAATATAGATATGCAGACTCATATAAGATACACATATATATGGGTCATTCCATGTCAAATTGACCAAGAGTTCGAATCGACCCCTTTCCATTTCGATTAAATTTCGTCAGAAGTTTTCGTTTTTAATAAAATGAAGTTCTACCAAAGGAAAAAAAATTAAAAAATTTTTTTTTTGAAAGTTATGAAAGATTCAAAATTTCAAAAAATTTTAAATCTTGCAAGATTATTTTCAAATATCTCGAAAACTATTATAGTTACGAAAAAATCATTCTGGGTTCATCTTGAAGAGTATACTTGTGGCTACGAAAAAAAAAAATATTTCGAAAAAAAATTTTGAAAAATGATGAATCCAAGTTTCGTATTGAATTTTTAGTTTAATGTTTTTTATATAATACGTTGCACTGATCTTAAAAGATCCTGAAATTTTTTATTTCCAAAATATACATTTTTGAATTTAGGTAAACAACATTTTTTTTTGACTCCTCAGTCGAGTCAATTTGAGCAATCATATAGTTTTGTCATTTTGAGCAGTAAAAAGAAGTAAAAGTAACAGCATTTTGGTAGAAGAAAAAAATTTTACCAAAATTCAAAAATGTATATTTTTGAAACAAAAAAACACCGTGGTGAAAATTTCAGGATCTTTTAAGATCAGTACAAAGTATTATATCTTTAAAAAATTAAATGTCTATCGTGGATTTACACGATTTTTAAAAATTCAAAAATTCATATTTTTGAAAAAACAAAAAACACCTTTCTGAAAGTTTAAGAATCTTTTAAGATCAGTACAATCTATTATATTTAAAAAAAATTGATCCAAAAATTTAATACGGAACTTAGATTTTCACGATTTCTGAACATTCAAAATTCTCCAAATTCATTATTTTTCAAAATTTTTTTCGGAATATTTTTTTTTCTTAGCAACAAGTATACTCTTCAAGACGAATCCAAAACCATTTTTTCATAACTATAATAGCTTTCGAGATATTTAAAAAATAAACTTGAAAGGTTTAAAAAATTGAGAAATTTTGAATCTTGCATAACTTTCGAAAAAAAAAAAATTAAATTTGTTTTCCTTCAGTAGAACTTTGTTTCATTAAAAACGGAAACTTCTGGCCAAATTTCATCGAAATTGGGTTCGATTCCAATGCTCTTGGTCGATTTCACATGGAATGACCCATATCGAAAAGCGCTGTTGCCAAATTTTGTTTGCCAATTCTACTACAAATGTATATTAAACGTTGTTATAATGTTAAACATCAATTAACTCAAACAAATAGGTTACAGATCATTTTAATCATTAAAAAAATTAATTTGCATCGTTTCTTTGATAACGAAAAGAGCAAAAAAGTTCACTGCTTTTTTGAGTCATAAGTAGCGCGCGTACCTCCTTAAATCTCGTTGTTAGAAGGGAAAAAAGTTATATTCGCTCGTTATATTCGCAAAACGAAAATATCCGTCGACTTTGTCGTTTCTCATCCACGATCCGAATTGCGATAAGGGGAAGATGCCCAAGCTTTGATCGATCGATTTGTCGAATAAACAGAGATCTCCTGACTTTTCAGCTCCCTTGGGACTGTCCTGAATGATCGAACTAATGAGTTATATCAAGAGGCGCCGGTCTCTCGTTACCAAAACGAGCCCGAGCGGAAGATTAAGACGAAAACGTCGAGAGAATCGCTTTTGACGAGAGTGAAAATAAAAAGGGAGGAAAGCTCGACAAGCGTTTCTTGTATCCGAGTGTATGCAAGTGCGGCATAATGTATCACACTGTAGTCTGTTGCACCGTGATACAATTAATTACGAGCGATGACGAGCATGGGAGAGAAAAAATAAAAAAGAAGAGAGGGAGAGGTAAAGAAGGAGAGAAGAGCGCGAGTGCACAAACGGGTTCGCGTCATTACGCAACGATAACACGATTATATCGTGCAAATTGGCGGAAAAGAGAAAGAGAGAGAGAGAGAGACAGGAACGCTTTAAAGCTGTGGCTGCCACAAGAGCTTGCACCGTCATACACGCGTGGAATACACAACGTTTTATGCAAATCGCTCTCTGACGCTCGCGCGAAGAGGAATGCGGCTGCATATCGGACAATGAGGGGCAAAATGGACACCATAATAAGCTAACGCAGCTACAGGAGGACTCTACACTGAGAAAACAATTTATTTATACACCGAAATAAAGGTTTAGTAATATCAACTACCCAGTAGCGATCACGGAAAATTTGTTTGAATCAATCGTCACATATTTGATTTGATTACCCCGTTGTTGAAATAATACAATTGGTGTCGTTGTTTCGAATGTGTACCGCATTTACCGCAATTAGAACATTGGATCGAAATGATTTCAAACGCGATTGATTCAACAACTTGTTTTCTCATTCAATCGAATATTTAATCATTTACCGGAAGTAAATAAAATTGTTTTAACCGTATGTTTCGTCTCATCAACAAAATCTAGTTTTAATTTGAGCCATTCATTCAGTTAAAAAGAATAGTAAATGCTTTCAAGTCGATCAAATGGTTTGATAAATTTGACTAAATATTTCAATGCGGCCACAACACATTTAGTCGATAGTACGTACAGTGACTACCACGATCTCGGCACTTCGCCCGAGATCCGTAAGGTGGCTACGATCGGCGCGCGCTCTCGCGCCAGCGAAACACCCACTGAGCACCGATAAGTACCAGTGCATTACCACCATCGGAGTCCTCAATTAACTTTAAATTGATGGAACATTACCCGCGCTCTGTGGTCGCGCAGTTCTATGGACTAAAGACTACATATTTGAATGAGATCACCATTGCACTTTGGTGACGCTCGTGCGCTTTATGGGCGCAAGAATAAATAGGTTAATTCCACTTAACTGTTTAATCTCACGATTAATTAGTTAAGTAAAAGCCCTCGTAGCTTAAACAAATATTGCATATCATCAAATGTTTTGTTGATTCAATTGAAATTTTCTAGCTTTATATCGAATGCATTTTTTTCCGGTGAACAACACCTGAATTGCATAGGAAATATAAACTTGTTCATTCAACTAAACCATTTGGTTATGCAATCGCATATTGAGTGCATTTTACCAAATATAGTATCAAAACAATGACATTTCCAATTGAACGGATTCTCTACTCTGTTGGGTCGAGGATATTCGTATTTATGGGAATGCAATTTTTGTTTCCATTTTGATACACGTTTTGAGTTAACTGAATTACACATTTCGTTCGCCACTCGTAACCGCCGGGTTTAGTTAATTCAAGCCAAATTTTTTTCACTTCCCCAAACCTTTTTCTCGGCGTAGTAAAGAAATATATGAGGCGATCCGCGCTATTTCGCTCGGCCCTGATACTGACGATTTTTAATTTTTTCCATTTTTTCTTGTAAAATAGTAGTATACTATGCAAGTGGTATTTTGACCAATTTTGAAATTTTTATCGCATGTATTTCAGAAGTGACAATGTTTCGAAAAATCTGGATTTCAGACATTTCGGAAACGTTCTAACGCGGATCTTAAATTAATCAATGTATCGAAAAATGTTTGGGGGTCGATTTGTTTCATATTAGTTCACACTTTCATAAAAAAAAATGGGAAAAAAATTTTAAATCAGCGTTATCAACATTTTTTCAGCGTGTACAGTGAAAATTATTTTTTTTTAAAGATGATTGCCATTTTTGATTCTTTTTTTTAAAATTCTCTCAAATAATATGACGAATTATATGAATTTTAACGCTAGTCCCATCGGGGCCCATTTTTCCTTCTATTAAAAAAAAAATTAATTCAATTTTTTTTTACGAAAATGTTGAGTGTTTCGTATGAATTACTATAATAATTTTTATTACTAATAATACACGTAAGTAATAATTATTGTTCTTATTTACAATTAGTAATTGTAGTGATAATTTTACAATTAGTAGCCCGATCTAATATGTTGAAGAATTATTTTTCCATTACTTTCCTATAGAATAAACGTATGCATTATAGGAGAATATATGAATGAAACACTTGCATATTTTTTTATCTTGAGAGAGTTATAGATATTTATTCTATCACTCGTTTAAAAAGTTGAAAGAAATGTATGCATACATTTCTCCTATAGGAAAGTAATGAAAAAATAATTCTTCAACACATTAGATCGGGCTACTAATTGTAAAATTATCACTATAATTACTAATTCAAAATAAGTACAATAATTATTACTTACGAGTATTATTAATAATTAAAATTATTATAGCAATTCACACGAAACACTGAAAATTTGCCCGAAAAAAATTGAATTTATTTTTAAAAAAATAGAAGAAAAAATGGGCCCACGATGGGACTAGCGTTAAAATTCATATAATTCATCATATTATTTTAGAGAATTTTTTGAAAAAAATAAAAAATGGCAATCATCTTTAAATAAAATAATTTTTATTTTACACGTTGAAAAATTGTTGACAACGATGATTTAATTTTTTTTCCTTTTTTTTTACGAAAGTGTGAACTAATATGAAAAAAATCGAACTCTAAACATTTTTCGATAAGTCGATTAATTTAAGAGATATCGGCGTTAGAACGGTTCCGAAATTTCTGAAATCCAGATTTTTCGAAAAATTGTAACTTCTGAAATACATGCGATAAGAATTTAAAAATTGGTCAAAATACTCCTTGCATAGTATATTATTTTATTTTAAAAAATGAAAAAAATAAAAAATGGTTAGGGTCACGGCCGAGCGAAATGGCGTGGATTGCCTCATATTCAGTTGGCACTTTTATTTAATCGTGACCTTGAATCGTGAATTTGACCTTGTCCATTTTTGAACAAGTATCGTGACCAAACTATCAATCGGAAAAATCTCAAAAAATTACAGAACATCCTTCAAACATTTTAGTTGATGTATTAAAAATTAGTTTATAAAAAATCAAATGACTATATTGAAAAAAATTCATAAAGAAGAAAAAAAGGAAAGTAGCCGTTTCGTTTGACCACGGAAGGTTAAATTTTCTTTAAATGTTACAAAATTTGTAACTCGTTAAGAAATAGTCGTGTTCTCATGACAAAATTGTATTTGTGTCAAAATAGTTTATTAACTGTTAAAAAATATTTATTTGACCATATTCAACTTTACATTCGTTAACAGTTAACAAATCCTGGTACATAGAAGTATATATTTATATATATTGTTTTCTCAATGTGCGCATAGTGTAAACTCGTTGCTTTCCATCTAAAAATACCGTTTTGATTGATTAGATAGCGCGTTAAAAACTAAAAAAAAACCCTGGAAGACAAAATGGGCACCAGTCTAAATGTTTTTTTCTTTTCTTTTCTTTTTGGAAATCCGAGTAAACGAGGATAAACATTGAAAAAACTATTTTCTTTGCTTTTAGGCTATTCCACATCATCACAATGTCCAAGATACTTGGACCAAGCTGCTTTTGGCGTATTTTTGCAGTTGAATTTTGAGAGAAATCCAATTTTAATTATTGCTGCATTATCAATTTTTTTTTAAGATTAAGGAGGATCATATTGAAGCCGATTATGATGATAATTCGCTCATTGTCTTATTTTTTATATTTTTTTTCAATAATTTCTGATGCTGTCTATTTTGCCCCCCCTCCCCCCAATTTTTTTTTAATAATGCTTTACAATGCTGACTAAGTGAATGCATATGTCGAATGGATATTTGTAAGTAGAGAGGATAAGGAAGCATTTTGTTGAACTTGATGCTCGCATTCTCGTCGGTGCTTGACCATTTAAATATATATATAGTCTGAAAAAAAAGCATTTGAAAAATGATGAAAGTTACTGGCATCAAGGTTTTGTAGGGAAAAAAATGTCAAAAATGGTAAAAGCAGCTCGGCGACTGTGACGAGAATCCGTATAAATTTGTATATTCCATCCATACATTTCATCCCCATTTCCTTCGTGCAATTTTTTTCGACGTATTTTCAAAAAGTCCTGCTCTGAATGTAAATGACATTTTTTTTACTCTCGTTATTATGAATAAAAAAATTCAAGTGCGCGCTGAATCTTAATAATGACGATATGGAAAAAAATCAAGTTTGTCTGAATTAAAAATTATATTCAATCCAAATGAGATCTGGATGACTAATAAAAAATATTGAATTAGTCAATCGATTAATTTTTCAATAAATTTGTAATTTTAATTTTTACATTCAATTTTTGTAATTTTTTACATTTTTAATCTTTTGAATGAATATCATTTGCAGAAAAAATACATTGCCATAAAGCCGTGGATTAATTGTAAAAAAAAATTGTAATTCATTTTTTGAAAATATTTAATATTCTATTTTACAGCCAATGTAAGAGAGAGAAAAGAGAAACAGTTAAAATCTACCCTATGAAATAATTTCATAACTGAAGAAAATTCTTAAGCGCCTCAATTTTAACTCAATGATGTTGAAGTTTCCATGTTTTAAATGCAAAGAAAATAGTGAATTTTTTAAATGAAATTCATCCTTCGTTGAAATGCATTTTCAGGGTTCTTATCGAAGACGTGGGATAGTAACTACATGGGCAAATATCACTGAAAATAAATTAGAAAACTTATTTTCGTTTCATCGCTACGATTGAAACTTAATCATATTTAACTATTATCTCTAAATATTGTACAAGCAATTTTTTTTTATACCCCTCGCAAGAAAGCCTTCAAGATGTTTCCCATTGTCAAGAAGCGGCGTTCCGATGACTGAATACAGGGTTGTTTTTACGATTGTTTGAACTATACTATTTGATGCCTCGGGTATCGTTACAACGCCACGAGGAGGCGCTTAAAATCACGTTGGCATGTGGCAAACTCGTAAAGTTCCCCGACAACACTCCGTCCTTATGCATTTATGTATATGCTCGTGTATACAAGTTAGAAACCCCCCTTAAGCAGCTTCACGCCTCGTGGAACAAGTGTGACTTAAGGTGACTTAAGGTGCCGCAGAAATATCCAGGTAGGATAAAAGCGTCTCCGCAACACTTTCGGAGCAAAACTTGGAACAAAACCGTAAACACAATGTGCATGGATGCACTTTTCTGCATATTGCAAGGTGAACATCACTATTATCGACTGTACACAAGAAATACCTGAACACTCCCATTCCATCTACGAGGCGTTCTCTGCCAACTCAGCCACTTTTTTTTCGACCCTCTCACCCGTAGTAAAAAACTCCATTGAATCGCCAATGGCAACCAATGGTCCTCATACGACTCCATTGGACAATAAATGGGGACCCATTGAGATTTCCGCATTTTTCAATGGCGTATAGGAACGACCATTGATCAGTGAATGGATATCCATTGAAAAGTCACCATTACCCAATGACGTCCATTAGACAGCAAATGCGGATGAACCGAATGATCACCATTACTCAATGATGCCCATTGGAAAGCAAATGCTGATGGACCGAGCCATCAGCATTGCCCAATGGTGTCCATTGGAAGGCAAATGCTGATGAACGAAATGATCAGCTTTACCCAATGATGTCCATTGGGAAGTAAATGCGGATGAACTGAATGATCAAGATTACCCAAAGATGTCCAGTGGAAACCGCGTCGCGTTAGTTCCGAGACTTGGCGCGATATGTCGCAGGACGGCAACCCGCTAAACTCCCATACGGATTATGCGAAGAGTATGCTTATCTAGACGAGTGTGAGCACGGAATATTAGCAGAAGTCGGTGTCCAAAAAATCCATGCAAAGATTTCTTGCCGACTGATGCCCATGGGATAATCCCTATTCCGTTTGAAATAGGGAAGTCAATCCTCATTGGAAAATCCCTATTCGATTTCAAATGGGGAATTCAATGGCGAAAATGTCCTTGGGCAATTCGGCATTGATCTCCATTCGTTATTTTGGCAATGGGGAATGAATAGCGATTTTTCAATGGTGATGAATGGAGTTTTTTACTATATGAAAGAATCTCCATTGATTATCGCCATTCATTCCCCATTGCCTAAAAAAACCAATGGAGATGAATGCCGAATTGCCTATGGGGATTTTCTTCATTGAATCCTCATAGGATAATCCCCATTCCGTTTCAAATGGGGAAGTCAATCCTCATTGGAAAATCCTCATTCGATTTCAAATGGGGAATTCAATGGCGAAAATCCCCTTAGTCAATTCGGCATTCATCTCCGTTGGTTATTTTGGCAATGGGGAATGAATGGGGATTTTTTAATGGCGACGAATGGAGTTTTTTACTACGGGCAGAGCCGTCCCATAACTTGCCACAGCTTAGTCCCATCACGTGAAAGTAGTCTCTGCGATTTTTTTCAGATTTTTCAAGCGTCGAATTGAGGTAAATGTCCCAATACCTGACCATCTAAGAGGCGACGAAAAAGTTAACTTGTTTTTCGCGTTCAAAAATGAACTATTTTCTATAAAGACTATGACTATTGGAAAGCTTGAAGTCTCTAGTTTCCAAAACACAGGGTATAGTTGTTGCTATAATTAGTTGTTTATTCATAATAACCGAAAATACTGAGAAATGTAAATGTACCAGTACCCGACCACCCGTTTTTCTATATGACCCAATATCCGACCACACATTATGACCCTATAACCAACCAATCATCTCTATGGTGGGGGAAGGGAGGGGGTGAATTGAGAAAAATGCGTCACTGCTCGGGGAATGTGTCACCGAAATTTTGAGGTTATGCACGAATAATATACATGGTCAGCAGATGTCCGGTTACTGGGGCTGAACATAGTCGCGAGCAAGTACCGATATCCGGACATATGGTCGGTTATCGGTACAAGATACATTTCGTATGTACCAATAACCGGACATGAAAATTAAGTACTTAAAACGCATTTTTGGCTAATTGAGACAACATGATCAAATTAGTGGTATCTTTCCGAATAAAAACAGCTAAGGCTCAGTTCGAAAACAATAAAAACCACTTCGAAATAGCTTCAATAAGATATCGCGATTCCTTGGTACTTCAGCTTAGATAATGGCTTCCGTGCCCCGAATAGTACGCGTGCTGTCATATTTATCCAAAATTAAATTACAGACGATTCTTGAACTATTAAAAATAGTGTCGTATACGTAGATTATGAATCCTGGATATTAAATCAATTCACAGTTTAAGATTTCTCTTGAGTGAACGTTTAACTTGCTGGTTCAAGTGGTCGGGTACTGGGACGTGGTCGGGTATTGGGACATTTAGGACCTTAAGGAGTTGCATATATATTTTTTTCAAATCCGTGTAGCTTAAAACGGAGAGGATGTACGAAAAAAATATTCTTACAAATAAGTTATGTTTTTCCATAAACTATTGAATTTTTATTCGTGTTGCAAAGACTATTTTCTGCAACCAAAAAAATGAAAATTAATTTTTTTCGCACGATCCGACATCTTTGATTTTGCTGTCAATTTTATACAATTAATAGTATTAGTGGGACGTACAGAGAAATCCAAAACACGGCTATTGATTTTTTTCGGGGTTAAAATAATGTTATTCACATAACTTTATGCAATTTTTTGTGAACAACATTTTATTATCCCCGAAAAAAATTAGTAGCTGTATTGTGGATTTTTCTGTACGTCCCACTAATACTATTCGAGATTGTATAAAATTGACAGCGGAATTGAAGGTGTCAGACCGTGCGAAAAAAATTAATTTTATTTTTTTTTGCAGAAAATAGTCCTTGCAACACGAATAAAAATATAACACATATTGCATTCAATAGTTGATGGAAAAACATCATTTTTTTGTAGAAATATTTTTTGTGTGCAACCTCTCCGTTTTAAGCTATATGGATTTGAAAAAATATGCGCAACTCTTTAATTCGCCGCTTAAAAAATCTGAAAAAAAAAACGCAGAGACTACTTTCAAGTGGGACTAAACTGTGGCAAGTTATGGGACGGATCTGAGAGGGTCGAAAAAAAGTGGCTGAGCTGACAGAGAATGCCTCCTACATAGAACATGATTATATAAATAGTGAGAATTTTTTTGGCTTTTTGTGGTATAAAAGTCAGCATCGGGGCGTTTTGGAAGTTTGAAATATTTCTTATAAAAAATCAATATCTGTGAATAAAAAAAAATTGTTTTATAATGAAATGTGTGACAAAATATTACAATAATTTTGCAAAAATTCGTTCTACTGGAGTCGTGAAAAAAATGTTAAAATTGAACTCTGACATTTTAGATTTCAGTCTTAATTTTCCTTGAGATAAATATTTAAAGTTGAGGGGAAAAACCGGTGTAATTTTTTTTCCTTCAAAGTATATATTTTCGAAAATATTTAGGTACAATTTTAAAATAAAATTTCGAAAATTTAAATTTTCTCTAAATATTTCTGAAAATATGAACTTTGAAGAAAATATTTTTTAAAAAATCAATTTTCACGGTGGCTTACCCTCTACTTTGAATATTCATTCTTGAGGAAAATCAAGACTGTAACCTAAAACGCTAGAGTTCAATTTTTACATTTTTTTTTCACGACTCCAATAGAACGAGTCTTTGCGAAATTTTTGCAATATTTTTTCATGTAAGTCGTTACTATAAAATAATTTGTTTCATTCGCTTAAAAAAAAAATGAATTAAGTTAAACATATACTTAATAAGTGGACAATAACCCGTACCTTTAATAATTAATTAATATTAATTATTAATATGCTAATTAATTAATTATTAATATAAATTAAGATTTAATAATTAGTCCTTTAATAATTTATTATGTCGGTGAAAAAAAAATCAAAATAAACTTTGAAAATGAAAGAAAAACTATTTTTGTTGTGCATCAACGATTCAAACTTCAACCCTATTAAAATAGGGAGTTTGATTGAAAACTTTCGATGATACGTGTTGGGATATTGTTCCAGTTGAAATGAAATTGTGTGTTGAAAAAACAAAAAATGCTGTTGAACGAGGAAAAAGTGCAAGTACATCTTGACTCCGATACAAGTTCATTAAGTTTCATCTGACGGAACGCATTACGGCGACCTCTTTGCGAGACGATAAATTTCCCATATCCGTTTTTGCATCTCCGTTTCCTATATATTTTTCTCCACCCTTCCCATTTCTTTCTCCTATTCCACCTCTTTCTCGCACTCCCTTTTTTTCGTCCCGGTATAGATACGGCTGTAAAAAAAAAGACAAGCGAAGAAGAGACAGAAAGAGGGACTGGGGAGAGGGAGAAAGAGTGAGAGAGGGCACAAGACCCTCGGGACTAACAACTGGCGAGGCAAGAAGAATAATGGTCGTTGGGATGCTGCGGAGGGGGGGGGGATATATCCTAGACAGAGGAATCCCGCGAGCGCAAAGTCGCCCGCGGACTCGACTTCCCCAACGGGAAACACCCCTGTATGAATATACATGTCCTCAGACGCCTCTGGTGTAAGAGTATTATATTATAAGTATATATATGGGGCATTCCACGTCAAATCACGAGGTTATCGGCCCGAGCCCCTCGGATTTTGATGTCCAATGATTTAATGATTTTTTAGCTCGGGCAACCCCTGAAAAATGAAATAGAAATTTCTAAACATTTGAGGTCATATTTTGGGCAAAACGAAACCCACAATTCATCGGATATCAACATCCGAGGGGGTCAAGCCGATGACCGCGTGATTTGACGCGGAATGCCCCGTATATACGTATATATGATTCCCTCTTCTAGCCTCTGGTGTTACACATAGACAGGTCCAAACACCTTTTCTCCAACGTCGGCTTCTTTCGGTCACATGCACTCCCGTACAAGTCCCCCCGGCATTACCGTTACCTCCTGACTTCATCACGTGCTAAACTCCGGGCTCAAACTTCCATTTTCTTTTTTCTTCCTCATCCCCGTCCATATTCCCCGCTCTTCCGGTCGCGTGTAACTCGTTATCTCACTTTGTCTCTTCGCATTTGACTCCGGGGTAAAAAACGACCGTCACCACACGAGATTCTCGCAGCCGTTGGGGCATTTTACCGCGCAAGCCGTAAATTTTTAGAATAACGGCTGACGTGTTTTTGTTTGCGAAAAAAATTGAAAGTTTTTGCCGGCAAAGCTTGATTACAAGCTTGAAGGAGATGGGCCCATTCGGTCGCTTGGAAATGTCGAACGGTTGAGCGTGTGGGATCGTTTGGAAAAAGGTGGTCCATCTATTCTTGAATTTTGCGAGATCGATGAAAAGCTAAACGGCCAAATACGGCAAACCCATTGACAATTTTGAGGTGCTAAATGAGGACACAGGGTGCCTGAGGTATATAGAAATATAAATATGTAATGGGCGGATCAAAATTTTTCAAAGAAACTGGGACTTGAGCGGTTACCTCACGGTCCTCATCTCTGATATAATTCAAGAATAGATGGGACACTTATTGTTGGACTGCATTTTCTCATTTTAGAGGGAAAAAAAAGTAAAATATTCATTCTCAGGTCTACACAGTAAGACCCCTGCGTAGGCGATGGAATATATTGCTAATTACTTTTAGCTAATTAAAATAGGCACACAATGATTCAACACACATTTTTTCTCTCTCTTTTCGATTGTAAAATCTGGATGACGATTGCGTTGGCGAATAAAGATAAATGTGCAGAGTTTCGGCGAATTTTACATTTACGTAAGCAATAAAGAGTAATTAAGGAGACATAGTCAAAGGATATTATGGTAATTCCTCGTATGGAAACGAGAGTGATATTTGTGTACGTGAGTGTGCGTTAGGCCAATATAAATTACATACACCTACGGAAATGCTAGACGAGGTCACCTCTAGTTTGCCCTCTGTCTCGCTCATGTGGAGAATAGAAAACGAGATATTTGCAGGGAGGGAGAGAAAGAGAGAGAGAGAGGGAGGAGAACTAGGTAATTACGCTAATCAACCAATCGTCTATAATAGTTCGCCTAATGACACGAATTATACAAATTGGCAGATGTCACTATCTCGGAATCGTTTTTAATGCCATTGTCATGCATCTCTATATATATATATATACACATATAAATTGATTATCATGGAGTGGGAGTAAGCATGCGGCTTCGTGCGCAATTACACCCAAGTTTTTCGTGCCGCAAGAAGAAGAAGGGGGAGCAGGATAATTTTTCACGTGATATTTTCTGCGCAGTTTCTGTACGCAAATGGAAAATACAATTTTCCTATCACACTCATATTTTCCGGACTAATTTGAACGGAAAAATTCATGAACATCACAAATTTTATTCATCAAGTCATTGTGCTAGAAATAAAATGAATATGTTTTTGAAAATAAGTGGAAGTGTAAGTTTACAGCCATGTTAGTTTCTCCACCATGATTCTGAAGGATTCACAGCGTTTCACAATCAATCGCACGACATTTCGATGAATTTTTATTTTCTCCCTCAAAACTGCAACGAAAAATACAGCCGAAAGTGAATCAAAACGAAGCGGCGATAAAAAGAAGTACAAAATGTTTTGGTAAAATTCACGCGTATAATCTCGCAGTGTAGTCTGAATTTTTCGCGACGTAAACCATTGCATGCATGGCAGAATCCATCAGAATACAAAGTGGTAACAGACTCACGCACGCATTCAGCGAAAAGCACGTACGCAAAACCGTTTGCATATTACTGGCACAGAGCGAGAGGGAGAGAGAGAGAGAGAGAGAGAGAGAGAGAACTCATGTCATCCAGAGATCTCTCCGACTGTGTCTGTCACTGCAGGGTTGAATTGGGGGAAAATAAATTTAAAAAGCAACTAAAAAGAGCTCGTAGACGCACACTCATTCTGCGACAGACCGCATGTATATATGGGGCATTCCATACCAAGTCGACTTGTGTGTGACCCTCGACCTCACTGATTTCGTTTACGATTTTTCATATGATTCTTCAAACTCAAAATAGCATTCAGATTTTTTTCAGATTTTTAAAACCAAATTTGAGTACGTTATGATTTTTTGAACATTTTTTTTCGAAAAACTGAAGGGCCGTAATTTAAGAATCTGAAAAAATTATCAAAAATGCGTTGTCAAAAATGAAAATTTTTGAACCAAAATTAATGATGTCCAGGATTTTCCTTCCACCTCGATTTTAGGTTTTGACGAAGAAAACGTAAAAAAAAAAATAGATGCAGAAATTGATCTACCGAGAAAAGTGGCTTGAACATTTTTATCGTTAACTAACTATTTTTGGAAATTTTTTCACTTTTTTCAAAAAATAGTTGGTTAATTTCTGCATCTATTTTTTTTGCGTTTTCTTCACAAAAACCTAAAATCGTGGTGGAAGCGAAAGCCTGGAAATCATGAATTTTGGGTGAAAAATTTTCATTTTTGACACCGGATTTTCGAGAATTTTTTCAGATTTTTAAATCACGGCCCTGCTTTTCGAAAAAAATGTTCAAAAAATCATAACGTACTCAAATTTGGTTTGAAAAATCTGAAAAAATTCTGAATGCTATTTTCAGTCGGAAGAATCTTATAAAAAATTGTAAATGAAATCAGCGAGCTTGAGGGTCACACTCAGGTCGACTTTGTACGGAATGCCCCATATATAGTATATACAATTATACACACATATATATTTATCGTATGCGTTATCTCTAGAGTGTGCAAAAAGAAGAAACGAGGATTGAAAAAAAGCCTTGAACGTGACCAACTCGACGCACGAGACCGGATGCGACTCTCTCGTGGAATCTCTCTCCATGTCTCTTCTGCGTGTGTCACAGGCTTTCATGGTCGTGAAATTTTTGCATAAAATTGAGTAATCCATAATCGGCATGGAGAAAGAGAAGAACGAGGGCTAATTATATGAATCGAGAAACGTCAGCATTCACGAAATGATATGGAAACTGAAGAGCGAAACTTGGGAAAAAAGAATTGGCTAATTACAGGAGAGACGAAGCAACTCTGCACGAATTTCTGATTAAGGCGGTATTCTGGTCTAGAGACTCGGTGAAAAAAAAAATATATATATTTTTACCATTCTTTTTTTTACAAATATTTTTATTGATATTTTGAAAATAAACAAAAAAATTTGTAAGAAAAAAAATAATGAAAATTAAAGAAGTTATAAACTGGCAAAGTTGGAGCTAAAAAAGGCGGGTGTGCTGTCTTACACAATTACAACCCTTCTAGTAATTCGATACAAAATTTAAAAAAAGTTTCTCTATTAGTAAGAATGTTGTTTTAACCAATACCATAGAAAAAGCGGAAAAAAAAATCACAAAATGGCGGCTGTCTGAACAAACAAAAAATGGCTATTTTCGACGCTTTTTTCATAGTTTTTAATTTTTTTACAATAGTAAAAAAAATGATTTTGAGAAAATGAGCAAAAACCGTTTTAAAGTTTTTGCTCCGACGTGACGAACGTAGATGCTGCGTCACTAAAATTGCTATAACTCCTTAAATTATTGAAATTTATAAATGTCCTTTCGAGGATATATTCTTAAAGATTCAAACTTTAAGAATATGCAAAAAAAAATGATTTTTTCAAAATTCTAGACGAGAACACTGCTTTAAAATTCAATACAGCAATATGATGCAAAATATAATGATTCTGAAGTTTGAATTCTTCAAGTGTAACGATGAAAGTTTATTTTTTGATAGAATTAATTCTTCCCGAACAATTTTTGTTGAGGACTTGAAATCTTGTGTGCATAAAGCAAAACGTAAATCTCAATAAATGAAATGAAAAAAAAAAATTTCTATTGCATAGCAACGATGTAAACTTCAACATCATAAAATTATCAGAAAAACTAATTGAGGGAAATTATAATTAGAAGAAAAAATAAAAAATGCCATGAAAGGAAAATTTTTTGCATCAAAATTATCAATGATTATTCTCTAGGCAAAAAAAAACTATCGGAGAAAAGGTGCTATCAAATGAACGACAATCTCATACGATTTTCATTGCGGAGATTGATGTTTGTATATTCATGTAAAAAGAAGATTTTAAAAAATTGCAAAACACTCTGGAGAAGCCAGGATGTTGGAAAATCAATGGCTCTCACCGAGAGTGGAGAAAAAAAAACAGGCAACAAATTAAAAAAAAATAATTGTACACCGGTTCGGCATCGCGCGATTCTCGTTTGCTCGTCGGCGAAGGATTCTCGCTTTACATACTCGCCGGTGAAAACTCCAATTTTTGTTTTTTCCGCTCCTCGACCATCCTCGCAATCGGGAAAAACACTCGCTTACACGACCGTAGATGTAAAAAATACCTCTGTGGATACTTCGGAGCTCGTATATTCGAAATTCGAGCTATACGCACCGGAGGAAACATTGTTTGCGGTCGGAATTGTGCGGGGTAGGGGTCGAAGAGTCGACTAACCAATATTTCGAACGGCCGAAATCCCGAATTTCACGATTACGAGCGTTCGAATAACGAAGCGCCGAAATCCCGAACGCTAGAAAAGCGACAGCGGAGAGAGCCGCCCCATGCGTAAGAGAGAGAGAGATGCGCCTCCTCTCTCTCTTACGCATGGGGCGGCTCTCTCGACTTTCTCTTTTCTGGCGATCGGGATTTCGGCGCTTCGTTATTCTAACGCTCGTAATCGTAAAATTCGGGACTTCGGCCATTCGAAATATTGGTTAGTCGACTCTTCGACCCCGCCCCAATGTTTAGAACATTTTCTCAAAGTTTCAAGTTTCAATCGGAGTCTTGCAGAGAGAGAGACAGAAAATGTATGATGCTGAAGTTTGCATCGTTTTAACGCAACGAAAATAATTTGCTTTTTTAAAAATTCATTTATTCTGACAAATTTTTGAAATGAAAAATCGTTAAAATTAATTTTAGGGTCTCTATTAAGGATTTGAAATTTTGAGTGCTGAAACGAAACTCGAATCTCACTAAAAATTAATTAAAAAAATAAATTTTCGTTGCAATCCAACGATGCAAACTTCAACATTGTAAAAATTTTCCTCTAAGGCCCGAATTTTAAGATCTTAAGATCAAACTTAAGTTCAAACCTTTCTCCGAATTCAAGTTAAAACTTAAGATCGAACTCAAGTTAAATATTAAGATTAATCTTGAGTTTGAATTCAAGTGCCATTATAAGTTTATACTTAAGTTCAAACTTTAGTGCGAACCTCAGATCGATCTCAAGTTCAAACTTAAATTTGGTTTGAAGTTTAAACTTAAAATTCATCCTGAGCTTAAACTTAAAATTCATCCTGAGCTTAAACTTAAGTTCGATCGAACTTAATTATTTTGACAAATAATTTCACAAAACACTATCGAGGGAGGCGATGAAGGAAGTTTGATTGAACTTAAGTTCAAACTCAAGATGGATCTTAAGATCAAACTTCAAGCCAAATTTAAGTTTAAGCTCAAGATCGACTAAAATTTGAACTTAAGTATGAACTTATAATGACACTCAAGTTCGAACTTAAGATTCATCTTAAATGGGAACTTAAGTTCGAGCTCAAGTTCCAACTTGAGTTTGATGGAAAGTTTGATCTTAAGTTTGATCTTAAGATAGATCTTAAGATCTTAAAATTCGGGCCTTAGATACGATTTTTCAAAAAATAATCCACCGATTTTATTGAAATTTTACTTACTCCCTTAAAATAGGATCGATTAGTGATTGACCGAAGGATTTTTCGATTATAACTAATTTTAATATAAATTTACAATAAATTTACAATAAATAGTGTAAATTTTACCAAGATTTATACTGTTTTGCATACACCTCGCCAATAATTCAAATTTCCATTTTTTTCCACATCAAGATACTAATAAATAAAATTTGATTTTTTAATTGTAGATAAAATTATCAAAAATTATTCTGATAATCACGAGGACACTTTTTTCGAGGGGTCTCAGAAAACCAAGTGCCAACGGCCGAATTTCCCGAATGTTTTTAATGAAAATTTTACAAAATATTTATTAAATATTGCTCTTTTATAAGCTTAATTAATTAAAATAATTTATTTATTATATAAAAAAATAGAGAAAATAAAATAGTTTACATTAAGGGGGAAACCTATACAAATGGTTGAAGATGAGGAGGAATTTCGGGATTTTTTCCCAACGCAACTACTGGACCAATCGTTTTCAACTTTGGAGACTATTTTATTGTACTTTCGAAGACTTGAACAACATTTTTTTAAAGTACCAGAGACTTCGATTAACTTTTAAACGCGCTTTAATCGAAACTACATTTTCGCAATTTGCGACAGTGATAAAAAAGAACTATTCATCCGATTCATTTTAACCAAATATTTTTAGAGACATAATTGCAAACCCTCGACGATAAACCTGCATTAAAAAAAAATTAATTCAACAATCAGTTTTTGCATAAAAATGTTCGGTGAAAATTCCATCTTTTTTCTCTTAGTGCCACCATTATTACAATATTCAACTTTTGATACTTTTTCTTGGTTTATCGACAGCGTACTTTCATATAGAATATGTAATGGTTTCTGATTTTTGTGTTTTGGATGACAAAACAAAATAACTGTAGCTGCCGCCATTCGACATCGCGGTAAAAATTCGTTCAGCAACGATTGATTGCGGAAAACTTATTTTCCATTTGAAAAAAATGTTTTATTGCACTCCGTGCGCAAAGTGCCACTTTGCGCACGCTGCGCGTGCTTAAGCTGGCACTTTGCGCACTCGCACAATAAAATTTCGTACGATACTATTTCAAGTCTTCGAATGTACAATAAAATAGCGTCCAAAGTTGAAAACGATTGGTCCAGTATAGTCGCGTTGGAAAAAAATCACGAAATTCCTCGTATGTGGGTTTCTCCCCTTAACCTTCGAGACCGATGTCGCCCCTCAAAGATTTGTAGAAAAATATAAAAGTTTTTTTTTTTTATATACGCGTGTATAAGAGACATTTTTGAGGGATGATAAAAATATACGAATCACGTGGACTTTGATTATTCGTAGCATGATAAATCATTGTGTCGAGGTGAAGGAAAGTTTATCACACACGATAGCCCGAGGGTAGTTTACTTTTCCTCCCTTCTTCGCACTTTTGCGGCCGTTTCGCGGTCTAACAACCCCGTCTGCGGTACCTTTTGCCTGGAACATACCTTTTGCCTCTCACACAGAGAATTTTCCGCGTCCTTTGCCACCCTTCACCGGTGCAAGCCCCCAACAATCCCGTTGATCGATCGATAACGACTGGTATTCAAATTTCAAATAGACCGATGGCAATCTTAAGCGTCACACTGCATCGTATATATTTTACGCGCCCTCTCGCGACTCATCGTTCAAGCGAAATGATCGATAACTTCGATGTGTCCGCTTGGAAATTTGTCACGAGCGTTTTAACTCCGTCATTCCCGAATATCGTGACAAATCGTTCGATACAAAAAAACCAGTATACAGAAAACACCTTTCGCGTTTCAATTCTGTTGTTCATCATTATTGTTATTATTTTTATACTATTGAACGTTTCCATCGACGTGAAATTTTGTATAGAAAAAAATCACCATCATCTTGGGGAGGTTCGTAAAATGGCTACATTGTGGAAAAGGTTAAAGGATTTGCAACAGACTTCGTTTTGGGAGTTGCAAGATCAGTTCTTCCAGATTGAAGAGGAAATTGCAAACATTGGAAAAAATGGTTTTCAATTTTCTCAAAGTAAATGAGGAGTTCTTTTTCAACCGGGCCACTTTTTTTTTCACCCTCTCCAATTTTTTTCAAAATCTACCAGTTTGAAATATTAGTCAAAAGGAACGTCTGTGATTTTTTTTCAACATTTTTTAAGGCGTCATTTCAGGATTTTCAATTTTTCATTACGAACACTGTATCCCAAAAGATATTCATGGAACAAAAAAAAACATAGGAATAGAAACTTTTTTATTTTTTCCACTCTATCGAAAAAAATTAAAATCATAATTTTTCTGCATTGAGAAAATGGAAATTTGGCAAAAAAATGAGAATAAATTTTTTTAAACCTAATAACACACTTACGATTTCGGTACAAATTTTACAGGATTTCTGTCATTTGGTAAAGAGTCTGCGAAAAAAATTTCAGAATAGCACCTGCAATGGTTACGATGAAAAAAAATAAAAACCCTGTGAAATCTGATAACTGCATATAGATTTCGCAGGGTTTTTATTTTTTTTCATCGTAACCATTGTAGGTGCCATTCTGAAATTTTTTTCGCCGACTTCTTACCCAATGACAAACATCCTGTAAAATTTGTACCGAAATCGAAAGTGTTTTATTAGGTTTAAAAAAATTTCATTCTCATTATTTTGCCAAATTTCCATTTTCTTAATGCAGAAAAATTATGATTTCAATTTTTTTCGATAAAGTGGAAAAAATGAAAAAGTTTTTATCCTCATGGTTTTTGTTTGATGAATATTTTTTAAGACACAGTGTTCGTAATGAAAAATTAAAAATCCTGAACGGAAACCTAAAAAAATCTTTAAAAAATCACAGACGTTCCTTTGACTAATATTTCAAACTGGCAGATTTTGAAAAAAATTGGAGAGAATGAAAAAAAAGTAGCTCGGTTGAAAAAGAACTCATATATGAAAAAAAAAAATATTTTTTCAAAGTATATATTTTTAAAAATAGGTAGGTGAAATTTTACGCTAAATTTTGAAGATCGACTAAGTTCAAATGACTTTTTTCGCCATTTTCCCAGCGAAGACTTTAAAAATTTTACTAATTACTATTTTCTAAACCGACTAGAATAAAAAAGGGCCTCAAAAATGGAAAACAATCGATTATAGGTAGCAATATAATTTTTTTTTTGCGTCGTTAAGGGGATATCTATATTCCTGTTAATTTTTAAGGTTTTTCACTAGAAATCGCTATGAAATGAGTTAAATAAATACTTAATAAAATGACAATATCCGACCCTTTGATAATTAAATATTATTCACTAATATATTAATTAGTTATTTATATTAATTAATATTTAATAATTAATTATGTCTGTTAAAAGAAAATTAATTTTTAAACATGGTTGCATAATGCCATAATATCGAGTTATCATGCATGGAAAAAACGAATTGGTTGTGACAACCAACTGGTTTGTCAGATATATGCTCTTAGTAATTAGTTGGTTGGGGCAACCATTTTCGTGGTTCCCGCAACTAACTTTTTATTGGTTGAGTGTTTGGCAACCAATAAAATAGTTGCGGTAACGACGAAAATGGTTGCTCCAACCAACTAATTACTAATTGTAAGATCATATCTTACAAACCAGTTAGGTGCCACAACCAACTCGTTTTTTTCGTGTAGGGGTGAAAAATGGATGCGAAATGTACGACTGAATAACAAATCCAATCGTTGAGGAATATCAGAGGATTTATTAGCCCGAAAGGTGAATTCGTCCAATCGTGTGACTAACGAATAAAGTTTCCTTCGGTTGAAAAAACATTCACGGAGACAGAAAGACCGGGAGAAAGGGAGTCGTAAGAAAACTCGGCGTCAAAACGAAGACTTACTGACAATTTTCAATGTATATAACCTTAATTTTACCTCGTGCCTCGGGAAAGGGAGGTTAAGTTTGAAGGAGAGCCCAAGTTAGCGAAAAACTGCGCTGCCATTTGATTGCTCGTAGTCGCCAAAAGTCATGTATAGTTTTCAGAGACTCGAGAAAGACCGGGAAAATTCAGAGGGAAAACATCGAGCATATACAGGGTGTCCCATAAATAAATGGCAATTTTGAACCCCTGAATTGCTATTAATTAATTAAATTAATAACAATTCAGGGGTTCAAAATATCAAAAATGGCAAAGAACTTTTCTAATCAATTCTACGTTAATAATTAATTAAATTAATAAAAATGCAGGCGTTGAAATTGTCAAAAAATGGCAAAGAACTTTTCTAATCAATATTACGTTAATAATTAATTAAATTAATAAAAATGCAAGGGTTGAAATTATCAAAAAATGGCAAAGAACTTTTCTAATCAATATTACGTTAATAATTAATTAAATTAATAACAATTTCAGGGGTTTAAAATATCAAAAAATGGCAAAGGACTTTTCTACTCAATATTACGTTAATAATTAATTAAATTAATAACAATTTCAGGGGATCAAAATATCAAAAAATACGACTTTTCTACTCAACATTACGTCGCGATCTACCCTCACAGTTTTGCCCTTCGTTCCTGGGACACCCTGTATATATTATAATATATACGGAGTACACTATCATAAATTAATATTCAAAGTTTTTTTGCCTCAGAATTTCTGAATTGATTATTGTCTCACTAATTTTTCCATTTTTCTTCTAACGTCCCCAAATGTGAAACTATAAAAATTATTAAAATGTAAGAAAAGCCCAAAACCCAACTTGCAAAAAAAAATGTAAATATTATGCATCCCTCAAAAATGAATTTTTAAATAAACATAAAGGGTGACAATCTCCGCTAAGTTTCTTCAAAATTTGGGGGTTGAAATATTTCTTTTTGAAAATATTTTCAAAATCTCACCCTCAGGATGGAAAATTATCTCCTAGCCGCGCATTTGGAGACATTATTGAGGCATTATTGATCGACATATCAGAAAAATAGGCAAAATTGGAGGGATGATTAGGGAACGATGGATTCAGCGTGGAATGTCTCGTAGAAAAATGGGGTCCTTGAAGAAGTAAGAAGGGAGACTGAAAATGCTACAGAACGAAAAGTAGGGGGAGTGAAAGGTCCGCCGGAAAGCGTTGAAAAGTTGCTCGGCGAGGAAAGGTAGGCGAAAGGAGTAACTCCACTCTCCTATTCGTGAACTTTCATTACGCGGTACGGCGCGTACGCGCATTTCTGTCGTCGACTTTCTCGGCTATACGAGACCTTTAAGGAAGATCCAGAGCCCGAAGAAGTGGAAGAAAAGGTTCCAAGAAAGACGAATATACATATGTATATATTAGGGTGGTCCTTAATTAGAGCTCGGATGAATTTTTTATCAGGTGCACCCCAGATCGATTTTAAATAATTCAAAAACAATACCCTAATTTTTTCAGATTTTTATTTAGAGTCTAAACACGTGTATTTCGAATGGGGAAATCTACCCCCTTTTCGGGAGAGGTTAGAGTCTAGATAAAAATCTGAAAAAATTAGGGTATTGTTTTTGAATTATTTGGAGTCCATTTGGAGGGCGTCTGATAAAAAATTCGTCCGAGCCCTCAGTATAAGGACCACCCTAATATATACGATAAGCGAAAAGATCGGGAAGGAAACTGCATCCGGAAAGGCGAGGGGGAGGATTTGGCTCTCAGCCTTGCAAAAGGGGGTGCTCGAAGGTATGATTGGAAAAGTTTGACCCACCAACCCTTATATATGTATATATGACGAATGAAACACGTGTTTCACGTGGGAGCGACGGCCATCGAGGTTATATTATCGATATATACAGCAACAGAAGATATATCAGCAATCGTATTTCCAAAGATGTTACACCGAAAAAAAGGTTTAGTAATATCAACTACCCAGCTGCGATCACGGAAAATTCGTTTGAATCAATCGTCACATATTTGATTTAATTACCCCGTTGTTGAAATAATAAAACTGGTGTAGTTGTTTCGAATGTGTACTGCATACACCGCAATTACGGCATTGGATCAAAATGATTTCAAACGAGATTGATTCAACAACTTGTTTTTTCATTCAATCGAATATTTAGTAATTTACTGGAAGTAATTAAAATTGTTTTAACCGTATGTTTCGTCTCATCGACAAAATCTAGTTTTAATTTGAGCTATTCATCCAGTTAAAAAGAATAGTAAATGCTTTCAAGTCGATCAAATGGTTTGATAAATTTGACTAAATATTTCAATGCGGCCACAACACATTTAGTCGATAGTACGTACAGTAAATACCACGATCTCGGCACTTCGCCCGAGATCCGTAAGGTGGCGACGATCGGCGCGCGCTCTCGCGCCAGCGAGACAGCCGCCGAGCACCGATAAGTACCAGTGTATTACCAGCATCGGAGTCCTCGATTAACTTTAAATTGATGGAACATTACCCGCGCTCTGTGGTCGCGCAGTTCTATGGACTAAAGACTAGATATTTGAATGAGATCATCGTCATTGCACTTTCGTGGCGCTCGTGCTCTTTATGGGCGCAAGAATAAATAAGTTGAATTTTCACTCAACTGTTTAATCTCACGATTAATTAGTTGAGTAAAAGCCCTCGTAGCTTAAACAAATATTGCATATCCTCAAATGTTCTGTTAACTCAATTGAAAATTTCTAGCTTTACATTGAATGCGTTTTTTTCCGGTGAACAACATCTGAATTGCATAGAAAATGTAAACTGTTCATTCAACTAAAACATTTGGTTGTGCAATCGCATATTGAGTGCATTTTACCAAATATAGAATCAAAACAATGTAATTTTCAATTGAACGGATTCTCTACTCTGTTGGGTCAAGGATATATGTATTTATGGGAATGCAATTTTTGGTTCCATTTTGATACACGTTTTGAGTTAACTGAATTACACATTTCGTTCGCCACCCGTAACCGCCGGGTTTACCAGGTGTGTAAGTATGAAACCGGAATTTGCCCATAGGTGGCGCTAGATGTCGATGCAGTTACCGACACATCACGTCAGCGGTGTCTTGTTATTGTATTGATATCCGACAAAGATTTCCAACTCACAATAACACGAGTTTCATTCAGTAGCATTAGTTTATTAGAGATAAACATGTCGAGTTTTGTGCCAACAAATTACGATTTGCGGACAGCCCTACTTTTCTGTTTTCATCTGAAGAAAACCGCAGCCGAATCGCATCGAATGCTTCTGGAGGCGTTTGGTGAGCATGCTCTCGGTAAAACACAGTGTTTCGAGTGGTTTAAACGGTTCAAAAGTGGCGATTTTGACGTGAGGAACGAAGAACGTGGAAGACCACCGAAAAATTTTGAAGACGCTGACCTGCAAGCCTTGTTGGACAAAGACGACGTTCAAACACAACAACAACTGGCGGATCAGTTAAAGGTGACCCGAGAAGCCATCTCCCTTCGGTGAAAAGCCATGGGAAAGATACAAAAGGTGGGGAAATGGGTTTCATACTTTCGAAATTCCGGTTTCATACTTACACACCTGGTAGTTAATTCAAGCCAAATTTTTTTCACTTTACCAAACCTTTTTCTCGGTGTACATAATACATCTACGAAATGGAGTGAAAATATTCGTCGAGTCCAATCGAATTCCAAGGGGAGGAAAAAGAGGGTCGATCTTCGATAGGAAAATCTTTGAGGTAGCTTTGGGACAATTTATAGTTCGTGCTAAGTATCGTGGGACGAATAAAGCTCTGAGAAATCGATTTTGAAAATCTTTCTTCTTCAGCTGTACTTGGGAATAATTTACCTCTGCTGAAGGCACTGCGTGACGTCCACACGCGAATACGAGGGTGCAATAAATATATTTCTCGTACTCTCGTTATTAAACCCGCTGGGAAAGCAATCCGTCAAAAGAATGTTCACGAGATCCAGTAAATCATATTCATAAGCGAACTCATGGGTAAAAATATACACTGCCATTCAAAAGTTTGGAAACACTTGCCCCGATTCCGCACCGCACCAAAAATTTCACTGCTCTTTTAATAATGAAGATATATTTCAATTCGACAAGCGGCGTTTCAAATGGAACGTATTCAGCTTCATTTCCCTTTTTTCAAAAAATGTTTCCGTTTTTTTAACCCGGTCGTTTTTTGGCTGTTTATTTGGCGTTGAAAATTTGGTGCACGATCCATGACAAATTTTTTAAACTGTTTTTCGTGTGAAAAACTAGTGGGGAGGTTCATAAGCTTTAATTTTGTTCTTTAAAAAGTTTCGTACGATTTTTTTTCGCAAAAATATTCAATTCTTCATTAAAAAATTACCATATTTATAAAATGTAGCATAACTCCAAAACTAGTGGGTTTTCGTGAAATTACTAAGACGGTAAAAAGTTGCATATAATCATTTTGAATTCAATGAAATTTTTTCGGATTTTTTTTTCAAAATTTTTTTTTCGAAAATTTGTCCTGCCGAGATATTTTTTTAAACTTAAAAGAAAAATTTAAAAAATAAACGAAATTGAAGCTTATACTCCCCTCCACAAGCTTTCCTCGCAAAAAATAATTACAAAAAAAATTCATGGGTTGTGCACAAAAATTTCAACGCTAAATAAAAAACCGAAAAATGACCATGTTTTAAAGAATGTACCGGGTTCCAAAAAAATCGAAAATTTGTTTGGAAAAAGGGAAATGAAGCTGAATATGTCACCTTTGAAACGCCGCTCGTTGAATTGAGATATCTTCATTTTTGAAAGATCAGTGAAACTTTTTGTGCGGCGCAGAATCGGTGCGAGTGTTTAACTTTTGGAAGACAGTGTATATGTCTGTGTGTGTGTTTATAAATTGATGAGGTTCGTATATTTTAGCCTGCATTTACACTCCTGAACGAGGACAATTTCAAAACCCAAGACAAAAATACCACCTCGAAAAATTTCGATAAACAATTGCAAATAATTAAAAATAATTGTTTATACAATGGTTTCAAAAGTATAAGATAATTTATCCTAGCCCCATACAGATTCCCAGACACCAAATTCGTTCACTAGAATGTCTAATTTCGTTTCCACATAAAATTGGGGATTTTTCTATTTTCCGCAGATTTTCCAAGTTCGATTATCGATTTCAAAAAATGTTCAAGTCCTCCTCAATACTCCGATCATCGATTCTCCCAGAGAGAATCAACGAGAAGCTTCCGATCAAATGACTGAAAATTTTCCGGAAGCTTGGTGGAAAAACATTATCCGTTTTATTCTAGTCGTATTTTATACGCATCCCATTTTTTTTCTTCTTCATTTTTATTACTCTTGGGGGTCATTCGAGACCCCCTTAACTGCTGAGGTGACTTTAAATCTTCAAAACTTAACTTATCTCGTACAGTTTGTACGGGGTCGTAAAAAAGGAAAAAGAAAAACCCTTTCATATTGCAAAAGCACACGCAATTCTCTCCCTCTAACGTTCGCGGTACGAGTTGCGATTTCTGTTATGCGCGACAGCGAATTTTCGCGGATGACGCGGAAACTACGCGCGAAAGTGGGGCACGAAGGAAATGGCACTATATGGTCTATTTACGAGCCGGATTTATGTTCCACGGTACTCACGTACTTTTGTGGCCAATTTTCCGAAGGTATGAGGGGAAACGTGAGAGTGGGGGAGGGGGAAAGGGCAGAGGAGGAGGAGGTGGAGGGGAAGGATATATGGTAAACCGCACGAATTACGAGATGCCAAGATGTGGCCTCTTATAAATGGCTCCTTTTGCCTGCTTTCACTCGAGAGCATTCTCTCGTCCGCTTAACATGCAACGCCATTCCCAAAACATATGTACTATAAGGTAAATGTCCCAATTACTGAACAACTAAGGATCTGGGGATTGAATTCGGTGAGAAAAAAATATAAAATCAAGAAAAAAAACCATCGCTTTCATGTTCAAATGATACTTTGATATTTTTACTTTCGAAAAATCACCCTTTAAATTATTTTTAAATGATTTTAAATGAAAAAAAAGAATAACAATGAGAAGCATGCAAAAGTCCCAATTATTGAACGCTGGAAATGCCTATGTCCCTAATATTGAACAGGCATGCCCCAGTTATTGAACACTATCTCGAAAATTCTTTTTCCGTTCTGAAAATATTATTTTGGGTACAATATTAAGAAATAAAAGCAAAATCAAACACTTAAATAATCTTTTATCAATCATGTAAAAATACAAAAATATATATTTAGTCTCTTTTGACAGGTTTTTGGTTCATTCGCATTTGGTCTATTTTTGCTTTTCAACTCGAACTTCATTTTATTTTTATTTTCAGCTTCCTCGTTTTTATGCTCTGTTTTTGTTTGATTTTGTCGCAGCTTTCTTGTTTTTCGACTGAAATATCGGAGAGCAAAAAATATTGAACATTACATTCGTATTTTTAGGTTACATTCAGGTTATATTCTCTTTTCACTTTTCTTTTTATGTTTATTGCACGAAAATACAAATAAATAAAATGTTAAAAAAATCATAACGTACTCAAATTTGGTTTTAAAAATCTGAAAAAAATTCTTAATGCTATTTTGAGTTGGAAGAATCATATAAAAAATCGTAAACGAAATCAGCGAGGTCGAGGGTCACACTCAGGTCGACTTGGTATGGAATGCCCCATATATAAGCTCCGGTAACTATGTGTATGTTCGAGAAAAAAGAGGAAAAAACGTTCGCACGGTCGTTCGATTCGTCGTTGGTACCAACTGGCCCTTTCACCCGGGACATATTTCGCCTCAACGTGCCTTGGACGTGCGAAAATCTCGACGATCGCTCCGTCGTTTTCTCACCTCGACCGTATCATATACCCCTTCTACTTTATTCGTGTGTACACACACACACACATACGTAGACGAAGGAAACGGAATACCAGTAGGGAACCAATACCGATTTGTAAAACGTAAAGTCGCTGGCAACCTTATCGGTTACATCGCGCCCACGAAGACCCTGCTTGTGGGCACACATATATATATATATTAGGGTGGGTCAAATAAAATGACTAATTTTTTTTTCCTCGATATAATGAAAAATGTATTGTTTGGCATCTCAAAAAAACCCTCTGCAAGTATTAGCCCTTCATATTCAAATTAAGAGGTCCCTCATCGCAAATTTTTGATAATTATCACCGATTATTTTTTGAACGGTTAGTTTTATCGATTAGACACAAGAAAGCTTTTTTGTAGAGCATCGAATGTTCTACAAAAATATGATAAAAAGTCTAATAAAATTCCAAAGTTAAACAACAAAATTTCCTATGATATTTAAATGAGAAATAAAAATTTGCGATGAGGGACTTCTTGATTTAAATATGAATGGCTAATACTTGCAGAGGGCTTTTTTGAGATGCCAAACAATACATTTTTCATTATATCGAGGAAAAAAAATTAGTCATTTTATTTGACCCACCCTAATGTATATATATAGTCTACATTCACACACAGATATGTGAGGGATGTCGACCAAATCGCATCTTGGCCAAAAAATCAAAATTTTTTTATTACTCTTTCATCTTTGTCCATCGATTCTCTCCACTGAGTCTTGATTCATGCGAAAACTAAAGTATGTAAAAAAAAAATTCGCACTTAGCATTTGTGCAGAGAAATCTTGCAATTTCCTATTTTAGCTGAAAGGAGAAAATAATGTTGGAATTTTTATCGCTAAAATACAGCGAAAATTGATTATGACAATTGGTTATCCAAAATACGTGAATAAATAAAAACTATTATTATTATTGTTCATAAACAGACTTAACGATTAATTATTAATTTTAAGAACCTGTTAACAATAAAAAAAGTATCAAAATAAATTCTAAATATTTAAAAAAATACTATACAGTAACAAAAATTGGTATTCATAATAAATCGTTAATTAAAAAAAACTTTATTTTTCAAAAATCGAAAAAAATAGTAGTTATGGAAATCCCACGATCGGACTAGTCTTAAAAAATGTTGAATAGATAGATGATTAAAGCAAAAAAAAAATTTAAAAATCAAAAATGACACTCACTTTTAAAAACGCGATTTAAAGTTCAAAACTCAAAAAACCTCATTCAAAAACTCATCGAATATTTTTGTTGTATTTTTTACTGGAGAGGCCACAAAAAAACAAAAATTTTGAAAAAAAAAACTTTCAATTTGGATCATTATCAAAGAAGTTATGACAAAAATACCAAAAAAGAGCGCTTTTTTTTTGTTGATTTAATAACTTTTGAAGGGGTGATTTAAAAAATCTCAAAATTTAACAGGAAGGGTCTTTTGATGGGTACTAAAAAATATAAAAAAATTAAGGAAATAAAAAAAAAAGTGTTTCAAACTGTCCGATTTGGGATGGAACGCCCCATAGATATTTCGCACAGATGTGAACACGATCTAGAGGAAAAGCGGGGGCGGAGGTGATGTACTACACGAGAGGGTACAACGCGCGTGTAACGAGACGTGTTTTGCGCCGGGATTTAGATATACCAGCTGGTGACACGGAGATTCTGTCAGACACAGCGAGAGGCGTTGTTATTTTGCTGCGACAAAACTGAGAGAGAATTACGAAACGCTCACTCATCGACTCCTCTGTGCCGTGCAAAACGACTCATTCTATTAATCATCCGTCACAATTTAACAAACGCACGAATTAACAAAAAGGGGAGGGGACGGGGGACAACCGCTCGCTCGTGACACTTTCAGTCATAATTTTCCATGTAAACCCAAAATTGAAAAAACAATAAAAAAAAAACACCTCTGTGAAGTTAGCAGAGACAAATCTCCAAAAATGAATCCAAAGTTCACAAAAATTAAGTGCCTCTAATTAAGAGTTTTTCAACCAGATTAAATTGAATCTTAAGACTTGAGCAAAAATATATGGGGCATTCCATGTCAAATCAACCACTTTTAAACCCACCACTTTTCGATTTGGCTGAAATTTTCTTTTCCTTTTCTACCCCATTGAAAACCTTTTTCAGGAAATTTTCAAATTTTTTTACCCAACCCAAAAAAAATTTTTTTTTTTTCAAATAGCTATAACTTCTTCAAAAATTGACTAATTGGGTCATTTTTTTCAAAATTTTTGTCTTTAAATGTACTTTCCGAAAAAATACAAACAAATTATAAGATATTACGATCTGTGAAATTTTTCATTTAAACATGATAGAAAGTATCTGATATATGATGTTGAAGGTCACATCATTGGAACGCAACGAAAATCAGTTTTTTTCTCCAATATCTCCAATGTTTACTTTGTACAGTGTACCAAAATGAATCTAAATTCCACGAAAATTAAGTGTTTTTAATTAAGTGCTTTTGAACCATATTAAATTGAACTTTAAAATTTCAGCAAAAATATTTTCATTTCATTTTAATTGTTTTGAATATGAAATTTTTTTAAAATTTTCTCTGTTTATCTGCTAACTTTACAGAGGTAAAAAAAAAACAACTGTTCTCATCGAGTCTCGCAACGAAAATCAGTTTTCTTCTCCAATATCTCCAATGTTTACTTTTTTATGAGCTCGAAGATCCGAACATGCAATTGAACGAGAAATAGACATTCTTTTAATTGATAAATTATTCTCAAGGATTATTCAACTGTTCAAAAAAATAATTTCTGTGTATATAAAAATTGATAATAATAATAATAAATAATAATTAATAATGATAAATTATTATAATAAATTATTATGATAAATATTATCATGATAAATTATTATGATGAATTATTATAAATTATAATAATTAATAATAAATTAATAACTTCCTTCTGTGCATTTCGAATCCTGCAAATAGAGATCCAAAAAACGTTCAAAAAATCTTTTCATTTTCAAAACAATCCTCAAGAGAAGTGCATTAAAAATTTCCTCCATTTTTGTTGCATTCCAACGACGCAAAGTTCAACATCATTCAGATATACTTTCATGAGCTTCATTGCCACATCTTCGAGCATTTTATATTATTGCCATCACTCTCGACGATTCAACTTGCATCATAGAAAAGTATAGACATATATATAAGAGTACATTTTGTGTGTATCTTCCCGCTCGGTTCCGTGACGCGTCCCTTTCGGTCTCTTTTGCGATTGCAGTTATCGTTTCCTTGCATAATTCATATCGCCGGTTGCACGTGGCAATATATATATATATATATATATATAAATATATAGTGCGAGGATGCGCGACGTAACGCGTGGCCTATACAGCGCCCAATTTAATTTTTTTTTCCTCTGTGCATCTCACTCCTCTCTCTCTCTCTCTCTCTCTCTCTCTCTCCCTCTCTCTCGCTCTCTTCTTCCTTCGCTGTCCGTTCGTTTTGGCATTAATTTTTTTTTCTCGGACTAGCATCCACTGTGTATTCCCGAGAGACCTGTCAGAGAACTTTTTCAATGTATATACAGTTTTAAAAGCCCTCCCAAGCCTGAGTCTCGTGAACTGCATAATTTAAGCCTCCCCCCCTTTCTCTCACTCTCTCTCTCTTTCTCTCTCTCTCTCTCTCTCTCTCTCTCTCTCTCTCTCTCTCTTAGTTATGCGCGCGGGCGCGACTTTAGTGCAGTAATGCATATGCACCGGGATAGAGGAGGGGGGAGAGGATGAGGATCGTCACAGAAAAGAGAGGCTGCACACACACACACATATATATGAGGCATTCCACGTCAAGTCAGCTACCCCATTTTTTGAAATCGCCAAATATTGCATACAAATTTTTAGAAAGCAGTTCTAACAGTCAAGAAAATTTGTGATTTTTTTCAGATTTTCAAATTACATTTTTAGCTGGAAAAAAATACAAAAAATTTGTTTGTTCCATTATATGTAACTCGAAAATTATTCATCGTACGAAAAAAAAAGTAGAACATAAAATTTAGGATTTTCAACGTGCTTTTCGCTGAATTTTTATACAAACTCCTCCGAAAGCTCCATATACGATTTTCGGAGCAAATAGTGTTTTGATATTTTTTTTCTCAGATTTGACATCTTCAATTCGTCTGTAGTTTTAACAGTTTTTTACTTGATATATTTACAGACTATAAAAAAATTGGCGTAGTGGAGAATCCATTATTTCGAATGCATTTTTATTGATACAATCTATCATTATAGAGTGATTTAACGAAATAGCGTAGATATTGATATTTTATCATTATTAGTCGTAGACAGGGAAAAATAATAAAATAATCTCGTTTTGATACTGCGAAGACTATTCCAGGAACAAAGCAGTGTCATTGCTTCATTCTCAAAAATCATGCCCAGATCGAACTAAAAAAGTACTCATTCGCCATAGAAACGCCGGTGTATCCAAAGAGGGTAAATTAATTCTTTTTTGCAATCGAGAGACGTGAGTAGCCTTTGACTTTAATTTGAATAGATTTTATCGGTGCACATGGATCCATTGATAAAGTTTATTAAAATATACAAAAAGATATTTAAAAAAATAAAAATGAAAAAAGTTTTAAAAAATTGAAAAAGTACAAAAAATAAACAAAAATGCGGGCTTTAGAAAATATCTACGGATAGTCTGAACCCTGTTAATGCACAGAGAAATTTGTGTACTCATTTGGGATGAAAAACGCACGGGAAGCAATGGATTCTCCACTAAGCCCATTTTTTTATAGTCTGTAAATATATCAAGTAAAAATCTGTTAGAACTATAGACAAGTCGAAGATGTCAATTCTGAGAAATAAAAAAAATCAAAACATTGTTTGCTCCAAAAATGGCATAAAGAGCTTTTGGAGAAGTTCGTAAAAAATTTCAGTGAAAAGTACGTTGAAAATCCTAAATTTGATGTTGTACTTTTTTTTTCGTACGATGAATAATTTTCAAATCACGAAATGGAACAGGAAATTTTTTTGTATTTTTTTCCGGCTAAAATTTGTAATATAAAAATCTGAAAAAAAATCACGAATTTTCTAGACAGTTTGAACTACTTTTTAAAAATTTGTACGCGATTTTTGGTGATTTCAAAAAATGGGGTGGATTTGTTGACGTGGAATGCCTCATACATCCCTCAAAGTTTCTCCCACTATTGCATCAAGGCGCCACCATGCACCGTACAAAAGAGGCGCGATACCCTGGGTGCGGTATCTTGTATGTACGTTGAATTTGTACGTGATATACGGAAATATGAGAGGGGCGCGTCGGTGTCGGCATTTTACGAGCAGCCCGTTTAGCGGCAGCCAGCATCTCTTCCGACTCGGACCTCGCGCCCTACGCCCTAAGAAAATTTACGATCCCAAGTTACTCGCCTTTTTCCCTCCCAGCCCGTTTTTCTCTCGCTCTCTCTGTTGCATTTTGTGCAGAGTCCACACACGATTTGCTTATGTGCGCGTAAAAAAAGTTTCAAAGAATATTCACTTTGCGGTTTTTCTTTCTATATGGGTCATTTCATGTGAAATCGACCGAGAGTTGGAATCGACCCGCTTTCAATTTCGATGAAATTTGGTCAGAAGTTTTCGTTTTCAATAAAAGAAAATTCTACGAAAGGAAAAAAAAAGGAAATTTTTTTTTCGAAAGTTATGCAAAATTCAAAATTTCACAATTTTTCAAATCTGTCAAGGTTGTTTTGCAAACTATTATAGTTACGAAAAATCGTTCTGAATTAGGGGCTACTTGGGGCTACGAAAAAAAAAAAAACATTCCGAAAAATTTCTTTGAAAAATGATGAATTTGGAGAATTTTGAATGTTCAAAAATCGTAAAAATCCAAGTTCCATATTTTATATTCGGTTTAATTTTTTTAATATAATACCTTGCACTGATCTTAAAAGATCCTCAAATTTTCAGAGGTGTTTTTTTTTGTTTCAAAAATATAAATTTATGAATTTTTAAAAATCGTGCAAATCCACGATCAACATTAAATTTTTGGTTAATTTTTTTTATATAACACCTCGTACTGTTCTTTAAAAATCCAGAAATTTTCAGGATGGTGTGTCTTTATTTCAAAAATGAAAATTTTTTAATTTTGGTGAAAATTTTTTTTTTTTAAATTGTCATTAATTTAAATTTTTACCGCTCAAAATTACAGAATTACATGATTACTTTACTTAATTTAGAGGAAAATAAAAAAAAAATTATTTTTGAATCAAAAACACCATCCAGAAAACTTCAGGATCTTTTAAAATTAGAACAAGGTAAAAACATTAAACCAAAAATTTGTTTATCGTGGATTTGCACGATTTTTTAAAATTCAAAAATTTATATTTGATATAAATTTTTTTCGACCAGTCTATTATATATATATTTTCGTATATATTAGGCTGGCCAAAAATGAAACTTTTTTCACTTCCTATTTTATTAAAGGGTTATACGCGTTCAGGATTTTCAAAAAATCAATTTTTTTCAAACTCAGTTTTAGTGAGATTTGCGTTTTGTTTCGGCATAAAAAATTTCAAATCCTTAATAAAGACCCTAAAATATATTTTAACGATTTTTCATTTCAAAAATTTGCCGTAATTAATGAATTTTTAAAAAAGCTAATTATTTTTGTTGCTTTAAAACGATGCAAACTTCAGCATCATTATATTTGAATATTTACACAGACAATTTCATGTCAATCCAACAATTATTTGCGAAATTATTGGCATGTTTTTAAACCCGTAATACCGTGTATAAAGTGCTTTTGAAACTTTCAAAGCGTTTTTCGAAAATATGTATTTTTTGAGTCGGTGAGCAAGATTTCTCAGAAACGACCAAATCGATCAGTCTCAAAATTGAATACAAGCTTTATCACAATATACTTTTCAGCAATTGGTCGAAGATTTTATTTTACGATAAATATTTTCCATTTTATAAACAATTTGAGGCCAACATTTTTATGAAAAATCAATTTTTTTTTTAGAAGCCGCCATTTTTTTAAAATAGATATTTTGCTTATTCCTTCGATAAAATACTAGATTATACCTTATATTAACGAAATCTTTTTTTATTTTGGATGATCCAATCCAGAGATATATCGTGCTTACCGCAAGACGCCTTTTTTAGAGGACCAGCGGCTTCGAGAATCATTTTTTTTTTTTAAATAAAAATTTCAAAATAAAGTTAAAAGTTACAAAAATGTGTATATAAATTTTTTATGTTAATAAATTAAATTGTCTTTCCAAAATTTTTTTTTGAAAAATCGCTTTTTTCGATCTCCTGAGTTTAATCATATTTTTTGGTGTAATATTTGGCAACAAAAATTTCCGGGGCCGAACGGACACTGATTTCATTGTGCCTGAAAAATTTATTCCACCCCATATTCTCTGCATGAAATATTGTTTTTTTCATTTTTGAAAAAAAAAATTAATCCAATTAAATTTTAAAAAAATGCACGCTTCAACGATGGAAGCTGCAACATCTTGAAATATTCCGGATGAAAAAAATTCTTATCTTTTTTTCATTTTGGCAAACGAAAAAATTGTCCTATCAATTTTGTCTACGAGCGAAGGGAAAATGCACGCGATCGAACAAGGCATGAGAAAAAAATCGCTATCGATTATCTCCGATATCTAGCTACATCGAACTGATAACGATCGCGCAATATCACAATTCCGGGATGTGAAACACACGGACTAAAGCGTGAATTTCAAAGAATGGTCCGATAAAACGAGTACTTCAAATTTCAAGCGTTCGGTTGAACGAAAAATCGGCGAACTTCATTCAACGATCAAAACAATTATTTTCCCGAGTTTCACGGACAAAGTAAAAAAAAAAATTCCAAAAACCAAATGTTTTTAAAACTTTCTATTGAAATAACATTTTTGGCATATTTTGTTCAGCCAAACATTCGTAAACTTCAAGTGCCGGAATACAACGGTTATGACGTCAACGATATTTCAACCTCGAATGAAACGCTATAAATCATCGGAAAAAATATTCGTAAATCATGTCGCTCCTATCTCGGAAAATATAGACCGACTGTACGAGCAGTAAAATATATATATTTTTTTCGACATAGAATTTAACGAATTTCTTGAGTTTGACATCGAAAAAAGAATTACGATGAAGTGACATTTTTTAAACGAAAATTTACTGCAGGAGGAATAAAAGGAAAAATTGAAGAAACAAAAATAATTTTTCACGTGAGAAATAGAATTTCGTTAGGGAAAATATATTTTATCAAGATAATACCGCAAAGATATTCCATGTCAAAATAGCAAATCCAATAAAAATCCGTAATATAAAAAAATAGTCCACTTAAGATGGAATCTGGCTCTTAAGTTTTTTAATTGAAAAACTCAATCTCGAAATTTCCTATAATAATAAGTTCGCTTATTATCATTGAAGATAATTTTTGAGGCAGTCGAATTCCAGTACTGAAATTCCTAAAATTGTTTAAACGCGTTTTAAACTCAATAATTTGACTCCACAAAAACTTTCCAAAAAAGTGTCCGCTAATTATCAAAATAAGCTCTGTTATTCATTGTTGTTGTCGAATATTCATTCAACTCATTGTCAAATATTTTTTTCTCCATCGAGCAGAATTTTTCCCATTCCCAACAAATCAATCTTAATTATGATTTTTTATCGCTGCAATGCAACGAAAATAATTAGAATTTTTTTTACTTCAGTATTGCTCACATGTTTCTTAATGAAGTTCGCATCGTCGGATTGCAACAATAATTATTTTTTCAAATTCATTTTTAGTGTTTCTTACGAATTTAGAGGCCCAACTTCTTAATAGGGGTCCCAAAAAAACCGTTAAAATGATTTTTTCATTTTTAAAACGCCTCGGGAGGAATTAATTTGATCAATAAACTGGCTATTTTCGTTGAATTTCAACGATGCTAATTTCAAGCTGTTCAATTCAAATCAATAATTCGTGTACACAATAAAATCGCAAAATTCATTTTCGAAAATAAAATTACTTGCGAAAGAGAAAAATCGAACGTTTTTGGCACATATAAACTGCTAAAAAAATACCAATAATAAATTTATCTTGATAGAACATTTTTGGCATAAGACTCATACACTATCATCCCATCGATGAGCTCCATCTCAAAATCGAGTAAAAAAAAATATTGAAATCATCAAAAAAAAACTCACCAAAAATATATTCCGACGCGGTGAATGTCCCTCTTGTATATTTACAGCTGTGTATATCTCGGGGTTCGTGCAAAGTCGTCCAAAGAACGTAAATGCAGAATTCTCGGACCCGAATAGCGGAGGGGAGAATTTTCAAAGTATCACAGGTCTTTATCACAGCACGTTAAAGTTGGATACAATGGAGCGTAGGAGTAGCGAGAGAGAGAGAGAGAGAGAGAGAGAAGAGGAATAAGGAGCAGCGCGAAGGAGTGGGGGAAGTGGAGAGCAGCGCCGCGCCGCGGCTTCTCACTCAACTAAATCACGAATAACAAGCGCGCGAGGCGCAAACACGACAAAAAAAATACACACGCGTGAAACACTGAATATCTCTTCCCTTGGCGTTTCGCACTCGTCCTCCTTCGATACGCGTATATAATCACGTATATACGCGCATTTCTTAGTAAATACGCGAAATCTCTTTTTCGTCGGTAAAGGCGATAATGTATTATACCGGGCGGTCTTGTCTGACACTTTGAGATTCGCGACTCGGGGGCGCGTCTTCTCAACTTCTTCTTCTTCTTATTTCCCCCCTTCTATCTTCCTCTTTTATTCAATGCGGACGACTCTTCCTCGCTCTGTTTTGTGTACGTTTGTATATATTTACTCGCGCGAGTGTCGCCGGATTCTGCGAAAGAGAGAGGAAGACCCTTCGCGCCCTCTATTTTTCTTCTTCTCAAGCTCTGTACGTCCCCCTTGATTCACTCACTCCGAGACCATTGTTTTTCTTTTCTCCTTCAAGCCTCTACCATTGTTTCCCTTTTTCTACGCTTCTCAAACTGTCGCTGAAACCGAATATTTGATCCCCCGAAATACGATTGTCTCGTGGAAAATTTATCGCTTTTTTTCTTCTCTTAACGTTACGTTTCAATCCCCGCGAAATTTATCGTCGCTGCTACGGCAGGTTTTTTTTCTTCACTTTCTCGCTCAGGGCAACAAAAAAAAGACTAGCAGCAACACAATGGCCCGAGAGACCGGCTCATTATCGAGTTTGGCTCGGATTTCTCGCTCGCGTTCGCTCGAACGAGAGAAAGAAGAATCAACAATAACGGAACGAAATGCCGAATATCGGCAACCGGAAGCTACGGATTCTTTTTTCTCCGCTCACACTTTTATCTCCTCACTGAACGGATGGGGGAAGATTTTTTTTCACACACTCGATACACGGAATTTGATTTTCGCGCTCTCGCGGCCAAATGGAGAATTTAAAAAAAAAGCGGTAAAATGTCGCACTATTTGTTTCACTCTAATTTTTCTTTCCCGTAAATCCACTCCACTTTATACCATCGTAAGCACAACCTTTTGTCCTCGCTTCTTGAGACGTTATTTCTTTTTTAATTCATCACATAGGATATGTATTTATTTGCACAAGAATCTCGGTTTATCCTTTCACTCGAGCGCGTCTCCCTCCCGCTTGTGACGCTCTCCGCGTTTAACTGGCGACGATCGTGCGACCCTTGAGAAAAAAACGTGCGAGACTTGAAGCTCTCTTATAATATGTATTTGTTTATATATATTTATGTATTTATATACATATATGTGTACACATACTATATGTGAGTGAATTATGTATGTATATGTTCACAGAGAGCTCGAAGCAGAGGGAGAATCTTATGTATTTTCCGGAGCGACGGAACGCACGTCTTATTACCCGCGCGTATGCCGGAGCACTAAGTTCCACGAGTGACGGGCGACGGCAGCACACTGTACGTCTCTCTGTTGCGCTACCCCCACCGCCCGTCGCACCGCGGAGGGCGCTCGGGAGCCGAGCGAGGGAGAACGAGAAGGAGACAGAGAGAGAGAGACAGAGAGAAAAGAGAGGGGGAAACGCGCGCGGCTGCCATGCCGAGAGTCGGTGACTCGGCGCGAACTATGCGCGCTCATGATCGCCACACAAGGGACACACTGTTGGCTCCTTGAGGTGGACCAGCACGCACATTACTGCGAACGAAGAAAACGGGACACATTGGCCATGCGACTATGCGAGAGAATAAAATACGGAGAAAAGAACATTCGGCCCTTGGCTCTCGTACTGTCTCGTACGAGCTACATGTAGGATGTCTATAGAAGAAAACGCTTTCAGTGTTTTCTCTCTCTCTCTCTCTCTCTCTCTCTCTCTCTCTCTCACTCTCGCTCTTGGCTTTAAAATTTCTTTTCCTCGTAAATTATTATTAGCAATGTTTTTTATTATTTTATCATTTTTATACAATTTTTTTTCTTAGCTCCGATAAAACGAGTATCCTCAAAACTTTTGGGCTATATTATTACGTATTTCGTCGTGACAAAACTATCTTTTAAATTGAATAATATTGATTTTTGTATGCATAATATTATGAAGCAAAATAATCTAAACAATTTCGTAATTTTCATATTTTCACTTTGTTCTTTTTTATGACAAAGCTTGATCGATTCAATTGAAGAAAACATTGAATTTTTTTTTTTTTGACAAAAACTTTGTGCAAAGACGATTCATTGTTTTCAAACCTTATTTCAATGGGAAATTCATCGCTGATTGCAAATCACGGAGAGTTTTTGTAAAAAAAAATTTATTCGTGAGATAAGAAAAGAAAAATCTAGAAAAAATAGTTTTTTCAATAAAAATTCATAAAAATGTTGAGTTTTTACGAAAATTTTTGGTAGATTCGTGTTCAGTGAGAAAAAATACATCGAGAAATGGCTTTAAAAAATGAATAAAAAAATTGTTTTTCTTATTTGAGCCAAAAATAAATCGCTTCAGTAAAATGGCTGAAATTTTTTTACAAAATAAAATTCCGGCTTCTACGTGCGCTCATTCCCTTCGCTATCGTTGTAGCTTTAAAACCGCCCTCAATTCATCTTATTTCGATCATTTTTCAATTTTCGACAGATTTTTAAAATTCGACAATCGATTTTTTGAAATTTGACAAGGCTTTCTTTCCATTTTTTTCGTAAATTTTTTTTAAACATAATAGCCTAATTTTTTAAACAAAATCGACTAAAAATAGAATAAACAAGAGAAGATTCGATGAACGAAATAAACTCTCGACAATGAAAATTAAGATTAGAAATCCAAAATCACACAAAATCACAGAGTTATTATTCTGTAAAGAGATACAAAATTTTGTGAATTAGGTTTATACCAGTGAATTTTTTTTCCTATGTCCAAGGATTAAAAGTTAATTATGTCGACAGTTATTCATAATGACTTGCACATGGGAATTTCGACCGATTTCGTGAATAATAATCCCTACGATTATAGGGATGTTAATAGTTAAGTTGTTCGATGCGAAATGCGGTTGACAGACGGATGGGAAAGGTATAATCGTGCCTCTCGTGGCGTTCTTTTCACCCTCTGTGAGAGCAAACCTTGATGATAATGCTTGACACTGACGGAGATCAGCGAGAAACGTCCCAACGACAGGATTTTACACTTATATATGGGGCATCCCACGCCGATTCGACCTGGGTCTGACCCTTCATCTTTCCAATATTGTTCGCAATTTGTTATAGTTTTGTAGTACTCGGTAAAGCAATCAGAATTTTTTAACGATTTTTTTAGAGCGATTCCACTTAACTATAATTTTATAAACAAATTATTTGTAGCCCAAATTTAAAAATCTGAAAAAATCACAAAAATCCCTTCTTTTATATGAAAAACTTCAAGCGTTGAGGTAAAGTAGTATTTTCCTTCTATCAATAACAAATTTTTTCGAAAAAAAAAGGAGAATCCTGAATTGAGTTGGCCGTGATCCAAACATATTTTTGAACTACTTCAATTCATACGAAAATGTTTTGATAACGGTTTTTCCTTCCATTTTTTTCAAATTTTATTTTTAGGTTTTTAAATTTTGACTAACAGCTTCAAAAAAATTTGAAAAAAATCCTAAGTGCTTTTCAGAGGTAATACAAAACCATAAAAAATTGCGGACAAAATCGGAGAGGTGAAGAGTGAAGGGACCCAGGTCGAATCGGTATGGAATGCCTCGTATATATATGGGTTTATAGCTATATATAGCATACCTGGCGTGTATTACGTCCTTATGGTATCCCATCCGTTTGGAAGGACGACTCAAGGTCTACCACTTTTGTCAGCTGATTTTTAGAAGCCTCGGATTTAATATGAGAGAGAGAGAGAGAGAGAGAGAGAGAGAAAGGGAGAGAATTATCGGAAATCCGCCCACGAAATGCTTTTGGTATGCAAAATCGTCTAACCGCTAAATTAAATTGACGTAATCTTTGTGATCGAGTTGATCAAGTGCTAAAATTTCAAAAATTGTTTTTACACATTATAAAGGATCAACTAGTGCGAAATCAGGTGGATGTCGATAATATAAAATTTCCTACTTAATGGTGGAAAAAATGTAAAGCAAAGACCACAGCAATGAATTTTTGGGGAGGAAAATAAAAGTGAAAAGAATGTACCAAAATATAAATGTATATATAAATAAAATAAATAAATAAAGAAAAATATAAAACAAATAAAAATACAAAATAAAGAAAAATAAATCACACTAAAATAGATCACTAAAATCGCAGGTACATTTCGTTCAAATTTTTGTGTAGTAAAATTCGCAATTTTTAAATTTAATTTGGACGAGAGAGGAAATCCTTTTTGCTTATTAAAATACCATTCACCAAATTATTTTTGAAAAAAACATGAACTGTCACTCATTAAAATTGAATTTAAATGACAAATTTTAAGTCACAAAATATGTGTAAAAAAATGTACCAGCAGATTTGTTACAGTTAAGAAATTTATAAAAATGAATAATAAATTAAATAATAATTCACATAAAAATAAAAGATTAAATTTTCAAAAAGTGGAAATATCAACCACAAAAAATTTGTTTCCACTCGAACAAAAATCTACGATTCCAAAATACAGCTAGAAATTCGGTTATTATACCCGATAAACAACGCCTAAAAATTCGCATCTTGATGAAATTTTTTAAAAACTTTGATAACAAAATTTCCTGCACTATCCCTTCACTCTCTCTGGCTGGAGTGTGTAGAATGATTATTTTAAAAAAAGGGATTTCCGTAGCTCAAATCGGTGAATAGCTCGTTAACTGAGCCTTCACGGCGAAGCACCGAACTTTGATCTAATAACGATTAGCACGCGATCGTGATTATATCTTCATCAGTTTTCGGCATAGCATGTCTCGTCTCACGTGTAAACGCGTCAAATCTTGTACAACCCTTGCCAGAGGACCCAGCGATTGGCCTGTTTCCTCGATGCCTTCTTGCAACCCCTCCGCGATTGAAACGCCTCCCGCTCACCCTTCTTTCATTCACGTCGGGGGTGTTACGGGGTCGCGAAGTCAATGGCAAAGATTCCTGACAGGATTGTGCTCAAAGAGAGAGAGAGAGAGAGAGAGAGAGAGAGAGAGAGAGAGAGAGAGAGAGAGAGAGAGAGAGAGAGAGAGAACGTGAGAAAGGGCATCAAAGCTCACGAGAGGCCCCGTCACAATGAGAGAATGAGGGAGAGGCCAAAACAACCCCAAGTTAAGAAGTTTTGGATACTTTGTCGAGGGTGAGAGATTATTAACCGTTCGCGAATACCACGATGGCGTTTCCCTACGGAAAAAAATAATCAGTGATAATTCATGTGTAATATTTAAAAAATTACTGAATTCAATGCAGAATATACGGTTCAGAACTGTAATTTAGGCGTTTTACTGGGAATCCATTATAAATTAATGGATTTAATGTAGTTTCTACTTTTCAAATCATTATAAATACTGATTTACACTGTAAAAAATGCAATATTCACCACAACAAAATGACAAAGGAGAAATAACAAGCAGAAACGATGAGAACCACTGTGTTTGAACTGTCAAATTTACAATGGTCTCTGTAGAATGTTCAAAGCACATAATTAGAAATTGCAGTGTCCCCAGTGAAAAATCAAATGCGCGCCGCAAAATATGCAGCGTCAATTTCAATTTTTACAGTGTGGCACTGTAACGGGACGACCTGCGGCGTGCCACGATCTCGGCAATTCGCCCGAGATCCGCTAGATAGCGTCGGACGGCGCGCCCTCTCGCGCCAGTGAGAGAGCCACCGAGCACCTATAAGGTCCGATGTATTACCAACATCGGCGTCCTCAATTGACATACAATTGTTGGAACATCACCCGCGTTCTGTGGTCGAGCAGTCCTATGGACTGACGACTACATTTTCTTAATGGATCACCATTGCATTTCGCATTGCAACGCTCCATAATTAGCGTTTCCTAGCCCTGTTGTTGACGTTCGTGCTCTTTATGGGTGCGAGGTTAAACTTGATTAGCTTCATCAATTGATTTCACGATTAATTAGTCAAGTACCAGCCCTCGTAGCTATGAGCCTGAGCGAGGATAAATAACGGTTTATTGCAATATTTGAATAAATTGGAATTTATTCAAATATCGAAACGTTTCACTACACTATAATTTCATTTTAGAAATTGGCAGTATTTTCAGTGAAAAATAAAAAACGTACCGCAAAATATACTACGTTCTTTTCAATTTTTACAATGTACACTGTAATTTTTTCACGGGCCCTGGATAATTTTTACAATGCGAAATGTGTAAAAAGTTTACCGGATACAACAGAAATATAACGTTTCACATAGTGTACATTTTACTGTTCCACACTGTAAAAATTCGTCTGATGGGCATGTACTATGTCATATGTGACATCTGTATATTGTATTCAAGAAATATGCAAATTTCACTGTTTGCCCTTCCAGGAGGCGCTGTTGATGGGAAAAACTGTAAAATTATAAATTGGATAAATTGTAAAAATTATCCAAGGCCCGTGAAAAAAATACAGTGTATATCGTAAAAATTGAAAAGAACGTAATATATTTTGGGGTACGTTTTTTATTTATCACTGAAAATACTACAATTTCTAAAATAAATTATAGTGTAGTAAAACGTTACGATATTTGAATAAATCACAATTTATTCAAATATTCCAATAAACCGTTATTTATCCTCGCTCAGGCTCATAGCTACGAGGGCTTATACTTGACTAATTAATCGTGAGATCAATTAATGAAGCTAATCAAGTTTAACCTCGCACCCATAAAGAGCACGAGCGTTACCGAAATGCCATGGTGATCTGTTAAAAAAATGTAGCCTTCAGTCCATAGGACTGCTCGACCACAGAACGCGGGTGATGTTTCAACAATTGTATGTTAATTGAGGACGCCGATGTTGGTAATACATCGAACCTTAAGGTGCTCGGTGGCTCTCTCGCTGGCGCGAGAGGGCGCGCCGTCCGACGCTATCTAGCGGATCTCGGGCGAATTGCCGAGATCGTGGCACGCCGCAGGTCGTCCCGTTACAGTGTCACACTGTAAATATTGAAATTGACGTTGCATATTTTGCGGCGCGCATTTGATTTTTCACTGGAACACTGCAATTTCTAATTATGTACTTTGAACATTCTACAGAGACCATTGTAAATTTTACAGTTCAAACACATTGGATTTCGTAGTTTCTGCTTGTGATTTCTACTTTGTCATTTTTTTGTAGTGAACATTGCATTTTTCACAGTGTAATTCAGCATTTTTAATGGTTTGAAAAGTAGAAACTACATTAAATCCGTTAATTTATAATGGATTCCCAGTAAAACGCCTGAATAACGGTTCTGAACCGTATATTCTACATTGAATTCAGTAATTTTTCAAATATTACACATGAATTGTCACTGATCATTTTTTTCCGTGTATAGTTCATATAATATGGCGAAATACGTAACAATGTACCGAGCTCTCGGTGACTGTAGGGATCTTTCTAGGGACTGCATTAAATTTCCATTTTCCGAAGGAGACGACCCCAAATAATAACGCCGTGAAGGGATAAAGTTTGGCGAATGGTGAAGGGATGAGGTTGGTTCGCGCCCTGCCGCGTGCTCTTTGTAAAGCGTGGCGCAACGAGGGGTCTCGCCGAGTGAGGAGAACCTTCTCCGTACCTTCTCTTGCTTTCCTCTCAAATTCACGAAAGGACCAAGTCGGGTTTTTGAGCACAATGAAAACTCTTGGCGAGCAGATACAATGGATCTCGTCGTGAAAGAAATTCTGAAAAACCGCGCCCGCGACATTTAATGCGGTATTCTGGACTGGAGACATACTTTTTGAGCATTTAAAAAATTAAAATTAAATAAGTTAAAATTTATTCAAATTAATTAAGTTGAAAACTGGTAAAGTTGGGGCTAAAAAAGGGGGTTTGCTGGCTGAGACGATTGCAACCTTTCTAGTCGTCCAATACAAAATTTACAAAAAAGATTTTTAATCAGTAAGAGTGCCATTATAGCCTTCACCTCAAAGAAAAAGGAAAAAAAAAATTCGCAATAATTTAGAACAAAAAAAGGCGTCTGAACAAAACAGACGCGTTTTTGAGACTTTTTTTCCATAGTTTTCAATTTTTTTGCAATAGTAAACAAAATAATTTTGATACAAAAGTGATAGGAACGATAGAGAGTTGTACATTGAAGATAGGTAAAAAATTTGAAGGTTTAAACTTTAAGAATATGCAAAAAAAATTGACTTTTTCAAAATTCTAGACCAGAATACTGTCTTAAGGTACAGTCATTGCGGTACAGTCGAGTCAATTGAGGACCGTGATTTTGATAATTGTTATCAAACGTTTTAAAGGATAAATTAGTGGGAAATAAGGTAAAGTTAGATTGGACAGTGTTTACTTGAGATATGAAAAAATGACTAAAAGGAGAAAATGTCCACGACCCAAATATCCATAAATCATTATTCATGTCTTTGAAATTTGTCTGTAAAAACGTAGGAAATATTATAATATTTAGTTTTTAAATATTTATTATTTGTTTAATTTATCAGGGACGCAGACATGTTTTTTTTACTTTTTTTTTTTTTAATTGACCATTTCACATGTTTACACGCAGGACCAGAGATTCTATTTAGTTTTGGGTTTAATTGACTTCCTAAATTTTCCATGAAATTATGAATTTCGATAAAGGATCGATTTGACAGTTTCGCTCTTTGAAAAAGTGGCGTGTCAAATTATTTCCAAAAAATATTAAAATGTAACGAAAAAAATTTCTTCCATCAACGATTGTGCCCCCTTAATCATTGGACAAGCTCGCTGGTCCACATTAATTATTACGTACAATCGAACAACGATATGTATATATATATATATATATATTCATGACGTACGATCGAATCAATTACGACGATATTTTGGTTAATTAAATTTATCAAAGCCCGGATAAAGCATGTAAATTACAATACGTGCACGTAAACCTACGCGCCGTATTCGATTATCGAATATCTGAATTCTGGCACAAAATCGATTTATCCATTGAAGCCACACTATAATATATACATATATATGGGGCATTCCACGTCAAATCATGCGGTCATCGGCCTGATCCCCTCGGATTTTGATGTCCAATGAATCGTGGGTTTCGTTTGGCCCAAAATGACCTCAAATTTTTAGAAATTTTTATTTCATTTTTTTGGGGTTGCCCGAGCTAAAAAATCATTAAATTGATGAAAAACATAAAGCGCCTTTTTTAAATGAATGAAATTGTTTTCACAGAAACTAGGACTAGGACTAGTTCGATAATGGGCCAAAAATAATTACTATTTTTTTTTGTATTTTGATTTTTTTTAATAATTTCTTATTTCGATCGTTTCTTGTAGTGAGAATAACAACAACAAAAATATTTTTTTTTCTTCGTTTAAGAGTGAAACAACAACATTTTTCGAAAAATTATTAACCTCGATGATCTGAAATAAAACGGATGATTCAAACGCAATTAAAAAATTAAAAAAAAAAAAATAGTCATTATTTTTGGCCCATTATCGAACTATGACGAAAATATCTGTTTTGAACCCAAGTTTCGGTGAAAAAAGGCCCCTCTTTATGTTTTCCCTCATTTTAATGATTTTTTAGCTCGGATAACCCCTAAAAAATGAAATAAAAATTTCTAAAAATTTGAGGTCATATTTTGGGCCAAACAAAACCCACGATTCATTGGACATCAAAATCCGAGGGGGTCAGGCCGATGACCGCGTGATTTGACGTGGAATGCCCCATATATAAATATATAATATAATACTCACACTTTATACCGGGTATAAATTCATTCTCGTGGCTTTAATATTTCGGTTAAAGTCAATGCCCGAGAGGAAATATCCGGTATATTTTCGCATCGGTTCGTGATCGTAGTCGTCGTCCTGCGGCTTATATCCTGTCGCTGGATGAAGCGACTAAATCCTCTCGCGCTCTCACACTCTTTCTCCTCGTCCATCTTTCTCTCTCTCAATTCCCGACGAGAAACCACAAATTCTCGGACGGTAATCGGCGATTTCCGTCCCTAGATTGTCCGATTTCGCAGGTTCGCTCCCTCGGCCTTTATCTCTCCTTTCCCGTCCCTCTCTCCCTCTTCCTCTCTGTCTTTCCATCTGGATTTCACTCTTGTCCTTCTCACTATACCATTAGTGCAGAAGGCACTTTATCGCCCAAAGCCCAAGATGAATTTACGGTGGCACAGAGTGCAGGCCCGATATAGTCGATCTTTGTTAAAATCCGTGCTATAATATATATGGGGCATTCCATCCCAAATCGGACCGTTTGAAAAACTTTTTTTTTTTATTTCCTCAATTTTTTGATATTTTTAAGTACCCATCAAAAGACCCTTCCTGTTAAATTTTGAGATTTTTTTTATTACCCGTTCAAAAGATATTAAACAAGAAACCGCTCTTTTTTTGGTATTTTGGTCATAACTTCTTTAATAATGTTCCAAATTGAAAGTTTTTTTTCAAACTTTTTGTTTTTTTATGACCTTTTCAGAAAAAAATACAACAAAAATATTCGACGTGTTTTTGAATGAGTTTATTGAGCTGCAAACGTTAAATCGCGTTTTTAAAAGTGAAGGTCATTTTTGATTTTTTTTTAAATTTCTTGTTTCAAACATCTATATATTCAACAATTTTTAAGACTAGTCCGATAGTGGGATCTCAATGACTACTATTTTTTTTCGATTTTTGAAAATTAATTTTTTTTTTTTTAAATAAATTATTATGAATACCAATTTTTGTTACTGTATAGTATTTTTTAAATCATTTTGAATTAATTGGGACACTTTTTCATTGTTAACAGATTTTTTAACAAAAATTGGGTCAAAATAAATTCTAAATATTGAAAAAAATACTATATTGTAATAAAAATTGGTATTCATAATTTATTTAAACAAAAAAAAATTAATTTTCAACAATCGAGAAAAACTAGTTATTGAGATCCCACGATCGGACGTCTTAGATATGGTTGAATAGATAGATGTTTGAAACAAAAAATTTAAAAAATAAAATAAAAAATGACATTCACTTTTAAAAGCGCGATTTAACGTTTAAAACTGAAAAAACTCATTCAAAAACACGTCGAATATTTATGTTGTATTTTTTCTGAAAAGGCCATAAAAAAACAAAAACGTTGAAGAAAAAAAACTTTTAATTTGGACCATTATTAAAGAAGTTATGACCAAAATACAAAAAAAAAAGCGGTTTTTTTGTTAATTTAATATCTTTTGAATGGGTAATCAAAAAAATCTCAAAATTTGACAAGAAGGGTCTTTTGATGCGTACTCAAAAATATTAAAACAAATGAGGAAGTAAAAAAAAAGTTTTTCAAACTGTCCGATTTGGGATGGAATGCCCCATATATATATATAATGTATTAAAGGGATGGAGTATCGGGCATCCGGAAAATAATTATGTCGATTATCTGCAAACCCATCGGAAGCGCGAATTCAAAGCAGTTTAGAGCAGCTATATTATTACTTTTTATGTGAAAAGTATGTGAGAGGGAAACAGAAAAGTGTAGGTAGAGAGTTTCTGTTTGAATAATAATAATAATAATAATAATAATAATAATAATAATAATAATAATAATAATAATAATTGGTAAAAAATTATTTCGAATTAAATCAATCTTTTTCTGGGTGTGTAATTTATCGATATCGTTCCTCATCCAGATTTTTGTGCCTTTTTCTTCGAAATAAGAAAACAAAGTACATTTTTCCCCACGCTGCAGTAATAAATTTTTTTTATAAAAATTGTATTTTTGAAATTATATACTTTCATTTTGCAGTATATCTTTTTGTACGCAAATTGGAATGTTAGAAAACTAAAGTAATTGTCATTTTTCAAATCTGATTTATTTTGATTATTTCTTTTTTAAACTTATTTTGACAAGGAGGAATGATATTTAATATCTTATAATTTACAGTTAGATTGTTTTATTCATTTTTTTTATAATAAATGAATTAATTGTGAAAATTGAGATGGATAAATGTTATTCGACAAATTGTCGTTTTGTAATAACATTTTCCTCGAATAGACGTTTTATCAAATCGTTTTTTTTTTTTAATGTCAACTCAACAAAAGTAGATTGATCAATTTTTTTTCTCATTTCTCAAGAATCAGAACGTACAAGTTTTGGGGAAAAGAATTTAGAAATAGACTTTTAAGATAGTCTTGTATAACTGCGCCGATTTTCACCGAACTTTTTATATATTACATCTTTCGATGTTATGTGTGTCGATTTTGCATATTTAATATAATATCTGACTTGTCTTCTTATAGAGTTCACACTATTTATAAGTTATAGCTGTTCGTATACGCGCTTCGAACGAAAAAGCTTATTAGATTAACCGAGATGAAAATCTAGAATTACTGAGAAAGATCCGAGACAAAATTTTATCTCTGTTTGACTTTATTCAATTACAAGAAATTAATCGACGAATTCTCCGATAAATGTTCCCGGAGAAATTTAATTTTGATTGCATATTTGAGATCAGCGAGCGATTTCGATAAAGTCGAGGCAAAAGAATATGAAAAAAGTGTAAAAATCGAGAATTTACATTTCTTGTCATATAGAGATTCAATTGGTGAGTCTGGAATCGGAAATTGTCTGGGAAATCGGGAAATTCAATTCATTTCTATTTTTTGTCAAGTAAAATTGATGACAGTTTACTCAAAAATCTTGTTGAGTGCAAACATTGAGTTGGAAAACTTGAAATTTTCGCGAATTCATTAATATTAAAAAAAAGGTCTGTTTATTTATAAGCTTGGACCTTATTCGACATTTTCAGAGAAAAAATGCCCATATCAAAGGAGCATGAAATATCCTTTTCCGAAACCATATTTCTTAGTTTTTTGCCGTCTGAACCAACTTTCACAATCTCGCTCTCTCTCTCTCAGCTTCTCCCTCACGCTCTCGTTCTGTCTCCTTCTCTCTTTTCCAGCAATTTTACCTATTTCGGAGAAAACTCTTCCTAGCAATTTCATGATGGTGGAGGATTGCGGTTTTTTCCATTGAGCTCTATTCCGATCTTCTCCAGGAGTCTCTAGGAAACATTACAATGCCGAATGCACGTATCACACAATGTCAGGATCTTGACATCCCAGCAAGCGGAGCTTCCTTCGCATTTTCTTTGTAATATACGGCACAGAGTACCATATTATTCGGTGTATCTCTTTTGCTTCGTCACTTTCGTCATTGTAAAGTTTCCTCCGTCATTATGCAAGAATGCTCTTTGCGACACAATGCCAACGATACATTCGAATATCATTTTTCCAACTATGCAAACATGGGATGCATATGGGGTATTCCCGCTGAAATTCTCACGTCCAAACCCGGATCCTCTTGAATAATTATGAAAAAAAAATTCCGGAAAGTTTTCTGAAAAAGTAAAGACACATATTTTTTTGTCAAGGCCGAGAATTGATATTTTTCGTTGTACGATTTTAGTAAAAAATCCCAATTTTTCACTAACTCTCTACTCTAAACATGTATCTTGATAATTCGAGATCCTATCGAAAAACGCTTCGGACAAAACTTGTTCGTTATAAAACGAGTAAAACAATTGAAATGAAAAAAAAAATTGTGGGCACACGAAAGTTTGTTTTTAGTTCATAAAATACAAAAAAAAACGTTTTTTCAGCAAGTACGCCACCTCGAATTATAAAATAAAAAAATTGTAAAAATTCTATAGGAAATCACGTAATTTTTTAGATCAGAATGAGAATGGCAAGATCAAAATCCGCAAAGCTACAGCCAATCGAAGTTTCGTCTTGACCTTATTTTTGAGCCAGATCATGCAGAACTATATGTTCTCGAAAAATTTTACACAGAAATACATTTGAATATATATTTAATTATACATACGTAGATTATTTCATACAAGTATGAAATAATATACGTAATATACGTAATATTTAATTATACATACGTATATTCTTTCATACTCGTATGAAATAATATACGTATGTATAATTAAATAAATATTCAAATGTATTTCTGTATATAATTTTTCGAGAATATATAGTTCTGCATGATCTAGCTCGAAATTGAGGTCAAGACGAAACTTCTATTGGCTATAACATTGCGGATTTTGATCTTGCCATTCTCATTCTGGTCTTAAAAATTTCGTGATTTCCTATAAAATTTTTACAATTTTTTTATTTTATAATTCGAGGTGGCGTACTTGCTGAAAAAACGTTTTTTTGTGTTTTATGAAGTAAAAACAAACTTTCGTGTGCCCACAATTTTTTAAAAAAATATCAATTGTTTTACTCGTTTTATAACGAACAAGTTTTGTCGGAAGCGTTTTTCGATAGGATCTCGAATTATTAAGATACTACGTGTTTAGAGTAGAGAGTTATAGTGAAAAATTTGGATTTTTTACTAAAATCGTACGACGAAAAATATCAATTCTCGGTCTTTTCTTGTGTCTATGCGTCTTTTCTTTTTCTGAATACTTTTCGGCAAAAATTTTGCCGAAATTTGCAGAATCGTCTGTAATTTAATTTTGGATAAATATGACAGCACGCGTACTATTGGGGGCACGAAAGCCATTGTCTAAGCAGCACTGAGAAAAAAAATTGTTAAATCAAATAAATCTTTAGTTGCATACGCACGACTAAATATTTATTGGGTCTAACTAAATAATTAGTTTCTTGAATAATTCTGCGTTTCAGTTGACCAAAATATGATTCAGGTAAAAAAATTTGGGTTTGTACAACTAAATATTTAGTCGTGCGTATGCGACTAAAGATTTAGTTCATTCAACCATTTTTTTTTCTCAGTGTGAAGTACTGAGAAATCGCGATATCTTATTGAAGCTATTTCGAAGTGGTTTTTATCGTTTTCGAACCGAGCCTAGCTGTTTTTATTCGGAAAGATACCACTAATTTGATCATGTCGTCTCAATTGGCCAAAAATGCGTTTCAAGTACTTAGTTTTCATGTCCGCACCCAGAAAAAAGATATAGTACATTCAACTAAATCCTAGTCAAGCCAAATAACTTTTTTTAGTTGTAGGCCGGCCTAATACAACTCTATTCATGTCAACGAATTTTTTTTTTTTTTGAATGACCTACTAGGAAAATATATTGCGATCCAATAAAGTTTTATTCAATATTAATAAATATTATTTTAAACTGAACAAATATGTATTTAAATAAAATAATTTTTTTTTAAATATTTACACAATATATATTTTTAAACATTTCAATCTTTAAATGTATAGCTACATATATGAAGTCTACAATTTTGTAAAGCTTCGTCTTTTCTTTAACAGAAGGGAAAAGAAAAAATACCCTTTATACGGGAATCCCTTTCGGGGATTCGACCATCTTGCGTTTTGCCGCAATGTTCAATGTATCAAATATCCATACTGAAAAATAAGGATATCAAACATAGACGAGCTTGGAAAGGATATAGGCGTTGAGAGGCAGGTTCGCTTGTGCGAGAGGTAGCCACCTGGCGGATTTTTGGGGTACTGACAAATCTGTAGATATGATCGGATGAGATAGGTATTTAGTAACAACGAATAGAATTTTTCTTCAACGCCTGTTTCTCGATGACAGGGAATTCAAATAAATAAATATAGTGGAAGTAAATATCGCCCAAAATTGGATGGAAAGAAAATTTTCTTCAAAGTGACGAAAAAATAATCAAATAAACGATTATAGTACCTGCGACTAGATCTTTCTTCTGGGTGCGGTTATTGGTACATACGAAATGTATCTTGTACCGATAACCGACTATGTATCCGGATATCGGTACTCGCTCGCGACTATGTTCAGTCCCAGTAACCGAACATCTGCTGACATGTATGTTATTCGTGCATAACCTCAAAATTTCGGTGACATATTCTCTGAGCAGTGACCCATTTTTCTCAATTCACCCCCTCCCTTCCCCCCACCATAGAGATGAGTGGTCGGTTCTCGGGTCATGATGTGTGGTCGGATATTGGGTCATACAGAAAAACTGGTGGTCGGGTACTGGTACATTTACATTTCTCAGTATTTTCGGTTATTATGAATAAAAAACTAATTATAGCAACAACTATACAACTAGTATTAAAGAAATATGCAAATTTCACTGTTTGCCCTTCCAGGAGGCGCTGTTGATGGGGAAAACTGTAAAAATTAATGGGAATCTCAGCAGTTCTCACTGATCATTTTTTTCCGTGAAGGAAAAAGGGATCTGTAAAAATTTGGGGATCCTTTTTGGGCCGGAAAAATATTTTTCATGAGGCATCCAGAAGTTAAAGGAATCGAGGGTCAAATCACTACTTGATTTCACCTGAAATGTCCCGTGTATATTTTTTTACATTAATATGCGATGATTATTATTATTATGTGTGTGTAACTGATTAAAAGGATGCCAGGATTCTCGGATGCTTCATACAGACGCCTAGAAAAGGGAATAGAAAAGAATTTCCAGTGCAAAGGTGAAGTCAGCAGATCGTCTTTTCAGGTCAACGGACTTGTTTTTCCCCTCTTTCTCTCTTTTTTTCTCCCTCAAGCTCGTCTCATTGTGTCACAAAGATTTTTATTTTCTCTCCGACAATATTTTCCCTCGGGAAATCCTGGTTTTATCCCCGCTGTTCGTATTATTATATACACAAGTATCTCGCCAAAAATCAACCTCACCCTGTATTCATTTTTTCACCCCCAATTTGTAGATTGTCAAAAGATTTCCAGAAAAAAAAATGGACTAAAAATATGGTAATCTTAATTATAAAATTCATAAAATCAACTTAAATATTGATTACTGCATAATTATTTAATTGAGGCTAGAATTAGTTCCTTAAGCTGATATATTTATAGTATCCTATTTTCTTTTTATTATTCTATCTTTAAAATAATAAAATACTTTTGAAAAAATATTTTTAGTATACTTTCAGTATATCTGGAATATATTTGAAATTTATTTAAAATATATTTAGAAATATATACGGAAATATTTTTTTTTGAATTTTAATAATATCATAATAAGCCTCCGAGCAATATTCGTCAGACTTGAATTTCTTACCTCTTAATCTAGAACGAGAGAAACATAACCTTTAACGCGCTCGTTAAAGTTACCCCACAAACGTCAGTTGCAATCGCAATTTCGCGTATAACTATTGGAAAATCGGAACATTATTTTTATTGCAAAAGACAGAGGAATATCCGAGGCGCGTTCATTGCTCTCCATTTATTTCCACCGCGTGATATCTCGGAGCGATTGTCTGAAAATTCTTATTCCCTCTTTTTCCGTCTCACCGGATCGAGCATTCTTACTCTTTCTCTTTTTCTCTCTCTCTCTCTCTCTTTCTCCGGTCTCAATGCATTTTTCTCATTAAGATTAGCATGTAATGGAAAATCCGAAGAAAGTTGGATAAATAGGGTCGACTTACTGACTTTTTTCTCGTTAGAATAATGTCAGTGCTCGTTATAAACATTAAGGTATAATTAAGTATTTTATTGCTAATATTTTACAATCCTGATTCGAAGCATTTGAAGTCACAAACTAGAAAAGTCACAAAGTTTAAAATATGAGATTCAATGGTTTCTCGATTCTTCGCTTAAGGCGGTATTCTGGTCTAGAATTTTGAAAAAATCAATTTTTCTTCATATCCTTAAAGTTTGAGCCCTTAAAAACATATCCTCGAAAGGAAATTTTTTAATTCCAATAATTTACGGAGTTATAGCTATTTTAGTGACGCAGCAACTTATTTTTTTTACGATTGTAAAAAAATTAAAAACTATGAAAAAAAGATCGAAAAACGCCTTTTTTGATTCAGACAGTCGCCAACACACCCCTTTTTTTTAGTCCCAATTTTACCAGCTTATAAGATGTTTAATTTTCATTTGTTTTTACATTTTTTTTGTTTATTGGCAAAATATTAATAAATGTTTTGTGAAAAAAGAATGGTAAAAATATTTTTCGTTTTTTTATCGAGCTCGACAAAACGCTCAAAATATTTGTCTCTAGATCCGAATACCAAAAAAACAAAAAAAGCGATTATCAAAGACACGACCCTCTACTGTTCATGCCAAAGTTGCTTCAACCCTTCCACCATGGTCCATTTCATTTTCCGGCAAAATTTGGAAAATATTAATAAACGATTGTTGAAGAATAAATGAAGAAGAGCGTGGAATGGGGGTAAAAGTTTGAGGCAATGGGAAACGACGCTGTGAAAAATCTAGGAAATGTGTATTCAGCCTCAATGGACAATGTTGAAAATGGAGAAGATGGTCGCGGAAAGAAGTATTAAAAAAACGAGGCAGTGGGAGAAGAATGTGTGAGAAAGAAAATGGGTTAAAAGGAGCGGAGATAAAAGAAAGAGAGTACTTTAATCTATGGAAAAGAAGGTGTGAGATAACGTGTCCTTTTTCCATTCTTTCGTCGTAGGATCATGGCGTTTCCATGGACGTTCGCGCGATCCTAGCTCTCCCATGCCCATCACACACGAGCAGACAAATCCAGAAGCACACAAAAAAGCACACAAATAAGCACAGACACACACACACACACATTTTCAGGCTACTGCGCCATTATACGTAACGGTTCGTGCCCTAAGCTCATTCGAGGCAACTATCTCATATCCTTTTTTTTTTAGCGTCGTTCCGTATATCCAAAAACCCCCTTGGAGCAACCTACCCGGAAATGGCCACGGTAAGCAGTAGACTTTTAAAGCGTCGTACGAAATTGATCGTCAAGGGACGTACTTTTTCAGCCCCTGGGCCGCTCGTTTTCCTTCCCAACGTTTTTCCTGCAGTGTGAATATCCCATGGACGTATAACCATGGTATAGCAACAGCGATGATACTTATTCATAAATATTAAGATAGTCCTGGCGGTAAATCAAGTCCATCCTGTGATTTTCGTATTTTTTGCAAGCATCCTAAAAAGGAAACTAGTGCGAACTGAGGTAGTTCTGGATCAAACCCCCTTAAGGTAATAGCCCACTATGACGGGTTCAAAAAATCGATTTTCTTTCACATTTTTCGCAAGACAAACATCTTAGAGGAGTTCTTTTTCAACCAGACCACCTTTTCACCCTCTGCAATTTTTTTCAAAATCTGCCAGTTTAAAATATTAGTCAAATGGAACGTCTCTGTGATTTTTTTACGATTTTTTTAGGCTCCCGTTCAGGATTTTCAATTTTTCATTACGAACACTGTATCTGAAAAAATGTTCATCAAACAAAAAAACATAGGACTAAAAACTTTTTTATTTTCTCCACTTTATCGAAAAAAAAATCAAATCATAATTTTTCTGCATTGAGAAAATGGAAATTTGGCAAAAAAATAAGAATTACATTTTTTTAAACCTAATAACACACTTTCGATTTCAGTACAAATTTTACAGGATGTCTGTCATTGGGTGAAGGGTCTGCGAAAAAATTTTCAGAATGGCACCTGCAATGGTTACGATGAAAAAAAAATAAAAACCCTGCAAAATCTCATAACCGCATATAGATTTCGCAGGGTTTTCATTTTTTTTCATCGTAACCATTGCAGGTGCTCTTCTGAACATTTTTTGGCAGACTCTTTATACAATGACATACATCTTGTAAAATTTTTACCGAAATAGAAAGTGTGTTATTAGGTTTAAAAAAATAGTATTCTCATTTTTTGCCAAATTTCCATTTTCTCAATGTGGAAAAATTATGTTTTTAATTTTTTTCGATCAAGTGGAAAAAATAAAAAAGTGTTTATTCTTATGTTTTTTTTGTTTGATGAATATTTTTTGACATGCAGTGTTCGTAATGAAAAATTGAAAATTCTATGAAAACAAAAAATCCAAGTTGAGACGTGAATTAGAGTTTCCTTTAGATTGACAATCTTAAATCAACTGAAATAGCTTCAGGGAAACCATTAAATATATTTTCACAAATAAAATCAGTTTTTGTTCATTAAGATTGACTTGAAATTTTTAATTTCGATTTGGAAAAACTGCGGTGAGATATGTTCGTAATTATTTTGCTTTAGAATTTTTGTTGTTAATTTTTTTTAAATATCAAATAAGAACTTCTGTAATCCAGATCCATTTTTAGTGACGCTAGCTTCTCCTACCAAAGGTCTATAAACAATGTTACAAACTCTAAAATAAATTTTTGTTAATGGTAAAAATATATCGCTGAATTTATTAAGATGGATTTTGGTAGTTTTCTGTAACGATTGTTCCACATTTTTTCAACCATGAAGTAAACATTTTTTGATCGAAATCCACCTGATTCCGGGCTCGTTCATTCTTTACCATGTATACATGTAATTGTTGTTATTAACAATTAACAACTAGTATTAAAATTGTCTTTATTATGAAAAATCATTTACATAAATTTGACTGTATCGCAAGGCCAATCTTAAGATGAAGATTTCAACCGGGTGATATTTTATTTTCTCTGCAGGAATTATTTTGTTAATAACAAGAAAAAAAGAAAAACAAGAAAATTTTTTGTTTCTTATGGCCTTTACAGAAAAAAATACGAAAAAAATATTCGACGTGTTTTTGAATAAGTTTTTTTAGTTTTAAACTTTGAATCGTGTTTTCAAAAGTGAGTGCATATTTTGATTTTTTTGAAAATTTTTCATTTTAAACTTCTGTCTATTCAACAACTTTTAAGACCAGTCTGGTCGCGGGCCCTCCAAAATTACTATTTTTTTTCGATTTTTGAAAAAAAAGTCTAAATTATTATGAATATACCAATTTTTGTTACTGCATAGTATTTTTTTGATCATTTAGCACGCGTATGAAGTGGTTTGTATTTCCCAAAATTTCGACGATGTATCGGGGCTTAATGGGCCCGGGATTATATCCATTCATTTGTCGATTTGCGTGGACGGAAAATCTGCGTTGGTATCAGAGATAGAGCCTCGATTGTGAATAGCAGAAAACACAGCAGGATATAGAATAGAATCCGATGTTGAGTGAGGCAAACGCGGATACGGAGTATGCCTCGATGATCGATTAATTTCTCGTTTGAAATGACCCTTCCACGTGGATGAATCAATACCAAAAGAGAGTGGACAACCGGGCAGAGAATAAAGAGAGAGATAGAGACGGATAGATCAATAGAGATAGATACACTATCGCCAAAAAGTTTCCGGACAAAACTTCAAAAAAGGTCTGGAACGTTTTTTTATGCTATTTTGCCGGAAGTCAACGTAAACTAATTTAACAAACGGCATCTCAAAGGGAAAAAATTCGGATTCATTTACTGTTCTTAAAATTATTTTTACATTGATCGATAGCAGAGTTGGGCAAAGTACTTGAAAGTACTTGAAGTATCAAGTACCGGTGGTACTTGAAGTACAAAGTACTTGTTACTTGCAAGTACTTGTCAAGACGAGTACTCGAAGTACAAGTACTTGAAAAAATCAAGTACCGGTATCAAGACTTCTCAAGTTTTCGGGTACGTCTCGTAAATTCTGGTACTCGGGTCATTCCGTGTCAAATCGACCAAGAGTTGGAATCGAGCACTTTTAATTTCGATGAAATTTAGTCAGACGTTTTGTTTTATCATAAAACGAAGTTCTACAGAGGAAAAAAATTTTTTTTTTTTTTACAGTTATTGCAAAATTCAAAATTTCACCATTTTTCAATTTTTTTTCTAAATATCTTGAAAACTATGATAGTTATGAAAAATCGTTTGTTTCGTCTTGAAGAGTATACTTGGAGCTACGAAAAAAAAAAATATTCCGACAACATTTTTTTGAAAGATGATGAATTTGAAGAATTTTGAATTTTTTTAAATCGTGAAAATCCACAATTAATATCGAACGTTTTGCTCAATTTTTTTAAATATAATACCTTGTACTGATTTGAAAAGATCCTGAAATTTTCAGATTGGTGCTTTTTTTTGTTTAAAAAATATGAATTTTTTTAAGTTGAGCAATCATGTAATTTTGTAATTTTGAGTAGTCAAAATTACATGATCAACTTCAACTTCACTTAATTTAGAGGTAAAAAAAAAAGTATTACCAAAATTCAAAAATTCATATTTTTGAAACAAAAAAAAACACATTTCTAAAAATCTTAGGATCTTTTAATCTCAGTACAAGGTGTTATTTAAAAAAAAAATAGAACCAAAAATTTAATGTTGATCGTGGATTTTCACTTTTTTTTAAAGTTCAAAATTCATCATTTTTCAAAAAAAAAATTTCGGAGTATTTTTATTCGTACCCCCAAGTATACTCTTTAAGACGAACCCAGAACAATTTTTTCGTAACTATAATAGTTTTCGAAATATTTAAAAAATAAACTTGAAAAACGGTGAAATTTTAAATTTTCGAAAAAAAAAATTGAATTCTTTTCCTTTGTTGGAACTTTGTTTTATGATAAAAGAAAACTTCTGACCAAATTCGGACCTTATAGGTTCTTCCTTATTATTCCATCGGACCTTATAGGTGCTCGGTGGCTCTCTCGCTGGCGGGAGAGGGCGCGCCGTCCGACGCCATCTAGCGGATCTCGGGCGAAATGCAGAGATCGTGGCACGCCGCAGGTCGTCCCGTTACAGTGCCACACTGTAAAAATTGAAATTGACGTTGCATATTTTGCGGCGCGCATTTGATTTTTCACTGGGAACACTGCAATTTATAATTATGTGCTTTGAACATTCTACAGAGACCATTGTAAATTTTACAGTTCAAACACAGTGGATTTCGTCGTTTCTGCTCGTTATTTCTACTTCGTCATTTTTTTGCGGTGAACATTGCATTTTTTACAGTGTAATTCAGCATTTATAATGGTTTGAAAAGTAGAAACTACATTAAATCCATTAATTTATAATGGATTCCCAGTAAAACGCCTGAATTACAGTTCTGAACCGTATATTCTGCATTGAACCCGTAGTAAAAAACTCCATTGAATCGCCAATGGCAACCAATGGTCCTCATACGACTCCATTGGACAATGAATGGGGACCCATTGAGATTTCCGCATTTTTCAATGGCGTATAGGAACGACCATTGATCAGTGAATGGATATTCATTGAAAAGTCACCATTGCCCAATGACGTCCATTGAACAACAAATGCGGATGAACCGAATGATCACCATTACTCAATTATGCCCATTGGAAAGCAAATGCTGATGGATCGAGCGATCAGCATTGCTCAATGGTGTCCATTGGAAGGCAAATGCTGATGAACGAAATGATCAGCACTACCCAAAGATGTCCATTGGAGACCGCGTCGCGTTGGTTCCGAGACTTGGCGCGAGATGTCGCAGGACGGCAACCCGCTGAACTCCCATACGGATTATGCGAAGAGTATGCTTATCTAGACGAGTGTGAGCACGGAATATTAGCAGAAGTCGGTGTCCAAAAAATCCATGCAAAGAGTTCTTGCCGACTGATGCCCATGGGATAATCCCTATTCCGTTTGAAATGGGGAAGTCAATCCTCATTGGAAAATCCCTATTCGATTTCAAATGGGGAATTCAATGGCGAAAATGTCCTTGGGCAATTGGGCATTCATCTCCATTGGTTATTTTGGCAATGGGGAATGAATGGCGATTTTTCAATTGTGACGAATGAGTTTTTTTACTATATGAAAGAATCTCCATTGATTATCGCCATTCATTCCCCATTGCCTACAAAAACCAATGGAGATGAATGCCGAATTGCCTATGGGGATTTTCTTCATTGAATCCCCATAGGATAATCCCCATTCCGTTTCAAATGGGGAAGTCAATCCTCATTGGAAAATCCTCATTCGATTTCAAATGGGGAATTCAATGGCGAAAATCCCCTTAGGCAATTCGGCATTCATCTCCGTTGGTTATTTTGGCAATGGGGAATGAATGGGGATTTTTCAATGGCGACGAATGGAGTTTTTTACTACGGGAATTCAGTAATTTTTTAAATATTACACATGAATTGTCACTGATCATTTTTTTCCGTGCACGTACAGTCACGGCTTTCATAGAACTGACAAATTGGGGGAGCAAAGGAGTATCAGAGAGATTGTGAGTGACGAAGGGGTAGATATGAAGGGGTTAGTATCGTTACAGAAGGCGAAGCGGGCCGGCAATCAAATTATAACGCACGAAATGTTCGTTCAGTCGATTATCCGCATAATAATGTTGAACGGATGGAGAGAAATTATAGGAAAGGAGAGCATGGAATAGAGTCGCATTGCGCTCTTGTTGCTCTTGCGCTTTTGCGATTTCGAAATTGCGCGCATCGCTTCGCAGATTTCCTACCAAACTCCGTCCATCTCTCCCTCTCTCTCTGGCCCCATCGCGGATCACTGGAGCGAATCCACATGATTCACCAATCTCGAATATTGTGAGCTTTTTGCGATACATCCACGAATGACCCTCATACAGTGAGAGAGGGGGGAGGGGGGGGGGAAGCACAGAGATATTGGCTGATATTGGCAAAGTGAACAGGTCGAGGATTATGAAAACGAGCCGAAGAGCGATAGGAGCTTTCGGCTGAAGTGCAGCCTCTCATTATACGCTTGTTATTTTTTTTTTTCGGAGCTTTTGCTACTTTGTTGATCCCTCTTTCGATTTTTTCCTTGGTTCCTGTCCTACTCACGAATATTTTGATAGTCCCGTTTTTCTCACATTTTTTTTTCTCTTCCTCTCTAGCATCAATGGATTAAGGGGTTACGCGCAGTCAGGATTTTCATGAAATCGATTTTTTTTAGAATTTAATTTTCATAATGTACATATATATTTATGTATATGGGGCATTCCACGTCAAATCACGCGGTCATCGGCCTGAGCCCCTCGGATTTTGATGTCCAATGAATTGTGGGTTTCGTCTGGCCTAAAATATAACCTCAAATGTTTAGACATTTTTATTTCATTATTTACGGGTTGCCCGAGCTAAAAAATCATTAAATTTAGGGAAAACACAAGGAGGGGCCTTTTTTAAATTAATGAAATTTTTTTCCACATAAACTAGGGCCCAAAATAGATATTTTCATCACCGTTCGATAATGGGCCGAAAATAATTACTATTTTTTTTTTATTGTTTGAATCAACCGTCTTATTTCAGGTCGTCGAGGCTAATAAATTTTCGAAAAATGTTGCCGTTTTACTCTTAAAACAAGAAAAAAATCAAGTTTCACTGGAAAAATATTTTTGTTGTTGTTATTCTCACTACAAGAAACAATTAAAATAAGAAATTATAAAAAATAAAAAAAAATTAAAATACAAAAAAAAAAGTAGTAATTATTTTTGTCCCGTTATTTATCGAATTATGACGAAAATATTTGTTTTGGGCCCTACAGTCTGTGAAAAAAAAATTCAGTCATTTAAGAAAGGCCCCTCCTTATGTTTTCCCTTAATATCATGATTTTTCAGCTCGGACAACCCCTGAAAAATGAAATAAGAATTTATAAAAATTTGGGTGATATTTTGGGCCAAACGAAACCCACAATTCATTGGACATAAAAATCCAAGGAGGTCAGGCCGAACGCGTGATTTGACGTGGAATGCCCCATATACACAGAAAATTTTGATGTCCATCCGACAAATATTTCCAAAGTTATATTTGTAAACATGTGCCCCTCAAATTTTCCCAAATTTTTACACAAGCCTTATAAATATATTTTTTAGTAATTGATCGAAGGTGTTCTTAACCGATAATATTTTCTATTTTATAAACAATTGAAGGCAAACATTTTCATCGAAAATAGATTTTTTTTTGGAAGCCGCCATTTTGTTAAAAACATATATTTAGGAACATTATTTAATAAAAAATTTAAAATTAAGTTAAAAGTTCCAGAAATATGAATATAAATTTTTATGTTGATAAATTAAATTGTCTTTCCGGATTTTTTTTTTTGAAAAATCGCTTTTTTCGGCCTCCTGACTGCGTATAACCCCTTAAGAGTCCACTGGTTATCGAGCTTGCTGGTTTCATATCTAGTATCATACGAATAGTCCTCTTTTTGTGTCGGTGAAATAATTTTCTCTCATTCAAAACGCAAAACTCGGGCCTGCGCTAAAAGCCCAACTTGAAAAAGGCACGACGAGTAATTGGGCAGATCTGATTGATTGGGAAAATATCGCTGAAATGTGAAAATTGAACCCTTTTCACTGAATAGATCGTCCAGAGATATGTGTGCAGTCGATGGGTTTTCTTTGTTTCGTTTTGTCTTGAAATATCATTGAAAATGCACAAAGAAGTATTATTTATAAGATAATCATGCATTCGACCCGTAGTAAAAAACTCCATTCGTCGCCATTGAAAAATCCCCATTCATTCCCCATTGCCAAAATAACCAACAGAGATGAATGCCGAATTGCCTAAGGGGATTTTCGCCATTGAATTCCCCATTTGAAATCGAATGAGGATTTTCCAATGAGGATTGACTTCCCCATTTGAAACGGAATGGGGATTATCCTATGGGGATTCAATGAAGAAAATCCCCATAGGCAATTCGGCATTCATCTCCATTGGTTTTTGTAGGCAATGGGGAATGAATGGCGATAATCAATGGAGATTCTTTCATATAGTAAAAAAACTCATTCGTCACAATTGAAAAATCGCCATTCATTCCCCATTGCCAAAATAACCAATGGAGATGAATGCCCAATTGCCCAAGGACATTTTCGCCATTGAATTCCCCATTTGAAATCGAATAGGGATTTTCCAATGAGGATTGACTTCCCCATTTCAAACGGAATAGGGATTATCCCATGGGCATCAGTCGGCAAGAACTCCTTGCATGGATTTTTTGGACACCGACTTCTGCTAATATTCCGTGCTCACACTCGTCTAGATAAGCATACTCTTCGCATAATCCGTATGGGAGTTCAGCGGGTTGCCGTCCTGCGACATCTCGCGCCAAGTCTCGGAACTAACGCGACGCGGTTTCCAATGGACATCTTTGGGTAGTGCTGATCATTTCGTTCATCAGCATTTGCCTTCCAATGGACACCATTGAGCAATGCTGATCGCTCGATCCATCAGCATTTGCTTTCCAATGGGCATAATTGAGTAATGGTGATCATTCGGTTCATCCGCATTTGTTGTTCAATGGACGTCATTGGGCAATGGTGACTTTTCAATGAATATCCATTCACTGATCAATGGTCGTTCCTATACGCCATTGAAAAATGCGGAAATCTCAATGGGTCCCCATTCATTGTCCAATGGAGTCGTATGAGGACCATTGGTTGCCATTGGCGATTCAATGGAGTTTTTTACTACGGGGATTTTCATTATCCATACTTTCATTTGTTTCTTTTTTCATACTTTCAGTTCTTTTTTCCCCGGAGGGGAAAAAAGAAGCGAACTCGTCTGTTTTCGCTCTTAGCTGTCAGAAAAGAGTCACTTTTCGGTTGTCTACGCATATGGTGAAAAGCACGAAAATCTTGCATGGGTGAAAAAAAAATAGTTTATTTTTGAACGCGAAAAACAAGTTAACTTTTTCGTCGCCTCTTAGATGGTCGGGTATTGGGACATTTACCTTATATCGATGAACAGAGGATTATTCTTCCTCGTTTGAAAATTCAATCCAGAAAGAGGGGAAGAGAGAAAGGCAAAATAAAACAAAACAAATTGGCACCAGAGTTAACACATAAATTCGTCACATTTGTGCGAAAACGAATTGTTTATCGTCGGGAAAAACGACAGTGACTTCGTCCTATCCGACGAATTCAGGTCGACTTGGATACAAAATGGCCTTTGAAAGGTCGGTATTTTTTTCAACTCATTTAACACTTTAAAGGCTGTTGGGACACATATTTGGTTCCACTTACTTTGAAAACGCAGAATTTCCATAAAGATGAAAATATCGACATTGTTAAGATCGCATTTTGAAGATGAAAGATGCATCTAATCATGAAAAATTCGGTAAACGCAAGGGTTGCACCCCTTCAGTCTCACACCCTGTCAAAAAGTGCGAAAATTGCGAAAAAATGAGAAACGAGCATAACTTTCAGGTAAAATTTTTTTTAGAGTCACGATCTCAAGTGTGTGCTTTGAAATAACATCAAAAATTTGTAGCAAGAATATGCAATTGGAAAACCACCCCGAACAGTAACGAAACAACTAAAACTACCCCTACAAATGGCGATACGCCCAAAAGTGCACTTCCAGTGACGTTTAGTTCTGAAACACTCATATTTCGATTCCAATCAGGATAAAATAAGAGAAAATGTGATAATAACATTCTATCCCTTGAGGGGTCAATTTTTCTCAATTGAGGGGTAGTTCATAAGGGTTGATTGATTCGTAGGTTCTTCAGAATCCCACTACGTGTTCTGGAATGACTTTTCCTCAATTTCTGGCAGAAATGAACGATGGGAAATAGAATTAGGATGTTTTCAAGTGATTGGGGTGGTTTTTTTATTTGGGAGTAGTTTCTGAGGGTAAGAAAAATCTCAAATAATTTTTTTTCTCACATTGGGTTCCCATGAATTCAGATTCACCATGACGAACTTTGGCAAACGCTCCAAAAAAAACTCAGCTGTTAAAGGGTTAAAATGACTCGTCGACAATGAGAATTCTTCCTGAATTTCCCTATCTTTTTTTACAGATTGAATGATGAAAAAACAAACAAAGACAAGAATTCGTTCGCCATTTCCAGAGGCGGACAGAAAGAAAGAGGAAATGCTAGACAGAGAGAGATTTGAGAAACGGAATACGTATGGAGAGAGTTTCGTGAGTAGATTTAATGAGATTTTCCATTTACGGGGATTTTACGCCAGTCTCAACGAATGCGAGGATTTGGGGTAAGAGATACAAGAAGGAGAATGCGAAAAGAGCGGGTAAACGTTTGTGCTACAGAGAGAAGCGAGGAAAACCAAGCCGATATCACGTACGTATGGACTCACTTTCCAGCAAAGTGAACCTGATGCCACGTACACACAAAATATACATATATATGGTTCATATTATTATATACAAACATATCAAAACGATTTCTACTTCAACAAATGCCCGAGGGTAGCAGCTGCCTCCGTATAATTCAATTTGTCGTATCACCGTCGCATCGCCGTCCATTTTGACGAGATTTTTTTTTCCCTGGATCTACTCACAATGGCTTTATCATCACGCCAAACAAAAAAGCCAATTTTGTGTTTTTTTTTATCTCTGTAAACTTTTTCATTGATACGAAAATTATGGAAAAACCAAATGACAATTGTCAATTGGAATAAAGTATGCGGAGGCTAAGCCGGAAATTGCTACTGTAGCTATCCTTTTTTTTCAGTGCTTGTATATTAAAATGATATTTTGTTTGAAAAGTTTGACATTTCCTATGTATTTCTAAATATATTTCAAATATATATTGGAGAAAAATGTAGCTAAGATAAACTGGAAATATATTTTGCAAATACAAAGGTTTTGCAAATTTTTGAAAAATAATTTATAGCCACGAAATCAATAATAATAATAAAGTAATATAATAATTTTGAAAAATAGAGAAAATTTATAAAAATGCTTTACTTCTGTTTGCTTAAAAGAGAAAGCCACTGTAACAATTAGAAATATTTTATTTTGCCTTTCTTCAGAGTATGTATTTTCAAAACCATGTAGGTAAAATTTTATGTTAAATTCTGAAAATTAACAGAGTTACAGTTAATTTAGTAAGACTAGTCAGCGCGACTGTTTAGGAACGAAAAAATTAAATGCATTGTGCTCAAAAATGCCTTTTTTCGACCTTGCCTCAGCCAATACTCAAAACCTCATGAGCCTATTTTTTATTTTTTTAAATTGTAGGTAATCGTAGTGACTAACTTCGTACGTCGCTGATTTCAAACATTTTGATAACCACTACTTTAAAACCTGTTCTAATAAAAAAGTGGCTTAAAAAAAAAAATTCAATTTATCGCCATTTTGGAAATAATGAGGTTAAAAAATCGCTATGCAAAACAATAGCTGCAATAGAAATTAACATATATTTTTTCAATTTTGCGGTAACCATTTTGCACAAAATGCTTTTTTTCGATCTTGCCTCAGCAAATACGCAAAATCTCATGAGCCTATTTTCTATTTTTTTTCTTTCTTTAAAATTATAATCTTAGTAGCTACTAACCCTTTACGTAGCTGATTTAAAAATTTTGATAATTACTATTTTTAAACCGGTGCTAATAAAAAAAAGTGGTTTTAAAAATAAAAAAATTTCAATTCATCGCCATTTTGGAAATAATGAATTTAAAAAAATGGCTGTACAAAACAATAGCTACAATAGATATTAATTCGAATATTTTTTAATTTTGCGATAACCCTTCACCAAGATATCCATATCAGATCATGTCTATATCTTTGTTAATATTCAATTTTTTTCAACAAAAATTTGTCTAAAATAATTTGAATATATATTTAATAAAGTAACGATAACCCAATCCTTCAATGATTAGTTCCATCGCTGGAAAAAATTCTCAAAATGACCATTTTTCCGCTCAGAGTGGCTTTATCCCTAAATTGATGATTTCGCGAATATAATCATCCCCTTGATGAGGACAATTTGCAAATTTAGGGTCGAGTTTTATACGTGTAGGTATTGCTATAGCGAGAAGGAAGGAGCAACACGAAGAACCTTGGGCCACAATATGGGCAACCCTCCCCCCCCCCTCCCTTTCTCACTCTGGGTGCGTTGGGATTTGGCCCTAGTATTCCCGGTCGTTGTCGGGTTCAGAGGTCTTGCACCTGCTTTCCCGGGTTCTGTCAGTGCAGAGACTAGCGTACTCGTTGGACAAACGCAGGGAATTCTCTGCTGCTGCTTCTGCTAAAGCTATGGAGGAAGGCCACTTGTTGCTACACTTCGATCCACCCCTATTTCTCTTTCTCTCCATCTGTCTCTTTCCCTCTCTCACACATACACAGACAAAAGATTGTATCCGTCTTTTCATAGTCTCTCTGTTTCATCCCCTATTTCATTTTTCCACCAAACTCTTTCCTGAGATTCTGCGCCCTTTTTCCCTTTCTCTATCGTCTGCTTGGTTTTTGACATTTGCCATAAAATAATACCTACAAAGTGCTCGAGAGTTCATCAACCCTCTCACCCTTAACGACATAATTTAGGACAAAATATATCTCGAAAATATTAAAATTTATTTTATTCAATAAATATTTGCATTTTGTTTATCTCGTGACGTGACAAAATGACGATGCAATAAATGATGAAAATGTGAGATTGAAAAGATGGAAGTAAAATTTAAAAATAATTTAATGTTACTAGATCCAAGAGCACAGAAATAAATTAAAATAATTATTCACCGATTAGAAGAATGGCTGATTGAAAAACAAGTGTACCAATTCTCTCGGTTTAAGGGTACAAATATATTTATAAATAACAAATTACTCTTCACCGAGCGATATATTTCCCGTATACTTTTTTCGCATCCTCAACTTCTGCCAAACTACCCTCTTTTATTTTCGGCAGACAGCCACGCATTATTATCCTACATAGGTCTCGATCAAATCCACTCAGGAGTCAAGTTCAACAGTAACCATATTTATATATATGGGGCATTCCACGTTAAATCACACGGCCATCGGCCTGACCCCCTCGGATGTTTATGTCCAATGAATCGTGGCTTTCGTTTTGCCCAAAATATGACCTCAAATTTTTAGAAATTTTTATTCCATTTTTTAGGGGTTGCCCGAGCTAAAAAATCATTAAATTGAGAAAAAATATAAAGAGGGGCCTTTTTTAAATTAATGATATTTTTTTCACAGAAACTAAGGCCCAAAACAGATATTTTTGTCATAGTTCGATAATGGGCCAAAAATAATTGCTATTTTTATTTTATTTTAATGTTTTTTTTTAATAATTTCTTATTTCGATTATTTCTTGTAGTGATAATAACAACAACAAAAATATGTTTCTGGTGAAACTTGATTTTTTTTTCTTGGTTCGGGAGTGAAACGACAACATTTTTCGAAAATTTATTAGCCTCGACAACCAGAAATAAAACGGATCCTTCAAACAGAATCAAAAAATTATAAAAAAATAGTAATTATTTTTGGCCCGTTATCGAACTATGACGAAAATATCTGTTTTAGGCCCTAGTTTCTGTAAAAAAAAATTTCATTAATTTGAAAAAGGCCCCTATTTATGCTTTCCCTCAATTTAATGATTTTTTAACTCGGCAGCCCCGAAAAAATGAAATAAAAATTTCTTGCGTGATTTGACGTGGAATGCCCCATATACATCAGATATTACATATCATATGATGTACACGCCCCGATCATCCATCCCCCTTTCGCAATATATTTCTTTCCCTTATATATCGCGGCTTGAACCGAAACGTGCGATTAATCTTTTCAGATTCATGGATATATATGTCTATATGTGAAAATGGTTATCAAATGCTACAGAAAGAGTATTTCTTGTGGTGAACTTTCGATCGTGATGGATTCGACCCTCTCCCTGTCATTCCTCTATCAGACTTCAATGAGAAGGCATCCAGTAAATATATCAAAGTTGAAATATCGCACAATTGGTTTTGAATCTAGAAAATTCGTTAAAAAAAGCGTCACTTTAAAAAAAAAATTTTTACGAAAATAAAAACAAAAAATTTAAAAATAACAAATTTTGCCGATTTAGCTTGAGAAGGGTTGATGAGATAATTTTTGTGATATGGATTTAAAATCAATCACTGTCAATCCAATCGAATGGATCAATGAGATAAATTGTTCGATCAAATTTTCGTGACGATTTAGCGATTTAGCTGGAACTTAAGTTAATGAAAGTTAATGAAAGATGAATAAAATCCAGATAAAAGGAGTGAAATTTGCTCTCCTGCTCTCTGTCGTGTCGTGCACTCTACTGTTCAATGTGTTTTCCGCATATGGCACTAAACCAAAGCGAGGGAAAAGCCTTCGTATATCCAACGGAAGCAGCCGACCGAAATTGATGGTAAAGCATTTTGCCGTCCGCTTACGCGACGTATTAATGCAATTTGCATGCCTATGCGCTGACCCACACAACCCCAAACATATATATCTATATACGTATTTTATATACACATATATATATATCTGTATGAGATTGTCGTATGTGCAAATTTACCCCGGTCAATCGCGCAACGATTCTGCGAGCTCTATCTCTTCATTCTCGGCCACGCGATAAACTTCACTTTGGAGGAGAAAAAAAAAACCCTGAATTGAAATCGTTTCAAGTTTCGCAGAAGATTGAACGTTTAAATTGATTTGAGAAAAAAATCGAAAAAAATTGAAAAAAATAATCATAAATAGGCTTTTAAAGAAAATAGACGAAAATTGAAAAAATTGACTGGAAACTCAAAATAACTTTTATGAGAGACTTTTTGACTTTTCCGTTCATTTCTAGCACTATAAAATTGCAACGATTAATATAATAATTTGATAATAGTGTAATATTAATTAAATATTATTGCATTTATTATTAGTTATTATATTACTCTAATGTGTAAGATTTAAGGCAGTATTCTGGTGTAGAATTTTTTAAAAATCAATGTTTTTTCATATTCTTAAAGTTTAGACCTTTAAGAATATATCCTCGAAGAGAAATTTTTAAATTCTCATAATTTACGGATTTATAGCTATTTTAGTGACGCAGCAACTATTACTTTTTACTAATTAATTACTAATTAATTACTGACATGATACCTCAAGTTCTACTGAACCGATTTACTTCAAATTTTTTATCAACCTTCAATATATATATATCTATCTACCACTCCTACCACTTTCGTAACAGTTTTTTTTAATTATCGTCAAAAAATAAAAAATAATGAAAGAAGAGTCGGAAAACGTCTTTTTTTGTTCAGATAGCCGCCATTTTGCGATTTTTTTTCCGTTTTCTCTGAGGTAGAGGCTATAACGACATTCTTACTAATTAAGCATCTTTTTAAAAATGTTGTATCGGATAACTAGAAGGTTTGTAATAGTGTCAGCCAACACACCCCTTTTTTTTAGCCCCAACTTTACCAGTTTATAACTTATTTATTTATCATTTTTTTTCCTCAAAATTTGTTTTGTTTGTTGTCAAAATATTAATAAATATGTTGTAAAAAATAGAATGGTAAAAGTATATTTTTCCTTTGTTTTTATCGAGCTCGACAAAACTCAAAAAATGTATGTCTCTGAAAAAGCGAATTTTTAAGATTTTTCTTCTCAGTTCCTATATCAGATATGGCTATAAACCTGTTTTTACGACATTGTTTCACCCTTCGAAAACACAAAAAAGTATTATTTTTTATTTTCATTCTTACCGACAGCCGACAGTTGATCTCAGGATTGGCAAGTCTAAAACAACAAAATAAAAAAGCATTTCAAATAGGAAGGTTTCTTACACAATAATTTAGCACCGTTAATGAAAAATCGCTAAAACAAAAAGGCGGATGTTTGAAATAAATGGTGAAAATTGATTTTTTCATTTTCATTTCAAACATCCGCCATTTTTTTTTTTAAATCGATTTTTCATTAACGGTGGTAAATTGTTGTGTAGCAAACCTTCCTCTTTAAAATGCTTTTTTATTCTTTTGTTTCAGACTTGCCAATCCTGAGATTAACTGTCGGCCATGGGACAAGACAATTTCGACTTTGGCGCCTTCTATTAATTATTCAAAGAATGAAAATAGAAATCTTTTTTTTCTCCTATTTTCGAAGGATGAAACAATGTTGTAAAATCTGTTTTATAGCCATATTTGATAAAGGAGCTCGGAATTTTTTTTTTTAATTTGCTTTTTGCTAAAGTAGATCTTAATAATAAAGTGCAATAATTTAAAGTGTGTTACGCGTAGAATAAAATTTTCCTAACGCCGAGGCTTGAAACTGACGATGAAGACAATTTGAAGTGTGCGTGTATGGGAATTACGATTTTTTTCTACATACCCTCGTTAAAGCATCCCCCATCGTGATGATGTCTCTATATTTCCGGGACTAATTTTCCATCCTTTTCGCGTATAACACACGCGCGGCTTATTCGAGCCGTTACTCTTACAGTGTCGGCTATTCGTATTTAATAAATTAGCCGTTCTTAACGATTGTTTAATTAGTAATTAGTCGAACACGCCGGTCGTAGGAGCGCAGCGTTCTCCGTCCATCGGTCGTTCGTTCCACGATTTACGAACCTTCACGCACGTAAATCCGCTCTCTCGAGCTGCAGAATTTTGTGAGGCTAAATTATTGCCGGACAATGTGTAGCCATGAGAAGAGGAAGTTTATTCTCTCTCTCTCTCTCTCTAGTCGGATTGAGCTGCACTTGCGACGTTGATGCACCTAAAGACGTATCGTATAAATTAATAAATTCCATCTATGTTTACCTAATGACTGCACGGAAAAAAATGATCAGTGATATTTCATGTGTAATATGTAAAAAATTACTGAATTCAATGCAGAATATACAGTTCAGAACTGTAATTCAGGCGTTTTACTGGGAATCCATTATAAATTAATGGATTTAATGTAGTTTCTACTTTTCAAACCATTATAAATGCTGATTTGCACAGTAAAAAATGTAATGTTCTCCGCAAAAAAATGACAAAGTAGAAATAATAAGCAGAAACGACGAAATCCACTGTGTTTGAACTGTAAAATTTACAATGGTCTCTGTAAAATGTTCAAAGCACATGATTAAAAATTTCAGTGTTCCCAGTGAAAAATAAAATGCGCACCGCAAAATATGCAACGTCAATTTCAATTTTTACAGTGTGGCACTGTGACGGGACGACCTGCGGCGGGCCACGATCTCTGCATTTCGCCCGAGATCCGCTAGATAGCGTCGGACGGCGCGCCCTCTCGCGCCAGCGAGAGAGCCACCGAGCACCTATAAGGTCCGATGTATTACCAACATCGGCGCCCTCAATTGACATACAATTGTTGGAACATCACCCACATTCTGTGGTCGAGTAGCCCTATGGACTGAAGACTACATTTTCTTAACAGTTCACCATTGCATTTCGGTGACGCTCGTGCCCTTTATGGGTGCGAGGTTAAACTCAATTCGCTTCATTAATTGATCTCACTATTAATTAGTCAAGTACAAGTCCTCGTGGTTATGAGAGCCTGAGCAAAAATAACGGTTTATTGCAATATTTGAATAAATTGGAATTTATTCAAATATCAAAACGTTTCACTACACTATAATTTATTTTAGAAATTGCAGTATTTTCAGTAAAAAATAGAAAACGTACCTCAAAAACGTACTACGTTCTTTTCAATTTTTACAATGTACACTGTAATTTTTTTACGGGCCCTGGATAATTTTTACAATGTGAAATGTGTAAAAAGTTCACCGTATACAACAGAAATATAACGTTTCGCGTAGTGTACATTTTACTGTTCCACACTGTAAAAATTCGTCCGATGGGCATGTACTATGTCATATTTGACATCTGTTTATTATATTAAAGAAATATGCAAATTTCACTGTTTGCCCTTCCAGGAGGCGCTGTTGATGGGGAAAACTGTAAAAATTAATGGGAATCTCAGCAGTTCTCACTAATAATTTTTTTCCGTGTGTCCAAAAACGTTCATTTTGCCCATATTGAAATTTTTTATCGACCAAAAGGCTAAAATAACTCACGTCGATGGAAAATTATGAGGAATATGCGTTAAATCGAGAAAAAAGAATTCTGAATTCAATTTAATTTTGACGCAATTCATTTGGATGGAAAATAAAAAATTTTAGGTTTTCCTGGAATCAAACCAAACCCTTTAGCATTGAAAAATAACTTCTCATAATTCTAATTCACATTATCTTATATGAAAATAAAAATAATTATATAATATATATAATTTATGAAATATATAAGAAAATAATAAGAGCATAATTATGAAACCTCTAAAGCAATAAAATATAAAATTGTATCAAACGCATTTCCCACGAAGTGTGCGTCATATTCATGAATTTATCTCGTTTAATCCATTTTTTAAAATACCTTTTTCACCGTCAATGACAATGAAATAATGGAATATGTCGGAATGGAAAGAAACGACTCCTGACTCGGTCCATTGTTTTCGGATCCTCTAGTTTATAATGGACTCGCGCTCGGTCTTTCGTTTGTTCATATCTCCGAGAAAGCTTTACTCTCTTTTTCCGTATATTCATGGAGCATTAAACGTAAATTGCCGCAATTTAAAATTAAACTTCCCGCCTAATTCACTGTACTGAGCAAAATGACGCACAAAGAGAAAATGTAAGGAGACGTCGGATGTAATAATATTAGGGACGACGTATGAAGAAATGAAAAAAAAAAGAAATTATCACCAAATGCGGCAAACCTAATTTTTTTCGCATTCAATTCCAAAGCTCAATTTTCAATTCGGGAACTTGTGGTTTTTGTGTTATTGTATTTTTTGTTCTTTAATTTTTGTTTTTTCATCGTTATTGTATTATCATTATTTTATTATTATTATTATTATTATTATTATTATTATTATTATTATTATTAAATTATCACACTGGTTAACCTTATATTAGCTTTGACAGTTTACTAATATATTCACATTCCTTCCTCTCCAATTCTCTCGCTTGGTTGAGAAAAAAGGACGCAAATCGAGTAAAGCGGGTTTATCAATCACTATTTTTTTTTTAATTCTATCCTCGTTACGCGCCATTAAACGAGGGACAATTAATCGCAACGTGGCTCTCGATCGAATCTCCAAAAATAAAGTTAAAGGTCATCAAGCCACTTTCACCGATTGAAGGAAAAATTTCATTATTCCGAGGAATCACAGTCTCAGATGAGAGTTATGGAAATATTCTTTTATACCCAATTATCGGATATTCGCGAAGAGAGAGAGAAAGCTAATTTAATTGGGGAAAGAAAGGTCCGTATATATATATATATATGCATAATCAAATCAATTACTGTATCCGACGATTCAGGAAGCCGGAAATGTTCGGAGTAGTTGTAAATTGTGTCTCAAAGCTGTCCGCGATTGAAGGAATTCTCCGAGGGCTTTTTGCCACGCTGAAAACTCCAAATCGACCATGAAACTTTCGTCTTATTAATTATTAAAGTTTCGCCTTCATGTCTTTTAAGGCGGTATTCTGATCTAGAATTTGAATCATTTGTTTTTTTGCACATTCCTAAAGTTTAGAGTTTTAAGAATATATCCTCGAAAGGGAATTTTCAAATTCCGATAATTTCCGGAATTATAGCTATTTTAGTGACGCAGCAACTATTAGACTTTTTTCTCAAAATTACTTTTCTCAGGACGACTCACATGATATCTCAAGTTCTACCAAATCGATTTACTTTAAATTTTTCATCAATCTTCAATATATAATCTTCTATCGCCCCTCCCTCTTTTGTATCAAAATTATTTTTTTTTACTTTTGAAAAAAAATTAAAAACTACGGAAAAAAGAGTCGAAAAGCGCCTTTTTTGTTCAGACAGCCGCCATTTTGCGTTTTTTTTTTTCGTTTTCTCCGAGGTAGAGACTATAACGACATTCTTACTAAGTAAGAATTTTTTTTTAAATTTTGTATATCGGATGACTGGAAGGGTTGTAATCGTATCAGCCAGCACACCTTTTTTTAGCCTAAACTTGTCAGCTTATAACTTATTTACTTTTCTTTTTTTTCTCGAATTTTTTTGGTTTATCGTCGAAATATTAATAAATATATTGTAAAGAAAAGAATCGTAAAAATATACATATTTTTTTTTTTCATCGAGCTTGACAAAACGTTCAAAATGTATGTCTCTGGAAAACAAATATATTCCGAAATTTGTTTTTTGAAAATGATGAATTTGGAGAATTTTTAATTTTTAAAAATCGTGTAAATCCATGATCAACATTAAATTTTTGGTTACATTTTTTTTATATAATATCATGAACTGATTTTAAAATATCCTGAAATTTTGGTAAACAAATTTTTTTTTTACCAAAATTCAAAAATTCATATTTTTGAAAAAAAAACAACACCATCCGGAAAATTTCAGGATCTTTTAAGATCAGTACAAGGCATTATATTTAAAAAATTGAACAAAAAATTTAATGTGAAAAGTGGATTTGCACGATTTTAAAAAATTCAAAATAATCCATATTCATCATTTTTCAAAATTTTGTTTCAGATTGATTTTTTTTCGGTGCCACAATTATACTCTTAAAGTGAACCCAGAACGATTTTTTCGTAACTATAATAGTTTGCGAGATATTTAAAAAATAAACTTGAAAGATTTGAAAAATTGTGAAATTTTGAATCTTGCATAACTTTCGAAAAAAAAAATTTAATTTTTTTCCTTTGGTAGAACTTTGTTTCACTAAAAACGAAAACTTCTGACCAAATTTCATCAAAATTGAAGGGGGTCGATTCCAACCCCTGGTCGATTGGACATGGAATGACCCCACTATAAATAAACTGTTTTCTCAGTGTAAAAATAAATGTAAAAGTGTCCATTTCTTCTCAATCAAGCATTTTAACCCCTAATCCGGTTCTGATAGAGCCATACAAAAACAAGTTCGAAGAAAATTTTTGAAAAAAAAATCTTTTCGTTATATTCCTCCTAATTCGTGGGAAAAAATGATCAGGCTGAAAGTAGGCAGTGGATGGAATTGAATTTTCGATGCTCTTATTTTTAAGGTATTTCCGCTCAACGGCCTTTTAGGCCGACCGCTTTCGACTTTCTTGAAACTCGAGTGTGTTTTAGTATTGCCCAAAAGTATATTGTACACCAATTTTCAGATCTCTAATTATAATACACTTTGGAATACACCAAAAGTTATATTTCAAACTTTTTGCGTATTCAGCGCTCCGGAGCTTTGGCACGGTGCGAAATAATATCGAAACAATTTTTTGACAATAGATTTCGATCGGAAATGTTCTGCGCTTTTCGAAAAAAATATCAGCGATTCCGAAAATGTTTGAGAGTATTTTTTTTTCAATTTGCAGTTTTGGATCGCGATTATAAAAATTTTGATACGTCACTAACTTTTTGTTGTGAGTGTATGGTAGCAACATTCTTAATCATTGGCATTTGGGCACCTAATTTTTATTTTCAAAAAATGTGCACATCAGATTCTGGATGAAAACAATTTTTTACCTCTGCCTCAAATGTTTTTCCACATGAATCCACATTTAATAAAATGAAAAATTCCTTCCCTTGTGACCGTACAAAATTTCGAATATTGTAAAATGTAAAATTTCAATTTATATCAATTGAAAAGTAACAAGTTCTCCGGGATGCAAAAATTTCGATTAATTTCCACTCAACCTTCGTTCCAATAAATTGTGTATTTCCGGATTCTCGTACACTCGTTTTTACCTTTTTCAACAACGAAACAATTTTTTCCATTTCATTTCGATAAATTGTGTTTTTCCCGATTCGAATGCAGTTCATTTTCTTCGTTTAAACAACGAACCAATTTTTCTGCTCCGGATGAAAGTGGGAACGCATTGTTTGAGGGGAAAATATATAGGAACACTTCGATTTCGCGTATATATATTCATCGCCCCTGGCTCGTGACCATTTAGATTTCCATTAACGTGTAGGACAATACCGTATAAGGGCTATCAATTCACGTGGATGCAGTGGCCAGGGCAATGAAAATACGAGGAAAGGGTGATAGAGAGAGGGAGAGAAAGAGAGGGTGAAAAAACAAAATTGCGAAAAACGAGCGGTGGTAATTGGACGTTGCCGCCCATAAAAATAGCAGTTCTGCTTTATAGGCAATTAATTCGAGACGGTTGAACACGCGTATTGTACAGATGGAAAAAGAGAGATGGAAAAATTGTCGGGGTGTTTGTGTATATATATAGGGGATGCCTGGTTATATTCCCCTGGGGCACACGACAGCGGATCTCATCGCTGGTTATACGGATTGGCGAACATAACGTCCTCTTTTTTTTCCACCCTCTCATTTTGTCCTTCTCGCTTTCACGGATGCCGTTATAAACCCGATACGACGTGTCAGAGCGTGTTTCGCCTCACAGCGAAACTGTAAATCTCAAATCCACTGTGTAATCTCTGGCAATTTTGATGCAACAGCTTTTCTCCCAAAAACGAGAGAAAAGACGTGAAATAAAAGAGGGACCCCCTTTTAGGCCGACCTCTTTCGATTTTCTTGAAACTCGAATATGTTTTAGTGTTGCCTGAAAGTATATTGTACACCAATTTTCAGATCTCTAACTATAATACTCTTTGAAATACACCAAAAGTTATATTTCCAATTTTTTGCGCTTTCAGCGCTTCGGAGCTTTGGCACGGCGCGAAATAAAATCGAAAAAATTCTTTGACCATAGCTTTCGATCGGAAATTTCCTGCGCTTTTCGACAAAAATATCAGCAATTCCGAAAAAAATGAATTCATTCAAATTTCGGCCAAAAACCGAAAAAATTGATTTACAAAAAAAGAGCATAATTTAATTCGGCGGAACAATTTTTTTCATGTTTTGTATATATCTGAGAAGTCCCGATATAAATTTCAAGTTGAAACTCACATCCGTTTAATAATGCCGAGTCTTTTAGGCGGAGAAAATTTTTTAAATATCGTGTTTTTGGTATTCAACAGTTCCCTGATGTATTATATAGCGTTTTTTCAACGAATTTTGAATTCAGTAAATTTATTAAATTAGTGAAGTTAAATTTATTAAATAATCAAATTTATTCAATTTATTAAATTAAATTAATGAAATTCAATTTATTAAATCAAATTTATTAAATTTATAAAATTCGAAATTCTCATAAGCCGAGCCCGTAGATTCAATTCTTTTTCAGCTACAGGTGGATGAAGTAAAATAAATAGATTTTTTTTATTGATTTATTTGCATAGGGAATTCTTTGTGACATTTGTTGAATGGTTATTCTCATGATTTCTTACATGCTATTTAATAGGAAATGGAGTTCGTTTGAATAAAACAAAACAAAATATCTATTTATTTCACTTCATACAGCTATACCTGAGAAAGAGTTGAATTTACAGGCTCGACTTATGAGACTTTTTTGCAGCAAATTACTTTCTCTACAAAGTTTTCATTTGAATTTTTTCGATATATCCAATAGCTTAGGCGTCACAGCCGTTTAAATAGATATTTTCATACAATATTCACTTGAAATAATGATACCGCCGAAACGGTTGAATTTACGGACATGGCTCAATGAACTTTATTGTAGAGTATCATATTTCCTATAAGAACCCACTTGGAAAATATCGCGATATCAAAATTCGCGGAATGGTAACACTAGTAATGAGAACATTTTTTTTCAATGTTAATCAAATGGGAAACCTTCAATTTTGATTCGCGACCTCTAAATATTTTTTGACAACACTCCCCTTTCACGTAACTACATTTTTGGGCACCAACTAAAGGTTTTTGGGCACGATGGGTCAGAAAAAAAGTTGCCCTGAAACCAATCACCCTAATATATATATAGATATATCATTTGTGAGATCCACGAATATATCCGCGGGGAAACGCTTCACCGGATGATCGAGCCCGATCCCACCGAGTGGCTCCATTTCCGATATATTAAATAATTAAAAGCCCAACGAGCAAAAAGGTTAATGGAACGTTGATTCACGGCTGGGATGACGTTTGACTATCGAGAACCGTATAAACCATTCGCGATAGACAGTAATGGCGACGAGGGGCGCGAATATCGCGAGAACCTTGCAATTACATCAACGCACGTCCGTCGCTGAACCTCTGCTGCAGTCTGACAGCTGGATTTATTGCACGATTGATATTAAAACTCCGGTGAATCGAGAAGATTATATTTCGAATTGGTCCGATAATTCATCAAGCCTCTCGATCATTCAATTTTGTCGCTTGCCTTGGCGAAAAGTCACACATTTCCCGACACTTGCAGAATTAAAAAAAAAAGCAATTTTTTCCACAAGAGTAAGATTTTTATTGCACACAGGAGAATCCAGCAAAGTTACTGCATTGTTCATTTTTCAAATAGAATAATTTTGAACATAATCTGGCCATTTTTGTTTGCCATTGGAAAACTTATAGAATTTTTTTTACTGAATTCATTTCAATTTTCACAACTGAACAGATTGGAATTTGAAAACATACACTATCGGAAAAATTCGGCTTCATTTCCTGTTCTTGAAATTATTTTTACAATTTGTTTTTATATTCAGACTTTATTTTGAAAACAACCGTTTTTTGCCTTTTTCCCCCTCTCTTCAGGTGCACCCATTTTTTAGAGGACATTTTTTTAATACATTTTTACCATTGGATTCATAGGGAGGACAGTTGGAGCTTCAATTTCCTTTTTTTTTTTATGTTGAGCGTTTTTTTCCAAATTTATTCTGTTTTTTGTGAAAAAAGAGGAAATTTAAAAAATCTCATATAATACGAAAACAAAGAAGATTCATGAAAAACTTCAAGCTAACAAAGAGTTGCGTCTGTTTTTATTGAGTTCAGAGGAATTTTTTCAGATTTTTTTTCCAAAATTTTTTTTTTCTCATTTTCTGGGTTGGACCTCGGTTCATTCAATGACCATAACTCGAGAACTGTGGGATTATCGATAAAATATTAAGAGGGGAAAATACTTTATTTTACCATTTTCATCACATTGGAATTTTTTTTCGGATTTTTTTTTCACATTTTTTTTGGATTTTTTTCCCACATTTCTTTTCTCCTATTTTTGGTGAAAAAAGGAAGTTTTAGAAAATAAATCTGAAAAAAATTCTCTAAACTCAACGAAAACAGACGCAACTTTGTGCTATCCTGAAGTTTTTCACGAATCCTCTTCGTTTTCGTGTTATACGGGATTTTTCAAATTTCCTCTTTTTTCACCAAAAACAGAAGAACTTTGGAAAGAAGCTGCGACAAAAATCTTAAAAAATTGCTTTTTTTGGCCTTCTAAAATAGACTAGTATACCTTAAGGATGTTGAGTCCCTATGAAATCTTTTAATGTTAATTGTTCAATAAATAGCTTCTTAATTGTCGTGAAGTTTTTACACGACCTCCTGAATACTTCATGTAAAAACATATTAAATTTTCAGAATTCTATCATCATTACTTCAACCTCCTTAAGGATAAAAATGAAAAATGATGAGAAAATTCTGATAATTTGGTATGTTTTTGTATGAAGTCTTTAAGAGGTCGTGTAAAAATTTCACGACGATTAGGAAGCTCGTTATTAAAATATTAACATTTTGTCAAGAACAATTTATTAAACAAATAAAAAAAATATTTATCAATAAACTTCGTTTTGTTTCCGTTGCTTCCAATATAGTGTAGATATTAAAAAATTGAGAGGTCAAAAAAAAACTTATCGCAAAGTTATATCAGTTTCCATGAGACTACATTTAATTTAATTTAATTTGTTAATGTTAATTGTTCGATAACGAGTTTCCTAATCGTCGTGAAATTTTTACACAACCTCTTAAATAATTCATCCAAAAACATACAAAATTTTCAGAATTTTCTCATCACTTGCGATTCGGGACTCAACATCCTCGAGAGAAGATTCACAAGATTGATCCTTTACCGATCTTCCGTTCGAGCTATGTTGCTGTTCCTTTTTTTTCATTCGTTCGCAGAGAGAGAGAAGAGAAATGAGATCGTGCACAGATCGGTACCCTCAATTATTTTCAAATTTATTTATACAAGACAGTCGATACAGTGGTGGAACGCATCGGAGAATCGAATCTCCCGACAGGACATATTCCTCTCGTGAGTTAGGGATCCACAGAGAGATCTCTCCCAGCATCCCCGTGCAGTATCCAGGCCTCTTTTTCTCTACCTCTCTTTCTCTCTTCCACGCTGTTTCTGAATTACCGAGAGGATTCACGAGTTGCGCTCACTCTGAAGCGCAGTCACTGGTTACCAGTTTGTAAAAATGTTTGTATCCATACATATAAATAAGTATCACGCGCGGGTGGTTTGGGTCAAAGGGCAGCCTCGAGGTCTGTTCTCAGCGCCGCGGGCCTACGAAACAGATCTGTCCCCGTTATTGGCACAGAGGGAAGAACTGGCTTTTAACTGTACGAGTCACGGCAAATTGACGTCCCACGACGACCATTTTCCTCCCAGTTGCTGAACCATTAATTCCCATACTGTAATGCCCGAACCAGATCCATAAGAACCGTCTTTCACAACAATGCTTAAACTCAAAAACATGTCATCAACTTATACTTGAGTAGGGGAGACCAGGGACAGTTGTAACAATCTGTATTTTGGCTTTTCCTGGGCCCAAAGTATAATGCTTACGTAAATGACACGTATACCCCTGCATAGAGCATTCAATGGTCTACAAAATGGTTCTATGTTGAAGTCTGTAACTAGAATTGAAAAAAAAGTATAGGCCTTTGTAAACAGTGTAAGAAATCGTTACAACCGATCCCTACCCCAGGGCAGTTGTAACAGTCGATGGGGACAGTTGTAACGGTCGATGGGGCTAGTTGTAACATAAGATTTTAACACACAATTATATCTTTCATTGTGACCAATATTATGTAATATCATTACAACATCAAACATTATCACAGGGCTATATATTACAGTCACAATGATAAAATCTTGATACATGAAAATAGTCGTATCGAATTGATAAAAATCATGAAATAATTGAATTGAGTCTCAGACACACCAAACTTGTCAAAGAAACATGACATATAACCCAAAGATACGTGTCGTGGTTGCCTGTATAGATTTTCCATTTTTGATCTTTTCATACGCTTCTTCGTACGTTGACACGTCGGCACAGGCTCGTTGCGTGATTCTCACGCGTTACAGAGGCATTTTTGCACACGAAAACTAAAAAAAAAAGGTCCGTTTGACGTTAGATTCAAGGTTTAGATGTGAAATTATCATGACAGCTGACAGCCGACAAACTGTTAGAACCGTCCCCGGTAACATTGTTACAATTGTCGCCAGTTGGTTTTTTCTACTTCAAAGTTAGAATGGGATTAATTTTCTCAAGCTGGAGGCTTTAAAAACCGCGAAAGTTGACACAAAAATGTCCAAGGAAGCTTATGCAAAAAAAATAATGACTATACGTAGCACAGTATACGAGATATTCGCGTTATCGAAAGCCGCAAAAGTTTACTTTGGGCCTGACAATACCAATACACCTCTCTGGTCAAGTCTGTTTAGTGCGGATGTCTCCTGGCCTCGTAACCAAATGTGAGGAATTTCAAGACGCATTATGTACCTGCGGGACACGGTGGTACCCACTATAGTTTGGGAGATATTCGCTATGTTACAACTGTACCCTGTTACTTTTGCCCCCGGTCTCCCCTAACACGAAAACCCTAAAAATTAATGTCGTTCCGTCGAGAGTCAAATAAGTTCATCCCTAATTTTCTCGTAATCCAATCTAGTATACAGTACTTTCCAGTAAAATCCAGTACTTTCTCATGAATCTCAGTCATTATCAGTGTTGTTGCCGACGAATTCTCACTCATTGTCCTTTTTCCTTGAAGGAATCTTCGGAAAAGTGGGAGTGCTTTTGTGTCATTGTAGAAAAGGTCACGAACCAAGTCCAAGAGGGTTTGGATCAGACGTTAGTTGTATTCACTTGGAATAAACTGCATAAATAATTGGTTTACTGGTATTATTGATGCAAATCCCGTAGCAGCAACAACGGAATGACTCTTTTGCATTATGGAGAAAAGGAAAGGTTTTTCCACCTCTGGGTGCATCAGCATCACACACGAGATTGTGTACCGGAGTGTGTGTCCGCGCGATTCCCGTCAGAAAATGAGATATCGACGACACGGTTTGGTACGACGGGGCGGGCTTGTTCCCAAATGCGGGGCCATTTGTAGTTGAGCTCGAGAGGAGTCGACCCGCGATAGTTGCCCGAGGGTCCTTTGCCCTTCCCTCTCGCCCCTCAATCCCTAACTCCAGAATCCCTTCTCTCTCTCTATCTCTCACGCGCTCACTCTCACTCACCCCTTTACCACAATATATATGGGGCGTTCCATCCCAAATCGGACAGTTTGAAAACTTTTTTTTTTATTTCCTCAATTTTTTAATATTTTTTAGTACCCATCAAAAGGCCCTTCCTGTTAAATTTTGAGATTTTTTTGATTAGCCGTTCCAAAGATATTAGATTAACAAAAAAACCGCTCTTTTTTTAGTATTTTGGTCATTATTTCTTTAATAATGGCCCAAATTAAAAGTTTTTTTTCCTTTTTTTTGTTTTCTTATGGTCTTTTCAGAAAAAAAACAACAAAAATATTCGACGCGTTTTTCAATGAGTTTTATGAGTTTTAAACTTTAAATCGCGTTTTTAAAAGTGAGTGTCATTTTTTATTTTTTTTTAATTTTTTGTTTTAAACATCTATCTACTCAACAATTTTTAAGACTAGTCCGATCGTGGGATTTCAATAACTACTATTTTTTTCGATTTTTGAAAATAAATTTTTTTTTTTTCATAAATTATTATGAATACCAATTTTTGTTACTGTATAGTATTTTTTAAATCATTTTGATTTAATTTTGACACTTTTTCATTGTTAACAGATTTTAAAAATTAATAATTAATCGATGAGCAAATAATAACAGTTCAAGAATTGTATGAACCTTAATAGTCTACCGTATATTGCTGTCAAATTTTCACCTGAGAAACATTTTCCAGATGCAAAAGAAAGATTTTATTTGCGATACGATACTGCGAAGTCAATCACAACCGACACAAAAATTTCAGTCGATTATTCCAATTAGCAACGGAAATGTATTGGCAAAGGAATATTCTAATTCGGGAAAGAATCGTATATGTGAGGTTTTCAAAAAAACACGTGAATAAATAAAAATTGTTGTTATCATTGTTCATAAACAGACTTAACGATTAATTATTAATTTTAAGAACCTGTTAACGATAAAGAAGTATCAACAAAAATTCTAAATATTGAAAAAAATACTATACAATAACAAGAATTGGTATTCATAATAATTTATTTTAAAAAAATTTAATTTTCAAAAATCAAAATAAATAGTAGTTATGGAAATCCCACGATCGGACTAGTTTTAAAAATCGTTGAGTAGATGGATGTTTAAAGCAAAAAATTAAAAAAAAAAAAAAATGGCTCACTTTTAAAAACGCGATTTAAAGTTTAAAACTCAAAAACTCATTCAAAAACTCATCGAATATTTTTGTTGTATTGTTTTTCTGAAAAGGCCATAAAAAAACAAAAATTTTGAAACAAAAACTTTTAATTTGGATCATTATCAAAGAAGTTATGACCAAAATGCCAAAAAAGAGCGGTTTTTTTTTGTTAATTTAATATCTTTTGAACGGGTAATCGAAAAAATCTCAACATTTAACAGGAAGGGTCTTTTGATGGGTACTAGAAAATATAATAAAAATTAAGGAAATTAAAAAAAAAGTTTTTCAAACTGTCCGATTTGTGATGGAACGCTCCATATGTACCCTCAGCTGGTTCGAGGGAACTGCATTCTCACCTCACGACAGGGTAATTATGCGTGGGGTTCGGAGGGGCTTCTCTCTCGCGATAATCGCGACAATAAATAAGGGCCGACGGGAAACATTTTCGAGGGCCTCCCTGGTCGAGGAAGCAAAAGAGAGGCCAAACGATAGATAAATAAAAAGAAAAACAGGGAGAGAGAAGTAATGTGAAAAAAAACTATTTTCTTTTCTTAATGATAAATTCTAGAATTTTTTTATCACCATTTATAATCCTTTTGGAATAAGTGTCTATATTTTCAAATTATGAAAAATTAAACGAAATTGAAGTATTCTATAAAACGACGCAATTAATTTTTTTTTATCAAAATTCATAATTGCGCTCTCATTAAAAAATGTCTTCAAGTTTAGGTTGAAATTTCTTTCAGGAATGCATTTACTAAAAATTACAAATCTCCTAAAAACTTAGTGTCTTTGACCTTTTTTAATTTTACACCATTAATAATTAATTTTTGGTCTCAAGATTCATAATTGCGCTCTCATTGAAAAAAGGCTCCAAGTTTAGGTTGAAATTTTTTTCGGGCATGCATTTTCTAAAAATTACAAATCTCGTAAAATCTCAGTATCTTTGCCCCTTTTTTAATTTCACACCACTAATAATTAATTTTTTGTATCAAGATTCATAATTGCGTTCTCATTAAAAAAAGTCTTCAAGTTTAGGTTGAAATTTTGTTCGGGAATGCCATTTCTAAAAATTGCAAATCTCCTAAAAACTCAGTGTCTTTGACCTTTTTTAATTTTACACTATTAATAATTAATTTTTGGTATCAAGATTCATAATTGCGCTCTCCTTAAAAAAACCCTTCAAGTTTAAGTTGAAATTTCTTTCGGGAATGCATTTTCTAAAAATTACAAAATCTCCTAAAATCTCAGTATCTTTGCCCCTTTTTTAATTTTACACCATTAATAATTAATTTTTTGGATCAAGATTCATAATTACGCTTTCATTAAAAAAAAGTCTTCAAGTTTAGGTTGAAATTTCTTTCGGAAATTTCTTACTAAAAATTGCAAATCTCCTAAAATCTCAGTGTCTTTGACCTTCTTTAATTTTACACCAATAATTCCACACAAACTAACACAGCGGTCCTTAATAAATTCATCAACAATAACAAAAACGAAAATAACAATAACAATAACAATAACAATAACAATAACAACAATCATTCAGCTTTCTTTCTATACGAGGGAGCAAAACTTTTTTTTCAATCTCTCTGAAAATCGCAAAACGCAACGTTTACAACAGTTTCCATCACGTATCCTCCGGATTCACAATGAAATGTATTATCCGACGAATGAAAATGCCGGATTGACGAATATGTGAATCAAGGAGGGGCTCTTGTAAATCGAAAAATTCAAATAGCCGATACGGCAATGCATCCATATTTGCCAGACGAAAAAAAAAAAAACATTCTGATTCTCCTGGAAATTGAAATTCTCGGGATTTTCCGTTCATACGTGAATCATACACACATGTATATGATATGTACAGATGGATGGGAAAAACGGTACAAAGCGAATGGTACAAAGAGACAGAGTGCGTGATTACATTGTACGTATGGGAATGACTGAATTTGCGTGTCTGCGAGCTTGAATGGCAAAGAGGAGCATTTAGCGATAGTGTAGGCTGCAGGGGCCAATAGACTGTGTGGAAAATACTGTTGTAAGTGTTTTCACATGTATATGTATAGATGTAAACGTCGGGCTCAATCTGTCCTGATAATTTTTCAATTTTCCATCGAGCTGTCGGATGATGCAGAACGATGGATGAACAATTCCTGATGGAGAACGAAACATTACGAGGGTGCAAAAAAGAGGGAAGGCTAGACTGGTTCGTTGGTAACGGGCACTTCTAAGTTGGGGAATCGCTGCGATGATCGATCATCGCAGCGGGAGCGAGACAGCGGGATACACTTGGCATCACGAACGTTAAAATGGGGATGTAAAAACTCGTGCAAACGCATGCGAGCCTCGTAATGCAATTGTGCGCGGGGTTGATGCAAAAAAAAAAAAAATGTCGCGACACATCAGAGAAGACGGGACGCAAATCGCTTCGCATCCAACTCTCGTGTCTGTCTATTTCAGCGGTAAATCATGAGGAAAATATGTTTCTTGTTATTCACGAATATTCCTTCGTTTCACAGCTGGGCAGTACTTGAAGTACGCGGTACTTGCAACGTATTTGAAGTACTTGAGAAGTACTTCAAGTACGTAAAAGTACGTTGAAGCACGTTAAAAAGTACTTCAAGCGCGTAAAAGTACGTTGAAGTACATTAAAATGTACTTCGAGTGCGTATAAAAGTACGTTGAAGTACGTTAAAAAGTACTTCAAGTGCGTAAAAGTGCGTTAAAGTACGTTAAAAAGTACTTCAAGTACGTAAACGACCGTTGAAGTGCGTTACAAAGTACTTCAAGTACGTAAAGGTACGTTGAAGTGCGCTAAAAAGTATTTGAAGGGTACTTCAAGTACAAATATAAGTACAATACTTAAAGTATTCAAAAAGTGGTTCAAGTATTGTACTTAAATTTTCAAGTATTTGGCCTGTACTTCAAGTATTGTACTTGAAATTTCAAATACTTTTCTATACTTCAAGTACTTTTTCAAGTACAAGTATCAAGTACTTTTGAATGTGTATTGCGGATGGTTGCATGTACAAAACGTTTGAATATGTAATTGAAAATAATATTTCGTGATCTTTGGACATACTTTCCCCAAGCGGTCGCCTACGACAGTTTTTTGAAGACGAACAGGAAGTTGGACTGATTTTAACAATCCATGTATTAAATTCTTTATTTCTTCTTTTTCAAACCTGTATCAAAATTAATCGTAATTACAATGGTCAATGCTATTTTTGAATGATTTTTAATTCTTTGTTTAAATACTTCTGTTCCAATATGCTTAATCTAATCTCAGTGTGTTATTGCACAAAGTGAAAATACGTTTTGATACGAAAAGTACTCGAATAAAAATCAAATGAGAATAAGAAATCAAATGTAAGTACTGTAACTTACGAGATATATCTGAAAACTTGAAAAGTACTTGATCTTGGTACTTGATTTTTCAAGTACTTGCACTTCAAGTACTGCCGTTACTCGATACTTCAAGTACTTATGGTACTTTATACTTTGGACTTGAAGTACTTTCCGGTACTTTGCTCAGCTCTTTTTCAGTTAGTCCTTGCATAAAGTCAATTCGATGAAGAACTCAAGTTTTGAAAATTGTTCTCGCGACTATTATGTAAATTACAGAATTTCTATTTGATATTGGAAAAAAATTTTAAACTACGAGTTTGCTGGGAAATATAGTTTGTCGACAAATGCACGAATTAATTTGTGCGCAGTTTTTATGAGGTCTAATTTGTAATTTTCTTTGTTTAGATCCTCAATATAAAGTTGAGGGGCTTGAGATGTAAAAAAAATGCATTTTTTTCCTATCTAATATGTTTAGAATATTTTCCCAAAGATTCGTGGTTGAATTTTCCGAATTTTTCAATGAAAATTTTATAAAATATTGTTTGAATGTTGCTGTCTAGTATACTTAAAATAGTGGATAGAATGATTTATTCATTTCATAAAAAATAAAATTGACTTTATTAACCTTCGCAATTCTTTAACTTAATAACGTAGCCATTTTTTTTTAAATTAACAATTTGCAAAATTTATGTGTGCAAAATAAATGCAGCTAAAATATTCGCAAAATATATGGGAAATACAGAACTTACGTGAAGAATAATGTGGCACATTTTTAACGCCAAAATGTTCTATATGTCACAAAATATATTCTCCCATATATTTTACCTTCATAAAAACTTTTATGTCTATTTAAATGACAAAGAGAGAAGAGCAAGAGTCGAATCCCAGAGTCAACCCTAAAACATATTACTGAATATTGCAACTGTACATTTGCGACTAGACGAGTTTTGTAACTGAACAAGTAACGTAGAAATCTTGATTGCAATTTCAAATTCTTTAAATTTTTTATTAAATTTAATTGTTTAAATTGTTAATTTTTTTTAAATAATATTAAGGTTCTATGTAGGGTTCAAAGGCAGAGTTCGCTAAAATAAGCGTCACGATTGTGTCAAATGATAGATTTACAGATATCATATCCAAACTATAACTCAGCGAGAGGGAAATCTTGTTGAAGCTTAAGGACTTGAAATCTTCTCTTATCGCGCATTTCGTATTCGGCACTTTTTTCGCGTATGATAGAACGACACGAGACTTTGCCACTTTTACCTTCATCTCTATGTGATATAAATGCATACATTGCGTTGTTCTCAACGCATATCCACATATATATATGAGGCATTCCACACCATTCCATCAAAATCTTTCCTTGATGGTTCCGATTTTCCTCTCGATTTTTTATATAAAAAAACACATTGAAATACATTTTCACACTTTTTTCAGAATTTTTCGGTCACGCTTTTTTTGGATTTTATTATTTTTTTTTTTTGAAAAAGGACCACTTTGTAAAATCTAAAAAAATCTCATAAAATATAACAACATTTTTGGGCTGTGTTCCAAAATGGAGATTCCAATACTCTATCAGTAAAATTTTTTGGAACAAAGCCCAAAATTTTTGTTGTATTCTATTAGATTATTCTGAATTTGTTCAGATTTTACAAAGAGGTCCTAAAAAAAAATCCAAAAAACGCGCGACCAAGAAATTCTGAAAAAATTTGGGAAAATGTATTTCAATGTGTTTTTTTTATGTAAAAAAATTAGAGGAACATCGGAATCATCGAGGCAAGATTTTGATTGAAATGGCGTGGAATGCCTCATATACAGCGTGAAACGATAGTTCTTATGGCCCCGAGGTTTACGATCCTCCGGCAGCCGCGAGGAAGAAAATCTCGGGTTCCAACCGATGCGCTGAATTGGGTTAGCCCGCGGGATTGAGAAAGAATAAGAGTGTAAGGAGGAAAGTCAACCCGAAGAATATTGTGTAGTTCAACTGGAAGTGGGTCTCGCGCTAGTGGCCGAAAATTCACAGAAATGTCTTAACAAATAATGCCAAAAAGGGAGGAATTTAGTAAATAAATTGCTTAATGCTAATTTAAATAATAATTCAATAATTTATAAATTCTAATAATAATAATATTAATTGTAAGGTTATTCTTCAGGGACATAAAACCCTTTTTCTTTTAAATGGATGTTAAGGCGGTATTTTGGTCTAGAGACATACATTTTGAGTCTTTTGTCGAGCTCGATAAAAAAATATATATGGGGCATTCCACGCTAAATCAACCACTTTTGACCCCGATCCCTTTCAATTTGGCTGAAACTTATGTATCTTTTTCTACCTTATCAAAAACATTTCTAAGGATTTTTTCGAATTTTTTTATCCAACCGCAAAAAAGTTATGAATTTGTTTTAAAGAAATGGCTATTTATTTTTTCCAATGTCTATAATTTTTTCAAACATTGACTTATCGGGACGTTTTGTTTCAAAATTTTTGTTTTTAAATTTACTTTTTAGAAAAATATAGAAAAAAATTATTCAGACCGATTTTCATTGTTTTTTTTGTATTAATTTTCGGAAAAAAACGAAAATTTCTCGATGATTGTCATTTTTCATTTTTGTTTTCTTTTTTTCATCGGAAACTTTGACATTTTCTGCAAATTCTCTGAAATTTTCAGAGTGGGATTTTTTTGTTTTCTATTTTTTTTTTAACTCAGCTTATTTCTCATAATACCACTCGGGGGATTTTCGAGGATGTAGAGAGAACCTCAAAGTTTGAAAAAAAAACAATAAATGAAATTAAAAGGGGTAATCATGGAAAAAATTTTAATGTTTTTCGAAAAAGTAAGGAAAGAAGCAGAAGATAGTTCTGAATAATTTTTTTACATTTTTTTTTAAAACTACTCTTAAAAACAAAAAAATGAAAATATAATTGATATTTGGTTCATTTTTGGACAAACAACAGGCTTTAAAAAAATTTTGAGTGGTTAATTTTCTATAATTCCATAAATTATTGGATTTTAAAAATTTCCTATCGAGGATGTATATTCTGCAAGGTCTAAACTTTAAGAACATGCAAAAAAAAATGATTTTCTCGAAATTCTAGACCAGAATCCCGCTTTAAAACCGTTTCCTTTCGAAGGGATTTTTAAGGGTGGAGCTTTCATTTGGTGAGAACGTTTTCTGGTTTAGTTTTTTCAACCCAAAGTCATTGACATAATCTGGACAATCAACGGAAATATTATTCCATCCTAATCGGTTGATCGTGGCATCGATAAATCTCGGTACTGCAGAAAAAAAAGAAAAAGATGCTGAGTTCGTCGCGAGTGACGTCAGACTGGGCCAAAGCTTTTCAACCAAGACCTCAATCTCGAGTGATTCTTCGATAAGACCGGAGCGCAATCGCCTATGCAATCTCACTGGTACAAGACGCTTGGCTCCGAGGTTTTTCACGTGACCCCTTAACTTTCTGGCGTATTACATGCAAGATCGGTGGTACCGAGAGCGACGACGCCTTCAACCGCGGTGCATTGTTCTGCGACACGCTCGCACACTCTCTGCGTCACTCTACGTCACTTGGGGTTATTCCTCCACGGTTTGGGTCGCCTCTACGTGTGTCATCCCTAGATATCGGAAAGTGAAGATATCCACAGACACTATCAGAGAGATAAGCACGTTAACTTTCAAAAATCATTGTTTGATTATTATAACGGTTTTTTCTCAATTATTTATAATTTTTTATAATTTACTTATGATTCTTTTGATTCGTGGCCCACGTTTCTATTTTTTTCGTACAAAATTAGAAAACGTTGATTTTTGTTTTATAAAACAGTGAAAAAATTACAAGACCTAAAATAATTTAGCAAAATAGTTTTAAAAAAAAGCATCTATTGATTAAATTGTTCAACTACTTCTGATTTTATGAGTTTTTCAAAAATGAAAATCATTATCTTGTACTTTGTGCAAAAAAATCGTGATCTACGGTTTAAAAAAATTATACAAAAAAAAAATCATTGTCGACAATAATGACGGAATGATTCTTGAAAGAACTTCAACATGCCTGAATTTAATTTCTATTTATAAAAGAGATAACTCAGGACAAAATTGATTTCGTATAGGGTAAAAGCCGGATACACTGCAACCTCGATAATCGGAATCCGTCGGGACCGGCTCTTGCAAGAAGTGGGGTTGCGCACATTGCACAGAACCGTCTCTGCGCCGCTGGTGGCTGACGGCGGCCTGACGCGATTGGCTTAGCGCTTCTCCCACTATGCTGCAATTGCAACGATCGAGGTACCGATTATCGAGGTTGCAGTGTATATAGTTGCCACACTGAAGGAAAAAGCTCTATTACTTAAAAATTAAGTATCTACTGACAATATGCTTCGTGTATATTAAAACATTGGTCTTTAGTCTTTCATTGTGCACTATTTTTGTAAACCCAATTAATATTGTTTTTGAGTAAATCCCGTTTCATCTAACCTCTTTAAAGAGGGATAGTTGCCCAACGTGGTGGATAGTCGCCTCACGTCGAAAATACTTCGAAGGAGTTTATAACTAATATTAAGAGTTACAGATTATTTTATTTTATTATATTTTGTAAATTTTATTTTTTTATTTAGATATTTTATCATCAATTTTATTATTTTATAATTAATTATTTCATTATTTTTTAAATACCTTTAATTAACAGTTTTTCTTTCTTATCTAGTTCCTTAAACGCTAGTGCTAAACTAACTTCGGTCTAGCAAGGACTACCCCTGGGTTTTTGTCATATTGCCGTTAGGACAACTAACCGGAAAAGAATTTGGGGCAACTATCCTTTTCGATACGGATACTTGTCCTTTTTATTAAAAAAATAAATAAAAGTTATTTAACAATATACCGTATCAGACCGTGTAGTTGAAACTCTAATGCATGCGAGGAAACAAATAGTTGACTGGATCCTCAACCATACCATTATTTATTCAATAAACATTAGTAACCAATATTAGTACAACGCTCGTCGAGGTCTCACCGCGGAAGATTTTTGCTCACACAGCCGAAACTAGTGGGCACTGTCCTATGTCTTTTGGGCACTGAGGCCTGTGAGGGCATATTAATAATTACAGAAAAGGGCTAACGCTAGGGACATCTCTAACATAGTGTATTAAAAACCAGGGCAACTATCCCCCCGGGGCAACTATCCCCCCGGGGCAACTATCCGGCTGTTACCCTACTCTGAGCATCTTAATAACAAACAATAGTAATAATTAATAATAATAAATATTAATTATTAATAATAATAACTAAAGCACTTGCAATTCTTCGCTTTTTGATCTATGATCCACTATTTTTATAAATTATTTGTGAAAAAAGTGGAATAACATTTTGTATTCCGTTTTCCGAAAATTCCAACTTTTCATTTCTTAAGTCTGCAAATTCTCTGAAGTCAAGTGCGAGCAATCTAATTGGAATTCCTTCTGAAGAAACTAAACAAATATAAACAGGAAGTTCCTAAAATTAATTTTGAAAATGTTTTAAACAAATTTTCAAAAGCAATTTTGCTGCAAAATATTGGGCCTTGAAGGAAAAGTGAACGATAAGGAAAACGAGGGAGAGAGATAGAGAAAGAGAAAGAGAGCTAAACGGGAGAAATGTTTGGATTAGGGTGGTCCCTATTTTGGGCTTAGACGAATTTTTTATCAGACGCCCCTCAAATTGACTCCAATTAATTCAAAAACAATACCCTAATTTTTTCAGATTTTTATCTAAACTCTAACCTCTCCCGAAAAGAGGGTGGATTTCTCCATTTGAAATACACGTATTTCGGTCATATTTTCGGGATATATTTTATTCTAAGTATAATAATCTTTAAAAAAATCTGTAACTGCAAGATTTTCGTGTTGATTGAGTTACTATTAGAGGAAAAATTCACATTATCATACAGGGCAATCTAGACAAATTGCAATTTATACGAATTGCAATTCGTCTAAATTGACCCGTATGATAATATGAATTTTTTCTCAAATAGTAGCACCAATGAACATCAAAATCTTGCAGTTACAGATTTTTGAAGATTATTACACGTAGGATAAAATATATCCTAGAAATATGACCAAAACACGTATATTTCAAATAGGGAAATCTACCCTCTTTTCAGGAGGGGTTAGAGTCTAGATAAAAATCTGAAAAAATTAAGGTATTCTTTTTGAAATATTTTGAGTCGATTTAGGGGGCATCCGATAAAAAAATCGACCGAGCTCTAAATAAGGACCACCCTAGTCTGCATGCGGGTTCACGTTGGCGAAACTCAAATGAGAAATGCACCGACCCCGAACTCAAAAGCGTATTTTAGGAGTCTCAAAACTAAACTTTCGTCCTTATATATTCTCGTACAATATACATACATATTGGCGAGGACAGAACCATAGCCAGAGAGGACAAATGTCACGAAGTTGCTGCTCGGGGTCTTCGTGGTTCATGGTTCGGGCGCACTCTCGTTATTGTTCTATTAACGCAGTCGTATTTTACTAAATATATAGATATTTAGAGGAAGAGAGATAAAATCGTATATATACTTTACTTACCGAATGGTTCTCCTTAGATATGTTTATCGCCTTATATATATATATATTATATATATATGGGGCATTCCGTGTCCAATCGACCACTTTTAAACCCGACCCCTTTCGATTTGGCTGAAATTTTGATTTCCTTTTCTGCACAATTAATAACATTTTTCAGGAAATTTTCAAATTTTTTTATCCAACTCAAAAAAAGCTTTTTTTAAAATGACTAACTTCTTCAAAAATTGACTAATTGGGGCATTTTTTTTTTGAAAATTTTCGTTTTTGAATGTACTTTCCGAAAAAAAATACAAAAAAATTTTAAGATATTAAAATCCATGAAATTTTTCACTTTTTCGAGAAAAATAATCGTTTTCTCGAAGTTGGCCATTTTATCTATTTTTTTTTCATTCAAAAAATACCTTGATCAATTCCGGAAAAAATACCGCCCAACATGGAGTGGGCCGACATTTCCTTCTATTTCTTTGTATCGATTGAAGAAAAAAAAATTTCCCAGTTGGGCTTATTTCACAAAATAGCACACTGAAAATTTATGAGGATTTCTAAAGGTCCTAGGAATTTAAAAAATTGAGAAGAAAAAAAATTTAAGGTGGTAAGCGCCGAAATTGCAGTAAAATCGAAAGGGGTCGGGTTCAAAAGTGGTCGATGTGGCATGGAATGACCCATACATATATTTAATGTTTAAAGCAAAAGTTTTCAAATAATACGCACCCCACCATGGTTTCCTGTTCCGACTTTTGATTATTCAGCGATTCAAGACGATCTTACCTGCAACAAAAAGCGAATGGATACGATTAAAATCATTTCTGACTGAGAATTTATTTTTTTCTCTCTCTTTCATCCATTATTATCATCATCTCCACTCTCTCCTTTCATTACAATCGAGGTATGATTCAAGATGAGTTATAATAATCGTAATGGCGTGCACGAAGCGAATAGACGTAATTCAGGTAGCGATACATTTTTTTTTCAACGCTGACACCGTCCAACCGCTCCCGATCGTTTGCGCTTTTACAGCTCAGCATAAACTCTTTTATTACACGTATACAGCGGAGGATGGGGCACAACGGCCCCCTTAAGCCGGTTAATACTTTTTGTGGCTCTCAACCATCAAATCAGTTTACTTTTGTTCTATCTTGAACGAATTCACCGACATTTTGCCGAGAATAAAAAAAAAAAAATTCTGGGGCACGAAGGGCCCCCCTCTAAAAGATGATGATTTTTTTTATCTTCAAAAATTGTGTTCAACGTTGAAAAAAAATTTCTTTTTGATGATCCATTTTACCCCGGCAAAGTCTCTTGGAACAGGAGAATGAACGAAAGAAAACGGACAAAGCGAAGCGGAAGAAAAAATGTCCGTCGAATAACGAATCCTATCGTCGGGATATCGATGAAAAACTTAGATGTCCATTGGAAGTGTTAAAACGACGAACCTTTTGTCCGAGCCTTTTAATTGTTCCAAAGAGAGGTTTTTTTTTCACGTCGCAATGTGAAACCATTTGAACGTCGCTTTTTTACATTCGTCGTCGTCAATGAATGGATTATGTCATCTCTATGTGACGCCTTCGTTTATTCATCGGAGAAAATTATAATGATGATTAAAATCCTCCTCAAAGAAATTTTTATATCGATATATTTCTTGTTATTTCGTATTTTGAAAAAAAAGGACACACGTTATGTCATTTGATGTAAGAACGAAGTATATGGGAAAACATATTCAATATTTCCAATTTTTTGAACATTTATATATGGAAAATATATTTCTAATTTTTCATATATTTATTCCCATTAATTATGGCACTTCGAGGTTAATTTTTAATTCCATGGTCCAATTCTTATTCTGTATAAAACCTAAAACTGAGTGACGAAATAAATAAATTAATAAATATCATTATTTTATAATATTAATATAATAATTGGATAAATAAATTGATGAAAAATATATTTGATAAATTCAAGATACATTTATCACCCGTTTTCTATTCGTAGGTCACAATTGTACTCGCTGTAAAACGAAAAATTGATTGACGGAGTGTAACGAAAAAAAAAAAATATGTACCTCCAGCTCCGTTGAACTCGAAAAAAACGAGCATAATCGATGTGACATTTTGTGAAACTACAGAATCTCCGTTAATTCGCTTTTCACGCAACGTGCGACGAAAACAATTATTCAGCATCGTCATCGCGTTTTACGGGCGACACATTTTTTTGACGTCGCGCATGTACGAAAAACAGGTGTCACGTGCACTCTCGCGTAGAGAGAAAAAAAAAACATTTTTTACAACGGCCATGGAAGAGATAATGGGGAAAAATATTTCAATGGTATCCCGATGGATTTTTTTCCCAAAAAAAAAAAACAAAGCGGAACAAAAAAAAAAGTAAATACGGATAAACATATAAAGAACAAAAAAAATATAAATTAGAATATTCAAATTAATTAAATGTAAATTAAATGAATTTCCAACGAAAAAATAACTTCCTGCACACGACAAAAAAGAAACTCGATAAAAAAAAACAGAAAATATTTTTACCATTCTGTTTTTACAACATATTTATTAATATTTTGACAATAACCAAAAAAAATAACGAACAAAAAAAATTAAAAAAGTTACAAGCTGGTAAACTTGGGGATGCAAAATGGGGTGTCCTGGTTAACACGATTGCAATCTTTCTAGTCATGCGATACAAAATTAAAAAAAAGATTCTTAATTAGAAAGAATGTCGTTATAGTCTCAGAGGAAACGAAAAAAACCAAGTTTCGAAAAATGGCGGGTGTCTGAACAAAAAAAGATGTTTTTCAACTCTTGTCATAGTTTTTAATTTTTTTACAATAAGGCAAATGTCCCAATTATTGAACAGCTAAGGATCTGGGGAGTGAATTCGATAAGAAAAAAATATAATATCAAGAAAAAAACCATCGCTTTCATGTTCAAATGATACTTTGATAATTTCACTTTCGAAAAATCACCCTTTAAATTATTTTTAATCGATTTCAAATGAAGAAAAAGAATAACAATGTAAAGTATGCAAATGTCACAATTATTGAACACTGGAAGTGCCAATGTCCCTAATATTGAACAGGCATGTCCCAGTTATCGAACACTCTCGAGAATTCTTTTTCCGTTCTGAAAATATTATTTTGGGTACAATATTAAGAAATAAAAGCAAAATCAAACACTTAAATAATCTTTCATTAATCATGTAAAAATATAAAAATATGTATTTATTCTCTTTTGACAGGTTTTTGGTTCATTCGCATTTGGTTTATTTTTGCTTTTCAACTCGAACTTTATTTGATTTTTATTTTCAGCTTCCTCGTTTTTATGTTCTGTTTTTATTTGATTTTGTCGCAGCTTTCTTGTTTTTCGACTGAAATATCAGAGAGCAAAAAATATTGAACATTACATTCGTATTTTTAGGTTACATTTAGGTTATATTCTCTTTTTACTTTTCTTTTTATGTTTATTGCACGAAAATACAAATAAAAAATATATTTGACGATCTTAGAGTTATTATAAAAAGAATAAAGGTAAGTTTATTCAGAAACTTATAGTTTTTGTTTAAATAAATCCAATTCGCACGATCTGTCACACGTTAACTGTCGCGATGTTTTGATGGGGGCGATGACGCCATCTTGGAGAATTCCAGTGTTCAATAGTTGGGACACACTGCATTTTCTATGTCCCAATGATCGAACACCGTATTTTTTAACAAATAATAAATTTAAAAAATTTAAAAAAAATTGTTATTTGTAAGAAATTTTCTGAGGAACCTGAGACGCTTTTACTTTTTGAGATGCGACAGTTTTTGAATTTTTCATGCCCATACGCATGAAGCGGCGCGTCTTAGCAAAAGCGATAAGCAAAAAAAAATTCGATACAAAAGTGGTAGGGGCGATAGAGAGTTATACATTGAAGATTGGTAAAAAATTTCAATTAAATCGGTCGAGCAGAACTTGAGATATCATGTCAATTGTATTGAGAAAAGTAGTTTTGAGAAAACGCGTTTAAAGTTTTTGCGTAGTTGCTGCGTCACTAAAATAGCTATAACTCCGTAAATTATTGGAATTCAAAAATTTCCTTTCGAGGATATATTCTAAAGCGTCTAAACTTTAAGAATATGTAAAAAAAATTGAATTTTTCAAAATTCTAGACCAGAACACCCCCTTAATAATCCCTGTGACCAAAACTTCGGAGGACGAAGCCGGAAGTTAGAGGCGCTTGAATTGGACGGTGCGTGGGTATCAGAGGCGATAAATTTGGCATCATTGATCGGGTCACGATGCACGATCGAATGACAGAGTGCTCGTGAGAACGAAACAGGGCAAAAAAGAAAAAGGGAAAGACGGCGAGAGTGAGAGGGAGAGAGGGAGCAAGAACTCTTATAGAGTGCCCGAAGGCTCTGCCATTATTAATGACTAATTGGCGGTGGATCGTTGCCACGTCGTCCCGTAGAAGATACGGTCGGGCATGGACCAAAAGGGAGAGAGTGAGAGAGAGAGATAAGTGCGATGTCTCCAGCAGGATTCACTCTCCTCTTCTCCTCTCGCAGCGCCTTTAATTAGTCGTCGCACTCCCTCTCTCAGTCCCTTTTCTCTCACTCTCTTTCTTTGTGTAGTCGAGGCGCGGCGATCATTAAGAATTTATTTGCAACTCCTTACAATGCCCGAGTGCGATCTACCGAGCGATACCGTCCGCCTGCTGCAGAGCTTTTATTCTCAAGTTCTTTTCTATCGTGATCCCTTCAGCACAAACACACACACACATACACTTATACACAGACACAAACGTCAGTTTCCTATTCTTTTCTCCATTTTCGCTGCATAAAGGTATACTTTGCCATGACCTCTCTAATCAAACAGAGAAGAAGATATTTTCAGTTGGGAGGAATCAAATTCGCTCATTTAAAAACTATTATTATTATTATTATTATTATTATTATTATTATTATTATTATTATTATTATTATTATTATTATTATTATTATTATTATTATTATTATTATTATTATTATTATTATTATTATTATTATTATTATTATTATTATTATTATTATTATTATTATTATTATTATTATTATTATTATTACATCTTAAAATTATTATTATTCTGTCTGAGGCCACTCGTCAATATTTACCTAAGCCTGTTCAAATGTGCGTTCATTTTTGAGGATAAATTATTCTCGAAACGTATTCAATTAGGCAATTCATTAGCTCACATGTGCGATAAATTGTGCAGATCATACAACCGCAAGGAATCTACATTACCGACGAAAAGTTTCCGGACAAACCATTTCGCCGGAAGTCAACGTAAATTAATTTAACAAACGGCATTATGAAGGGGAAGAATTCGGCTTCGTTTCCTGTTTTTTAAATTATTTTTACAATTTTTTTTTTAATTTGGACTGTATTTTGAAAACAATTTTTTTTCGTCTTTTTTCACCTTCGCTTCAGGTGCACCCATTTTCTAGAGGAATTTTTTTAAATACATTTTTACGATTGGATTCGTAAAGGGGAAAGTTTGAGCTTCAATTTCCTTTTTTTTACAACTTTGAGAGATTTTTTTTTCCAAAGTTATTTTGTTTTTTGTGAAAAAAGAGGAAATTTGAAAAATTCCGTATAACACGAAAACAAAGAGGGTTCATGAAAAAAACTTCAAGATAGCAAAAAGTTGCGTCTGTTTTTATTGAGTTCAGAGCAATTTTTTAGATTTTTTTTTTTTACATTTTTTTTTCTCATGTTGGGGCTGGAAAAAAAATTTGGTAAAAAAATTAAAAAAAAAATTCCAATGTGTTGAAAATAATAAAATAAAGTATTTTACCCTCTTGAAATTTTATCAGTAGTCCCATAGTTTTCGAGTTACGGTAATTGAATCATGTGAGCTCCGACCCAGAAAATGCGAAAAACAAATTTTGGAAAAAAAAATCTGAAAAAATTCCTCTGAACTCGACGAAAACAGACGCAACTTTTTGCTATCCTGAAGTTTTTCATGGATCCTCTTTGATTTCGTGTTATACGGGATGTTTCAAATTTCCTCTTTTTTCACAAAAAACAGAATAACTTTGGAAAAAAAAATCGCTCAAAGTTAAAATAAAAAAGAAATTGAAACTTTTCCCTTTATTAATCCAATCGTAAAAATGTATTCAAAAAATTCCCTAGAAGATGGATGCACCTGAAGAGAGGGGAAAAAAGGCGAAAAACAGTTGTTTTCAAAATAGAGTCCAAATCGAAAAACAAATTGTAAAAATAATTTTAAAAAATAGGAAATAAAGCCGAATTCTTTCCTTTTAAAATGCTGTTTGTTAAATTAGTTTACGTTGACTTCCTGCAAAATGGCATTAAAAAAATTCCAGACCTTTTTTGAAGTTTTTTCCGGAAACTTTTCGCCGATAGTGTATATTTTCCAATCGATTTTTGCTGATTCTTTTTTTGGAATTTTTAGAGCGTCAAATTCACCCTGATATTTCAATTTTTGGCAACGCTGAAGAGATTTGAAAATTGTAAAAAATCATCATTGAGACTTCAACTTTTTGACTTCTCAACGATTTCTCAAATTTTTGTGCCCAAACGCTGAAGAAAATCGTTCGAATTATCAAATTGAACTGAAAATTTGTGGAAATGTTTCCTGGCTCTTGAAACTTGAAATGCTATTCTTTCTGTACTTACATACTGGATGCTTTAAATAAAGCAAAAGAGAAGGGTTGAAAAAACAATGAGAAATTAAGCCGGACGAGATTTCCTCTTTCATGGCTGCTTGGGTAGAAAATATATATATATATTAGGGTGGGTCAAATAAAATGACTCATTTTTCATTCCTCGATATAATGAAAAATGTATTGTTTGGCATCTCAAAAAAAAAAAAAACCCTCTGCAAGTATTAGCCTTTCATATTTAAATTAAGAGGTCCCTCATCGCAAATTTTTATTTCCCATTTAAATAACATAGGAAATTTTTTTTTAACTTTGGAATTTTATTCAACTCTAACCGTTCAGGTTAGGAGAGCTTTTTAAGCACATTTCAACTAACCGTTTAAAAATAATCGGTGATAATTAGTACTAATTATCACTGATTATTTTTTGAACGGTTAGTTTTATCGATTAGACACAAGAGAGCTTTTTTGTAGAGCATCAAATGTTCTACAAAAATGTGCTAAAAAACTCTCCTAACCTCAACGGTTGAAGTCTAATAAAATTCCAAAGTTAAAAAAAAAAAAATCCTATTTTATTTAAATGGGAAATAAAAATTTGCGATGAGAGACCTCTTAATTTAAGTATGAAGGGCTAATACTTGCAGAGGATTTTTTTGAGATGCCAAACAATAAATTTTTCATTATATCGAGGAAAAAAAAATCATTTCATTTGACCCACCCTAATATATATGGTTGCGTGTGTCCTCTTCTCAGTCTCAGAGTCTGAAGTGGATAGGGTAGAATGGACCCTTCCAGCATCCCTCTCCTCCCTTTCTCTCTTTCACTTTCTTCATCTTCTTTCGTATTTTCCCTCTCCTCATCTTATTCTTCTTGTTTAACCATAGTTGCAGCCACGAGCACCCAAAGAATAATTGTGTCTGTCTGTGTGTGGTCCTTATTAGCAATGTGTGTAGAGAGGTGAACCCGCCGACTGAACTCAAGTAGACAATCAGACAATGTAACATGCGACGTTAAGAAGTTGGAGTCGAATGAGAGAAAGCGAGAAAGGGATTGAGACCACCCCTGTTGACTTGGTGGCTGGTGCGACCTCACAGAAGCCATTTTCACGTTGGCTACACCAGCTAGCCCTTTTCGAGAGGCGTGGGAGTCCTAATTTCGATCGATCAATATTTAGAAGGACCGAAAACTTGAATTCCGAAGCTGTTTGAGTGAATATAGGTCCTTAAATTGATTAAATAATTTCGTAAAATGATAATTAAATTGGAAAATCCATATTTCGAAATCGATTGACTTCGGAAATAAATTAAATACGTCAATAATTTTTTCTATTTTTCTTATAAAATGTCGAGTAACTCTAAAATTACTTAGTTTTCGAGAAATCGATAAAAGTTGCATACAATCATTTTGGATCCAGTAAAATGTTTTCAGAATTTTTTTTTCAAATTTTTTTTTAAAATTTTTTCTGTCAGCTAGATATTTTTTTATCTTAAACAGGAAAATTTTCGAAAATTCTTTTTTTTAAATTAAATTCTGAAAAAATTTCACTGAATCCAGAATGATTGTATGCAGCTTTTTACTCCCTTAGTAATTTTACGAAAACCCAGTAGTTTTAGAGTTACGCTTCATGTTATAAACATGATCGTTTTTTTGCGAAAATCTGCATATTTTTGCAAAAAAAATCGTACGAAACTTTTAAAAAACAAAATTAAAGCTTATACTCCCCCCTATAAGTTTTTCATGCAAAAAAAAGTAAAAAAAAAATTTCTTGGGTCGTGCGCCAAAATTTCAACGCCGAAAAAAAAACCGAAAAATGACCATGTTTAAAAGAGTGTACCGGGTTCAAAAAAATCGAATTTTTTTTTGGAAAAAAGCAAAATGAAGCTGAATATGTCCCCTTTGAAATCCCGCTTGTTGAATTGAAATATCTTCATTTTTGAAAGAGCAGTGAAACTTTTTGTGCACCGAAAGATGTGGTATTACAAAATCTAACCCAAACCGAAAGATTTTGTATTACAAGATCTTTCGGTGCTCTCCACTCCAATCCAAGATTTTTCTCCCGTACAATTTTACTCTACCATTACAACGTATTGTTCTCAATCCCTGCTTACACCCAGAAAAAAGATCTAGTCGTAGATACTATAATCGTTTATTTGATCATTTTTTAGTTAGTTCAAAGAAAATTTTATTTCCATCCAAGTTTGGGTGATATTTACTTCCACTACATTTATTTATTTGAATTCACTGTCATCGAGAAACCGGCGTTGAAGAAAAATTCTATTCGTTGTTACTAAATACCTATTCATCCGTAATCTCATTCGATCATATCTGCAGATTTGTAAGTACCCCAAAAATCCGCCAGGTGGCTTCCTCTCGCACAAGCGAACCTGCCTCTTGACGCCTATATATAACCTTGCCAAGCTCGGCTATGTTTGATATCCATATTTCTCAGTATGGATATTTAATGCATTGAACATTGCGGCAAAACGCAAGATGGTCGAATCCCCAAAAAGGATTCCCATAAAAAGGGGTCTTTTTTCTTTTACCTTCTGTTAAATAAAAGACGAAGCTTTACGAAATTATAGACTTGTGTGTAGCTATACATTCAAAGATTGAAATGATAAAAAATATATATTGAATAGATATTTAAAAAAAAAAATTATTTCATTTAAATACATATTTGTTCAGTTTTAAAAAATATTTATTCATATTAAATAAAAATTTATTGGATCGCATTATATTTTCCTATTAGGTAATTAAAAAAAAAAAATTTCGTTGACATGAATAGAGTTGTATTAGGCCGGCCTACAACTAAAAAAATTTATTTGGCTTGACTGGGATTTAGTTAAATGTACTAGGTCTTCTTTCTGGGTGTAGAGTTTTTCCGGATGTGCTGCTTTAAACGGAGAAACCAGAGACTCCATCAACGTTCCTTCAACTTTAAGATAGCTCTCAGTAATTTTGATTTTCATCATACTTAACTCGTGACTTCTCGCGCATAATCCAAGCAAAATACGAGCTTTTTGTCTAATAACGAGCACGATGAGAGAGGTCATGGTTCTCGCCTCAACAGTGACCCTTCCAAGTGCCTCGAAAGGTCCAGCATAAACCCTTCACGAGGATGGACTAACGAGTGGGCTCGATTATGGGGGAGACGCACGGAATCTCTGGAGAAATCGCGTGGCTGATTTTATCTAACAATAAGTAATTCGAGGGGAAACACAGCATAAAAAAAGCGAATGGAGAGAGAGAGAGAAAACAAAATAATAGCGACAAACATTAAATATCTGTATTGGTTGCAATTGTCAGTTTACTAATGAGCAATTTAGTGCGAATTGTTTTGCTTCACACAGAAAAAAAAATGATAAATCCGTATCACAAACGACGATGAGTTGATACGATGATGAGGAGGCATCAAAAAATTAATTGGGGCAGTTTTGATACGAATAATAGGTGAAAATGATAATTAAAGCTCACAGGCGATGGCGTAGGCTAATGCAAGCATTTCACATACCTGCCCTGAGCCTGATACGAAGCTAACGCCACATTTAGCCGCTCATCACGGGATAATCATAATTTGTTATTATTGTCATTAAAAAACGTGATAGGGCATGAGAGGAGCGTTCAATGTGAGCCTGATGCTCGATAATTGCGTTTAAGCTGTCCTTTGATGAGCTTTAAGCTTGGCCTTCACTATCTCTCTTTCTCCAGAGGGATGTAGCCAATATCTATCGCATTTGGCAACAGTCGGCCGACAACGGGCCATGTAATCGAGTTGGCTATCACGTATGGAGAAATTAACGTAATGCCTTCGGCTTAACCGTCAATCAGCAACTATCGCAAACAGCGATAAAGGGCGAGAGAGCGCGCGCGCGCGCGCGCGAGAGAGAGAGAGAGAGAGAGAGAGAGAGAGAGAGAGAGAGAGAGAAAGAGAGAGAGAGAGGGAGAGAGAGAGAGATTGTCGATTTTACTAGCGAATTATGGATCGTCGATTCTCGCTGGTGTCAATGTAATCGGTGACGTTTGTCCGTGTTTACATCACCGATGTAATTGCGCGTATATTCCCATGTGTCATTTTCATGGTTATCATATCGTCAATGATGCGTCATATTTAGTATAGGACCAAAATAAAACCAGGCCAAAAAGCACCAATTCGGCAGTGTAAACGATGGAGCTTCTTGTGGTTATAAGCTGAGATTTTTGTAAATTACCGTAAAACGGGGCTACTTTGACTTTGGGGGTTAATTTGTTGATTTTTGGGGCTACTTTGGACGAGCAGCAAAATACGGTAAAAACGTGTGCGCAGTGAACCCTCGTGACCTTGTGGAGTGGGAGGGGGTGTGGGGAGTGGGTAGAAGCGGAAAAAATGTCATTCATAAACCAGGTACACAGATATGTGTAACAAGTCAAGATGTCCGAACAATCGATGATGCCACTCGCATGAAGGAATAAAGAAGGGCAAGAAGAACGACTCCAACGTCTGTTACATCTGTAAGGCCCGAATTTCAAGTCACAAGTCTTACCCTAAGGTCGAACTTTCCATGGAACTCAAGTTGGAACTCAAGATCGAACTTAAGTTCCAATTTAAGATGAATCGTAAGTTGAACTAGAGTGCCATTATAAGTTCATACTTAAGTTCAAACTTTAGTGCGAACTTCAGATCGATCTTAAGTTCAAATTTAAATTTGGTTTGAAGTTCGAACTTACGATCCATCTTGAGCTTAAACTTAAGTTTGATCGATGAAAGAAGTTTGACCGAACTTAAGTGCATGCTCAAGATGGATCTCAAGGCCAAACCTCAAACCCAATTTAAGTTTGAACTTAAGATCGATTTGATGTCCGCATTAAAGTTTGAACATAATTATAAACTTATAATGATACTTAAGTTCAAACTTAAGATTCATCTTAAATTTGAACTCAAGTTCGAACTAAAATTCAAATTTGAGTTCAATGGAAAGTTTGATCTCAAGTTTGATCTTAAGAACTTAAAATTCGGGCCTAAGAATTTAGTATTTTTATGTAAAATATTTTTTCAATAAAAATGACGAATTCATGGTCAAAAATCGTTGTTTTTAGAAGAAGTAAATTTTTTCAAATTTACTTCTTGCCAAATTTGATTTTTGCCAAATTCAATAGCGAATAACCTTGATCACTATTTTGAATGTGTACAAAATTTCAGTACAATATCTCGCAAATAGCCGAAGTTAGAGTACGCTATTTAAAAAAAAAAAAATTGATAAAATTTTAATCATTCGATCAATTTTCGCCAAATTTAACAACGAACATCCTCGATAGTTATATCAGTTCTGTGCAAAGTTTCACTGTAATATCTTGAAAATTATGCAATTTAGAGCGTTTACGCTATTTTTCAAAAGACTCAAAATTTGATAAAAATTTAATCTTTCCATCGATTTTGGTCAAATTCAATACCAAACAACCTTAATAGCTATACTAATTCTGTACAATGTTTGAGTGCAATATCTTAAAAATTGCAGAAGGTAGAGCGTTTACGCCATTGTTGCAAAAACGAAAAAAGTCGATAAAATCTGAACACCCGTTAGACTTGAGACAAAAAAATTTCATAATGGAGAGCAATTCATCCTCGACAAGTGTGCCAAATTTCAGCTCGATATCCCGAAGCGTTCTTGAGTTATTGATTATTTACAACTGAAACTCAGGATACACACATTCATCCGGACATTTTTTCTAAATATCATTTCTCGATGTTTTGGGACATTTTAAACACATTGGCATAAAAATCGCGAAAAAAATTGTTTGACGAAAACTAAGCTTCCTTTATGAGGAAGCAAAAAGCACCAAAACTAGGAAAACAAAACACTGTTTAGAAAAATATATTTGATTCCACCTCACAATTTATTATAAAAAAATTCATATACAAAAATTGATATTAGAAAATGACATTAAAAATTGACATTAAAAATTGATATTAAAAATTGATATTAAAAATTGATATTAAAAATTGATATTAAAAATTGACATTAAAAATTGATATTAGCCGGTTAGCTGAGAGATCGTGGATTTTTTTTTCTTTCAATCGGACTTTCGTACAGCATTCTTTGAGAAATTCGTCAAATAATAAAATAAGTGGTCGAGGATCGTGTCAAGTTTCATCATGTGTGAGTGGATTGTCGTAAATTCGCTGGTCACGGTGTTTTCTATGACAAGTGTGATTGAGCCTCATGGGAGGCTCTTTAGACGCTAAAAGCAGAGTAAATGGCGGACGGGGATCAAAATCACGGACCCCTGGCCAAAAACCGTCGAGCTTTCCAAGGTATACATGCCATATATATGTATATATATATGGGGGTGGCCGGAACAACGTTTCCTACTGTTTAATAAATCAACGAGCATGACGGATTGAGAGCGCCCGGAACGACCGGCATCAGCAAAGCGACACGAGCACGTCGAACTCCGCGGCTCATCGTAGTCGATATATACGAGACATCGATGTATACATATAAATACATATATATATATTAGGGTGATTCATTTCAGGGCAACTATTTTTTTTGACCCATCGTGCCCGAAAACCTTTAGTTGGTATCCAAAAACGAAGTTTCGTGAAAGGGGGATGTTGTCGAAAAATATTTAGAAGTCGTGAATCAAAATTGAAGAACGGACATGGCTCAATGAACTTTATTGTAGAGTATCATATTTCCTATGAGAACCCACTTGGAAAATATCGCGATATCAAAATTCGCGGAATGTTAACACTAACAATGAGAATTTTTTTTTTTCAATGTTAATCAAACGGGAAACCTTTAAATTTGATTCGCGACCTCTAAATATTTTTTGACAACACCCCCCTCTCACGAAACTTTGTTTTTGGACACCAACTAAAGGTTTTCGGGCACGATGGGTTAAAAAAAAAAGTTGCCCTGAAACGAATCACCCTAATATATTTGCATATGTGTGGATTTGAATCGAGAGAAAGGGAGAAAATCGGCGAGGCATGTCATATGCGAACTCCAACCCGTCCTCCCGGAATATATTTTCCTTTGTCGCTCTGATATACGTATCTCGTACTCGATATTCCCACAGCTCTGTTACAAATGCCAGAGATGCACGATGCGTGCGCCCCCTTTTTGCCGGAAATGCCATTTTGGCTTGTCGCGCAAATACAACATTCACTGGATAAATCCCAGTGAATTTTCCCAAATAAGAAAGAGCGTGAAGAGTTTCTCGAATTTTTAACTCCAAATCTTAGCCTCCTCCTCCAAATTTCTTAGCCTCCCTAACCCTCCGTCTGCACACTGGGTCTTTTAAGGCACAAGCCAAATTTTCAAATAGAATATCCCTGGGATTAAAAACATTGTAACGAAATTTTGTTTAATATAAATGGTTAAATAAATGATTGGATCATGGAAAAAAAATGTTATAAAAGTGATTTAGAATTTTTTTAGATTTTTTTAACGTTTTTTTCTTAGAAAAAACATTAGAAAAAACATTTCCACAATTTATTTCAAACATCCACCATTTTTTAAATCATTTTTTCATTAACGGTGGCAAATTATTGTGTAAAAAACCCTCCTCTTTAAAATGCTTTTTTGTTTTTTTTTGTTTCAGACTCGCCAATCCCGAAATTAACTGTCGGTCATGGAACAAAAATTTTTCGAAGATACGACTTTGGTGCCTTCTATAAATTGTTCAAAAAATAAAAATAAAAATTTTTTTTTGTCTTTTCAGAGGACGAAACAATGTTGTAAAAACAGTTTTATAGCCATATCTGATAAAAGAGCTGAGAAAAAAATCTTCAAAATTTGCTTTTTGTGGCCTTTTAAAGTAGAGTAGTCCCTTAATTGGAATTCATGATTTTCTTCTACAGTTACTGAAGCTAAAGTACTTCAAAATTTCTTTAAATTGTGTCCTGGAATTTCCAAACGTGAGCTAACAAATTTGCAAATGTACTTTTTAGAGAAAAATCAATGGACACCTGCCAACAATTGGTACACAATTTTTCAAATAATGCTGCAATTATGAGGAATTAATTATCAAATATTATCGGGGTTTTTTAATTTTTCGTGTCAGAAATAAATTTGCCGATTTACCGTTCAGCTGAACGTTCGGAACTTCAAGTTCATAAATTCTTCAAATTAACCCTCTTTTTAAAAATTCCTTTTTTCAATGAATGTAATATGAATGAATTAAAAAATATAAAATCGTTTTGAAAAAGTAATAATTTTTTTTGAAAATTTACAAGCCATCAGCCATCGTGACCAGACTTAATTATTATTCATTATTAAACATAAATATTAGATTAAAAATTAAATAAGAGCTGATATGGAATATTACCAATGAAAAGTCATGAACAAAATCTGAGAAGGTTTGCTTGATTGAGTGAAAAAGCTCATATGAAAGCTTGGCCTGTGCAGATGTAAGAAAAAAATTGGTTGCAGCCATGACGTTCCAGCGCGGCAGTGAGAAAGTTAATGCAATATATGACTCGCATATGCACGAAGAAAAAAAATCCAAGTTTCGCTCGTTTATGTTATCACGTAAGAATTGCACTGCATGCATATTGGGCTCAGAGCGAGACTTGTAGTGCACACGCGGGCGTTCACAGACCGTGGAGTACCAGAACGTCGAGGAAGAACGTTTTCTTTGCGCGGACTTGAAAAATGGCCATCATAACTCAAGAGATAACAGCATATCCGTCTCCCGAATGCATTATTTGCCTCGCCTGGTAACGGGGTGGATGCCAAGAGGGTTCTTGAAGAGGGTTGGTGTCAAGAAACACGGTTTACTACTTATACATAGACCGGCCAAAAAAACACCAACAGCACGTCGGGTAGTCATTAAAAACGTGGCCTAAACTATATAAAAAAATTGACGGAGGGACAATGGAGAACGCAATTAACCCTTTAACAGCTGAGTTTTTTGGTGCCTTTGGCACAGTTCGTACATGGTGAAAGTGAATTCATGGGTAACCAATGTTAGAAAAAAAAATTATTTGAGAATTTTTCTACTCTCAGAAACTACCCCCAAATAAAAAACTACCCCAATCACTTGAAAACATCTTAATTCAATTACCCATCATTCATTTCTGCCAGAAATTGGGGAAAAGTCAGTCCAGAACACGTAGTTGGGATTCCGAAGAACTTACGAATCAATCAACCCTTATGAACTACCCCTTGATGGCGAGAAATTGACCCCTCAAGGGATAAAATGTTATTATCGCATTTTATGTTATTTTATCCTGATCTGAATCGAAATATGAGTTTTTCAGAACTGAACATCAATGGAAGTTCACTTTTGGGCGTATCACCATTTCTAGGGGTGGTTTTTGATGTTTCGTTACTGTTAGGGGTAGCTTTTAAATCGGATGTTCCTGATACACATTTTCCATGTCTTTTCGAAAACATATATGAACTGAACATCAATGGAAGTTCACTTTTGGGCGTATCACCATTTGTAGGGGTGGTTTTCGATGTTTCGTTACTGTTAGGGGTAGTTTTCCAATTGGATATTCTTGCTACAAATTTTCAATGTTATTTCAAAGAACACTTTTGAGATCGCGATCCTAAAAAAATGTTGCCTGAAAGTTATGCTCGTTTCTCATTTTTTTCGCAATCTTCGCACTTTTTGACAGGGTGTGGGGCTGAAGGGGTGCAACCCTTACGTTTGCCGAATTTGTCATGATTAGATGCATCTTTCATCTTCAAAATGCGACCATTAACAATGGTGATATATTCATTTTTATGGAAGTTCCGCATTTTTCAAGTAGGTGGGACGTATGTGTCCCACCAGTTAAAGGGTTAAGGGAGGCTTGAGGGCTAACATAACCTCAAAACCGCTCTAATGCATTTTTTCTGGAAGATGGCATTACGCAATAAGAAACGAATAGTTTAAATTCTCTTGAGCCATCTTCAAGAAGAATGTGCTAGAAATTTTAGCTCTATTTTAGCTTTCTATCACGTGACGCCCATTCTAAAAGCCCACTAGATTCAATATCCCTGAGGACGTTATTCCTTGTCCTGAACTTTTGCTCATGAGAAAGTATGATGAAGTATTTATTTGCCCGCAGAATATGTTGAAAAAAGGGTTCATTGTTTTGATTGATGATTTCGATGATTTTAAATGATCGATGCTGATCAAATACCACCGAACAAAGAGTTGTCTCAGTCAGTAACGAGATGGATGCGTGCAAAAGTAAAAGCTGGACAGACCCTGAAGAGCATGTGGCTGACGAGAGACGTCAGAGAGAGGGACTTTCATCGGTATTTACGGGGGAAAAAAATATATATATGCATCGTACAGTATAGCATATGCAGGTGTAATCGAAGGGGCTCGAGTTGTCCACCTGCGCTTCGAGAGATCAAGCGAGAGAGAAATATGGATTGTATGAACTGCCAGGGATATTCTCAAGAATCGTCTGGTAGCAGATGATACATTGATCCTTTGACTCGGATGATCGATTATAATCTCGTAGCCAAGAAGTTGATAAATCAGGGGAAGCAAAAATGTGGAGGGATGATGCGGAATAAAAGATCCGATCGGTTTCTCCCAGAAAGGAAGTTCACCCGTTTTGAAAATCTAACTTGTTTTTTTCCTTACACGGAAAAAACGATTTGGTTGTGGCAACCAACTGGTTTGTAAGATATGCTTCTGGTAACTAGTTGGTTGCGGCAACCGTTTTCGTGGTTCCCACAACCAACTTTTTATTGGTTGGATGTTTGGCAACCAATGGTATAGTTGCGGTAGCCATGAAAATGGTTGCCCCAACCAACTAGTTACCAGAAGCATATTTTACAAACCAGGGTTGCAAAATTTTTAATTTAAAAGTAATGCATTATTCATTACATTTAGAATGTGTAATGGACAAAATTTCCATTACCCATTACAATATATAGTGTGTAATTGAAAACAATTTCATTACCCATTACAATGTAGTGTGTAATGGAAAAAATTTGCATTACCCATTACAATGTAGTGTGTAATGGAAAAAATTTGCATTACCCATTACAATGTAGTGTGTAATGGAAAAAATTTACATTACCCATTACAATGTAGTGTGTAATGAAAAACATTTTCATTACTCATTGTAATATAGTGTGTAATGGAAGAAAAATTCATGACCCATTACAATGTTATGTGTAATAGAAAAAATTTCCATTAAGAAATTTAAGGTACCCAAGTCATTAAAATGGAATGCAAAATTGCAATAATTTATTCATCTATATTTTTCAATTCCCATAATTGCAATCCAAGTTTTGGCCATTACACATTACATTGCAATGGGTAATGGAATTTTTTTCCATTACATACTACATTGTAATAGGTAATGGATTTTTTTTTCATTACACACTACATTGTAATGGTTACTAAAATTCTTTCCCATTACACACTACATTGTAATGGGTAAAGGATTTTTTTTTCATTACACACTACATTGTAATGGGTAATGCAAATTTTTTCTATTATACTCTACATTGTAATGGGTAATGAAATGCCATTCCATTACACACTACATTGTAATGAGTAATGGAGATTTTTTCCATTATACACTACATTGTAATGGGTAATGGAAATTTTTTCCACTTCACACTACATTGTAATGGGTACTGAAATTCTTTTCCATTACACACTACATTGTAATGGGTAATGGTTTTTTTTTTCATTACACACTACATTGTAATGGGTAATGAAATTTTTTTCCATTACACACTACATTGTAATGGGTAATGAAAATGGCAATGCATTATAAAAAGTAATGCATTACTTGCAACCCTGGTCACAACCAACTCGTTTTTTCCGTCTAATTAAGCAGAAACTCTCCAATCGAGATCTACCGCAGCTTAAACAACTTTCTCCTTAAAAAGTGCACAATTTTGGGAATCTTATTATCTCGACTTGTCTGTACCGCAAAGACTAAAGGCATCCTTTTGCCATGAGAATTCCATAAAAAAATCCGTCTTCCTACTCCAAGGAGTCACGTTGTGAGATTCTTCCTTCGGACTATGAGCAATTGCGATTTAGAACCCTCGGGGATGTTCTTCATGCGTGCAACCACAAACTAGTCAGCGAGGGAAAAGCGCGATATCTCATATCCTTTAGATCTCGATCAACGAGGGAGCAGGTTTTACATGATGGCAGACAAAAACGCCGGTTCTCTCTCTCTCTCTCTCTCTCTCTCTCTCTCTTCCTTCTTCTCTCTCTTTATCAGCAAGGGGAGTCGAAAAGGCAAGGCAAGGAACTCACGTCGACCGGTCTCACTCATTCCCTTTGGAATATAAAGAACGGTATACAAAGGTTACATCGAGCCAAGTGCGAAACAAAAGGGCGTAACGAGGACCGAAGTAACGCTGCTGAATCGTACAACGTGGGACCATTTTGCGTCCAGGATGGTCGCTGATGTCGACAAGAGATAGATGGAGGATGGAGCGATACAGGAAGAGGAGAATCAGGGTGTGTGCGCGGCGTTCTTGCATACCCGACTAATGGCTCGCACCTACAACGACCGACCGTGCATAAAATTATATAATAGGTATGTCGAGGACTATGTACACACGTATCGTTCGTATCAGTATATTCCATGGGATAGTCAAGCGGAGGACGGGGCAATCTGGTCCCAAGGCTGATGGATTAGGCCACAATTGTCCATCATCAAATGCGACGTGAGGAAACATTTCATTCGTCGATTTTCCACGCTTTTCCGGTTCAAAGGAACGTCAGAAAAGATAGGAACTAAAACAGGATCATATGCTGCACGATTGAAGGGACGAACTTGTTATCTCTCCCTCAAAGTTGATTTTGAGGTGACCTTGGGAACCACCTTTTCCCACGAAGAAATTTTTTTAACTGATTTGGGACTTGAGTTATGCAAGTGACCAAGTGGTAGTTATTCAGGTATATTTTTAAAAAAATGCATTTTTTTTTGTTTATCGAAAGAGACGGACACTCCACTTCGGCTCTAATTTCATGACTGTGTGCAAGTTATATATACATGGGTCACTCCATGTCGAATCGATCAACAGTTGGAATCGACTCGCCTTTCAATTTCGATGAAATTTGGTCAGAAGTTTTCTTTCATCATAAAACGAAGTTCTATCGAAGGAAGAAATTAAAAAAATTCTTTCGAAAATTTGAATTTCACCATTTTTTCAATTTTTCAAGTTTCTTTTTTAAATATCTCGAAAACTATTATAGTTACGAAAAAATCGTCTGAGTTCGTCTTTAAGGGTATACTTGGGGAAAGGAAAAAAAAATATTCCGAACAAAAATTTTGAAAAGTGATGAATTTGGAGAATTTTGAATTTTTGAAAATCGTGAAAATCCACGATCAACATTAAATTATTGGTTCAATTTTTTTCATATAATATAATTTTTTATGAATCTTGTACTGATCTAAAAAGATCCTAAAATATTCACATAGGTGTTCTTTTTTTTTCAAAAATATAAATTTTTGAATTTTTATAAAAAAAATTTCTTTTTTTACCTCTCAGTTAAGTAAAGTTGAGCAATCTTGTAATTTCTACTGCTCAGAATTACATGATTGCTCAATTTTACTTAACTTAGAGGTAAAAAAAAAATTTTTTCCAAAACTCAAAAATTCATATTTTTGAAAAAAAAATAACACCTTTCTGAACATTTCAGAATCTTTTAACATCCGTACAAGGTATTATCTAAAAAAAATTGAACCAAAAATGGAATGTTGATCGTGGATTTTCATGTCTTTTAAAAATTCAAAATTCTCGAAATTCATCATTTTTCAACATTTTGTTTCGGAATATTTTTTCCTTTGGTAGAACTTCGTTTCATGATAAAAGGAAACTTCCGGCCAAATTTCATCGAAAGGGGTTGATTCCAACTATTGGTCGATTAACATGGAATGACTCATATATATATTATAGATAGATGAGGATTCGAGGAATCGATACCTTTCGTGGAGCATTGACCCAATAACATTCCTATTTCTAAATCTTCTCCAGTCAAATTGTCCGAGCGAATGCATAAAAAATCGTGTGCACTTCCATCGAATCCGGATGTGGATATATATAAATATAGAAAAGTTACGACGGTGAATATACGGTTATGAATTAATTTCCTTTGGTTTTGTTCTATCGCTCCTTTATGGCTCTACTATTTATTATACATGAGAAATACATCAACAGCGCAATAACACCTCTACCGAATAATAATCCTGCCAAATCCTCTCTCAACCCGAAATTCGAAATTTCAAATTCTCTCTCGATTCGAATTATTCGAATCATTCAAATTATTCGAATAATTTGAACGATTACTTTTTGCTCTTAAACTAATCGATTTCGATGAAGAAGTTATGCTGTTCTATCATGTATTTAACTCAATCATAATATTTTTTATTGCACTCCGTGCGTAAAGTGACCACTTCCCGCACGCTTCGCTTCGCTGCGCGTGCGAGAAGCGGGCACTTTACGCACTCGTGCGATAAAATTTTGTACGGTACTCGTGCGAGAAACTTTTTCTCAACTCGTCTGATTGCAGCATTCGCCTTCGGCTCATGCAGCAAACTCGCACTCGTCGAGAAAAAGTTTCATCGCACTCGTATCGTAATGTACTATTTTATAGCTCCCGACTGAAGTACTGAAAATTTTAATAAAACATAACTTTTCAAAGAAAGTTTAATTGCCAACCTTTTAATGAAATGTCAAATTTAAAATATTTTTTTAGATATTATGAAAATACATCGCTAGAAACATTAACAAATAAATTATTAGACAAATGTAATTGAGTTTTTCAGAATTTATACTCTTTTCATTTATCTGCAATATATTTCTCCCAAATTAGGAAAAAAATTTAACGACAATAAAAAAAAAGTCAGTCGTTATCTTTAGTTTCTCTTTCTCAGTTTTAACAATCTAAGAATGGTAAATAAGAATTGATTTTTTATTGTTATCATCGATTACTTTTTCTTCCTCGTTCCGAAATCTGGCTTTATTTTCAGCTACTGTTATTTATTTATTCAATAACTTCCACAATGCAAATATTTATTTAGATTTTCATCATGAACAGCCATTGCAATAACATAGTTTCTTATTTTTTACTACCATTTAGTGCGAATATTCGAATTTAGGAATTATTCGATTCATCTCGAATAATTCATAAATTCGAATATTCACACACCCCTATTTATAACGTCAAAAGATTATTAAACAAGGAGAGAAACAAAAATCATCAGGAATTCAAAGGATCGAGGGGCAAATAAGAGGTTTCTCTTCTCCATGCGAAATGTTGGATTTCGTCGAGTCAAATTTTTCGATTGTACACGAGTGGATCCCCGAGTTCATAACTACATTATTATTCAATGGTGATTTAACATTCGTGGGAGCGCGGTATATACCCAGGCCATTTGTTACAAAGACCGTGTGCTTATAATGTATGTCTATGTATATATTAAACGTCAAGACCGCGTGAAAACTTGTTTAGTCAATTACCAGCGAATTTACGCTCACCAAGCCGAGTTCTCGCTCGCTTCTCCAACCCCCTTAACTCCTTCTGTTTAACGCTGGATTTTAACGAAGGACTCCTATCCAGGTGCTATACACCTCTATTCTTGTGTGAGTGTGTGTGCGTGTGTGTGTGCGCGGAAGTGTGTGTTTGTGTGTGTGTGCGCGTGGAAGTGTGTGTTTGTGTGTGTGCGTGCGTGAGGAAGTGCAGTTGTAAGCTCAGTGGCTGACTTGGGAATGGCGCATGACTCTCTCTCTCTCTCTCTCTCTCTCTCTCTCTCACACACACACACACACACACACACACACACACACACACACACACTCGCACATGCACACACAAACACATACACACAAATTTCCCTTCTGGTAACGCGGCTATAAACATGGGCGCTCGTTCGGTTGAACGGGCGTTAACGTCACGGAGTCTGGCACGAGAAACCCGGACGGGATAATTTCTCGCGCGTGCCATGCTCTTGACACGTGATCTCTCAGAGCCCCAGCAAGGGCAACACCCCCCCAATGCGAATAGCAAAATTGTGTAAAACGTTGAAGGATGTGATAAGCAAAACTCGAGTGAAAAGCGAGTTTAAAGGGAGGTATGAAGAGAAATCTTTCAAACTTGGACAGTTTTAAGGGGTTGTACGCAGTCAGGATTTTCAAAAAATTGATTTTTTTTTTTAAATTTGATTCTTGTTTTTCGTTTTTTCGTTTCGCATTTTTCTCAAAACTGTGTTTTTAAAGTCGAGCAAGATTTCTCAGAAACGGCGGAACCGATCGGTCTCAAATTTTTACACGAGCTTTGTAAATATATTTTTTAGTTGTTAATTGAAGGTTTTGTTTTGTCGATGAATATTTTTCATTTTATAAAGAATGCAAGAAAAGAATTTTCATTAAAAATCGATTTTTTTTTTTGAGAAACAGTCATTTTGTTATAAATTGCTATTTTGCTTATTCCTTCGATAAAATACTAGAATACTAGACTATATCTTATATTGACGAAATCTTTTTAATTGTTTTATTTTTGATGATCCACTCCAAAGATGTCTCGTGCTTATTGCGAGATGACTTTTTTAGAGGCTACAGCAGCTTCAAGTATGATTATTTTTTTAAAAGAAAAATTTCAAAACAAAGTTAAAAGTTACAAAAATATGCATATAAATTTTTACGTTAATAAATTAAAATGTCTTCCCAGAAAAAATTCTTGAAAATTCATTCTTTCGACCTTCTGACTTATAATCCCTTAAAGAGAAAGTCACAACATTTTTAGATCTGAGGTTTAAGGAAATTAGGTTATCAAAATGTGTCGTTTTTGGCTCTTTTTTATTTCTCTTCGATGCAAAAGTTTTTAAAATCTTTTAGATATTTTATGACATATTCTGACGTTCCAAAAATTTTTTTTAATACCAAAAAGATCAATTCATTTATGACAAAATGATTAATTATTTATGAGATGGTAATTAAAAGTTACTTCAATTTTGGAACAATAATTAATAATTCAATAACAATAATAAAAATTAATTAAACCTTTTGAATAATGTAATTATTCAATGAAATCAAAATTAATAATTCATCACAAAAAACGTCAATGAAAATTGTATTTAATGTGAGAGATTTATTGAAAAAAATTAAATCAAACGAATTTTTAAAACAAAAATTAGCTATTTTTCGTGGAATTTTGAATTCTCAAAAATCTGACAATTTGTTTGATTTATAACATAAACAAAAGATCCACATAGAAAGTAATTATACGAAAATCGACAACTTTTTCGGATTTTGTGTATTTTGTTTCACTTCGCAGAATTCGTATTTTAAATATTTGTATATTTTTATCAAAGTCGGAGCTTGAAAAAAAATGAATAGACTCGAACCGCAGGCAAATGATTTTTTAATGTGACGAGTTGATCATGCGGAGCGTTTGTCCGTGTCGGAATTGTCGGTGCGTAGAATTTTTCCCGTGTAAAGTCACCGACGCAGAGTTTTGTCGGTGTTTGGCTGAAATCGTCAGAAGAGAATCGCAAACTTTTAACGCGGTTGACCAAGCGCGGCGCGTCTCTCATCACCAATATATGGGGCATTCCACGTCAAATCACGCGGTCATCGGCCTGACCTCTTCGGATTTTGATGTCCAATGAATTGTGGGTTTCGTTTGGCCCAAAATATGAGCTCAAATTAAAAAAAAAAATTATTTCATTTTTTAGGGGTTGCCCGAGGTAGGGAAAACATAAAGAGGGGCATTTTTCAAATTGATGAAATTTTTGCACAGAAACTAGGACCCAATACAGATATTTTCGTCGTAGTTCGATAATGGGCCAAAAATAATTACTATTTTTTTTCTGTATTTTAATTTTTTTTAAATAATTTTTTATTTTGATCGTTTCTTGTAGCGAGAATAATACCAACAAAAATATTTTTGTCCGTTATCGAACTGCAACAAAAATGTCTGTTTTGCATGGGCCCTAGTTTCTGTAAAAAAAATTTATTAATTTGAAAAATGCCCCTCTTTATGTTTACCCTCAATTTAATTATTAATTAGGGTAACCCCAAAAAAATAAAATAAAAATTTCTAAAAATTTGAGCTCATATTTTGGGCCAAACAAAACCCAAAATTCATTGGACATCAAAATCCGAGGGGGTCGGGCCAATGACCGCGTGATTTGACATGGAATGTCTCATATATATTTATATATCTATATATCCGTCAGTTTTACCGTCTCGAGACATCGGCCGCGAGAATCTTATACCGCGGACAGGCCTAGGCCGCGCGTTGAGCTCACTGAACTCCGCGACTAATGACCGACGATTACCAACTTTTTCTTCTCCTTCATCTTCCTCTGTTTCTTCCTCTTTTAAACTCCATCCCCCCCTCCCTGCCGCAGTCGCTCGCTGTCCTTCATCCGGAGAAAAGGATCGAGAGGCATCCCGATGTGGATCCTTGGATCGCCGCTCGTAGAAACGAGACTATAAGGGAAAACGTGCGTCCATAGGATCTTGCCACATGCGCCATTTTGTTTTTATTTCTAGAAAAAATTTACGAAGCAATCTCGGCTGAACGTGTGAGCTATCTTCTATTTTTTTTATCGTGAAAAAAAAGTATTGGATGAGGGGATTGAAACGAGGGCACGCGGAAAAAAATGACCAGTGAGAACTGCTGAGATTCCCATTAATTTTTACAGTTTTCCCCATCAACAGCGCCTCCTGGAAGGGCAAACAGTGAAATTTGCATATTTCTTTAATACAATATACAGATGTCACATATTACATGGTACATGCCCATCAGACGAATTTTTACAGTGTGGAACAGTAAAATGTACACTATATGAAACGTTATATTTCTGTTGTATCCGGTGAACTTTTTACACATTTCACATTGTAAAAATTATCCAGGGCCCGTGAAAAAATTACAGTGTACATTGTAAAAATTGAAAAGAACGTAGTATATTTTGCGGTACGTTTTTTATTTTTCACTGAAAATACTGCCAATTTCTAAAATGAAATTATAGTGTAGTGAAACGTTTCGATATTTGAATAAATTCCAATTTATTCAATGATTGCAATAAACCGTTATTTATCCTCGCTCAGGCTCATAGCTACGAGGGCTGGTACTTGACTAATTAATCGTGAGATCAATTAATGAAATCCAGTTTAACCTCGCACCTATAAAGAGCACGAGGGTCACCGAGATGCAATGGTGATCTGTTAAGAAAATGTAGTCTTCAGTCCATAAGACTGCTCGACCACAGAACACGGGTGATGTTCCAACAATTGTATGTCAATTGAGGACGCCGATGTTGGTAATACATCGGACCTTATAGGTGCTCGGTGGCTCTCTCGCTGGCGCGAGAGGGCGCGCCGTCTGACGCTATCTAGCGGATCTCGGGCGAAATGCAGAAATCGTGGCACGCTGCAGGTCGTCCCGTTACAGTGCCACACTGTAAAAATTGAAATTGACGTTGCATATTTTGCGGTGCGCATTTGATTTTTCACTGGGAACACTGCAATTTCTAATTATGTGCTTTGAACATTCTACAGAGACCATTGTAAATTTTACATTTCAAACACAGTGGATTTCGTCGTTTCTGCTTGTTATTTCTACTTTTTAATTTTTTTGCGATGAACATTGCATTTTTCACAGTGTAAATCAGCATTTATAATGGTTTGAAAAGTAGAAACTACATTAAATCCATGAATTAATAATGGATTCCCAGTAAAACGCCTGAATTACAGTTCTGAACCGTATATTCTGCATTGAATTCAGTAATTCTTTAAATATTACACATGAATTGTCACTGGTCATTTTTTTCCGTGCACAAAAGTAGAAAATGCATGTTAGGGTGACAAAATTGAGACCTTGTTTTTAAATTCTTAGTTTCCTTCTCGAAATTCTGATCTTTCAACGGGAGAAATTTATATATTTATAAATATTTGAAGATATTTGAATTTGAAGATAACTAAAATGATCGAAATTCTGATCTTTCAACGGGAGAAATTTATATGTTTATAAATATTTGAAGATATTTGATATTTGAAGATAACTAAAATTGGCCTTCAATAATAAAAACAATTTTACAATATAAAACATTTCTTTGGATACTTTTGGATAATGGATATTATTAATGATTTCTGAACGGATTGAAGCATATTTATTTATTATTATTTATTTGACTATTTGTTGATTAGGATATTTATTCCATTGCAATTGTAGATATAGAAGATATAATGGGTTAGAATAGCGAAGAAAGAAGAAAATTCATCTTCGTCAAAAATGTTCATTTTTGAACTTTCGGAGAAATTTTCAGCTATTTTTCATTCAGAAAAATCCTCGATCTGCGAAGATTTTTCCTTTCATTGAAAAAAATGAATTTTGAATGAGAAATTCAAAATTAAAAAAAAAGTCAAAATATCGCCACTCTAATAAAAATATAGAAGGATATGAGATAGATGTGGCAGAAGAAAATACAAAAGTTCTCTCGATCTCGCGCCACATACGATGACCAGAGTTGACCCTGGTTCTGCGTTCTTCTATCGCTCTTTATCTCACAGGAACCCTTCAGCTCGTCGAGCGTTTTTCCTTCTCCCGAAGCAGGAAAATTCTCGAGCAAAAAGACGATGAGAAACTGTTCGAGGAAGATGGGAATGGAGAAAGAGAGAAAGAAATTACGATAGAGAGAGAGAGAAAGAGAGAGAGAGAGAGAGAGAGAGAGAGAGAGAGAGAGAGAAAAGTGCAGGAAAAAAGCTCATGATCTCACCTGCTGGCTTTACGTCAGAATTTTCGATTTGTTTCTTTTTTTTATTTTCACCACATCCGCGTTCCTCATCTTCTTTTCATCGTTTACGTGATTTTGCCAATTACTCATACGTGAAGTTTTTTTCTCTATTTCTCAGAGTAAATCCGTGCAGTCGCCAAAGAAATATTTAGTTGCTTGAACTTAGATTCGATTGAATAAGTTAAGATTGAATAAGTGGTCGCGCCTTTTTTAAATTCTTTTGGTCGTAAGACTCGAAAATATCCACAAATAAGGACGATTTTCATGTTTCCCGGCCAATTTCCTATTAACTAGTTATTTGAAATATGTTTACAGAGAAAAAAATAATTGCTTTATTTTTTAAGGTATTCAAAGACGAGTTTTTTTCAATATTGCATTTGATAAAGAAAAAATATATTTGTATCATTCTTTTTTTTTTTACAACATATTTATTAATGTTTTGACAATGAACAAAAAACATTTCAAGAAAGAAAAATGAAAATTAAATGAGTTAGACGCTGATAAAACGGAACAAAAAATCGCAAAATGGCGGCTGTCTGAACAAATATGCGTTTTTGACGCTTTTTTAATAGTTTTTAATTTTTTTATAATAGTAAACAAAAAAATTTTGATACAAAAGTGTTAGGGGTGATTAAGAGTTATACATTGAAGATTGGTAAAAAATTTGAAATAAATCGGTCGAGTAGAACTTGAGATATCATGTCAGCTGTGCTGAGAAAAGTAGTTTTGAGAAAAAAGTCTGCGTTACTAAATTAGTTGCTGCGTCACTAAAATAGCTATAACTCCGAACATTATTAGAATTTCAAAATTTCCTTTCGAGGATATATTCTTAAAGGTCTAAACTTAAAGAATATGTAAAAAAAATAGATTTTGTCAAAATCCTAGACCAGAATATCCTCTTAAAGTTCCGCTCTGACGTGACCGGCGTAGTTGCTGCGTCACTAAAATAGCAATGACTATTTAAATTAAAATTTCCTTTCAAAGAAATATTCTTAAAGGTCTAAATCTTAAGAAAATGAAAAAAATTGATTTTTTGAAAATTCTAGACCAAAATACCGCCTTAGCTACCCCAAATTGCAGATTTAGTTATTTCTGCAATTTTCTCAGTCTGCATTGTTGGCGTTTATTTCGAATTTGTTTGCCGATCTACGTGTGTAGATTTATGCTTGAAAGCGTGTAGGTATTATTGTTCAGTTTTACTTTGTCTTCAGGTGTGTGAAATGTCGATGGTGTAAAACGTACAAAAATTCGTTCAGTTTGAATGAGAAAGCAGCTATAGATAATCCGGCTATTTTCGTTCGATCTTCCCGCGATCATCCCGTTCTAACAAAAGGTATATCTTCTTCGTTGTCTTCGATCCCTTCTCTCCGTTCACCCCTTTATCCTTTTTTCCACGCCCCTACCGTTCGCTATCCACAGGAATTTTCACCCTTATCGTCTTCGCTCGGGCGTGAGAGACTCATTTTCCACATGGCGCGTGGAAAACACTGTCCAACCTCGGACCACGGGGCTCAAGATGATTCGATAAACCTCCTCTCTGTCATCGCTATAGATATACCGTGCAGTATCATCCCTCGAAATTAGCCAACATTCATTTTCGTTGCCTTAAGAGGGAAAACCACTGTAAAAAATTTAGGGATGTCGATTCCGTCTCGATTCTTTAAAAGATCGATCCTTTTGTTAAAAAAATCAATCTTTTGAATCGATTCTTTTCTTTTCGATCTTTAGGTAAAATCGATTCTTGACCTTAAAAATCGAGAATTCGTTTTTTTTATTAATTTCATTATCAATTAAAGATTGGTAATTAAATAAAAATGGGCAAAAGTCTATGAAACATCAACTCCAAGATTAAAAGAAAAAAAAGTATGAAATTGTGAAAAAATGTGAGGAAAAGAGTAAATAAAAAGTCAATATTGAAAACATGATCCAACGAAAAAAATAATCTAGAGTAAAAATATACAAAATATCTTAAAACAATAGACTTATGTAATAGAAAAAAAGTTTGATTTGTTAAATATATTTATAATATTTTTAAGAATATATTAAAAAGTGCAAATCTGTAAAAGGATCAAACTATGTTTAGCCAGAATGAAATCTGCTTTATATTTGTTATTTTGTATTCACCATTTTGTATTAAAAATAAATTTATCGAATTTAATCATTTTCCATAGCAAAAACTTCATAAACACTTACATAAGCTTTAATTGGCAATTGATTTTTTTTTCGATTTTAAAAAATCGATTCTTACGAAATCAATTCTTTGGATTCGATTTTTCTTGCCAATCGATTTTCTTGATTCGGTTCAGAATCGATTCTTTCCAAAGAATCGAACATCTCTAGTAAAAATTACATTCCTCTAAGTGACGGATTTTCAAAAACATGTACGTAGGAAAAATTTAAGTCTAAATTTTGAAAATTGACTGAGTTACAGACACTTTAGTAAGAGCAGGTGAATCTTTTCCCAGCACTCGAAATCTTATGAGCCGATTTTCATTTTATTTTACAATAATTGTAATGTCAATGATCGAATCTGCAAGTATAACCGATTTCAAAAATTTTCATAGAATACTTTTTCTAAAACCTGTTCGAATGAAGAAAGGGCCTCAAAAATAAAAATACAACATTAAATTCGTTATCGTTTTGTAAATGATGAAAAAATTGATGAAAAAATGATATTGATGTAACTTTTTTTTGGTTACGATAATATTTAAATCTTTGTTAATTGACAAGATTTTTCAATAAAAAAATGCTTAAAATAAATGGAATATATACTTAATAAAATAATAATAACTTTCAACAAATGTTTATGGATAAAAAATTTCGGTTGTTTAGCGCAAATATTTTGCAATTACTGGATGAGTCTTCAGAGTGGTGTAAAAATTACATCAAGGTGAAAAGATCCATTAAAACTTGGGAGGGTGAAAAAAAGCGCAATAAAAATGGAGAGACTTTGGTACAGCATTAAAGATCGATATTTTCGATACCTCTCAGACTCGAGAGCATTTATACCCCTCCTATAAATTGTATCTCGTGAATTTTGTTACATCACCAGAGCAGTGTGATTTAACGCTGCACGAATCTTGCATTTACGAGACTCTCCGGACGTGTTCATGAAAGTAATATAGTTTCATCGTTTCTGAGAGATTTTATGCAACTGAGAATGCACACGAAGATAAATTACCTCGTTCTCCATGAGAATTAACTGCCGTAAAATTTTTTTTTTTTCATGAAATTTCGGTATTCTCTTTCGGCGTAGAGCTTTCGTTTTACTTTTTCGTCGTCTCACTTTTGCTCGTATTTCTTTCATCGCCAATTTAACCGTCGAATTCGCGGTTGCACGGAATATGGCCACGATGATTGAAAAATCGATGTTGCAATAAGCATAACTAAAACAATGATGTATCAAAATATGGGGCATTCGGAGTAAAATCGACAGACCGAAAATTGTGAGCAAAATTCGTTCTTCTACCGAATCTTTACACGTCACTTTTGCCATCAATTCGAGCCAATTATTTTTTTGAATAATATCCCGTATATATCTAATAATAATTTATATGATTTATTTATTTTAGTTAATTATATACACTGCCGTCCAAAAGTTTGGAAACAATCGCCCTGATTCTGCGCGGCACACAAAAAGTTTCACTGCTCTTTTAAAAATTAAGATATCTCAATTCAACAAGAGGCGTTTCGAAGAGGACATATTAGCTTCATTTTGATTTTTCAAAAAAAAAATTTCGATTTTTTTTTTAACCTGGTAAGCCCTTTGAAACATGGTCATTTTTCGGCATTGTTTTTGCCATTTAAATTTTGGCACACGACCCATGACATTTTTTTAAACTGTTTTGCACACGTGAAACTTGTAGAGGGGAGAATAAGCTTCATCAATTTCGTCTTTTCAAAAGTTTTGTTCAATTTTTTTTTTGCAATATTCAATTTTTCGCAAAAAATGACTATATTTATGAAATGTGGCGTAACTGTGAAACTACTGGGTTTTTGTGAAATCACTAAGAGAGTAAAAAGTTGCATACAATTCATCTGGATTTAATGAAATTTTTTCAGAATTTTTTCAAAAAATTTTATTCAGTTTTTTTTTTTAATTTTTTTCTCGAAATTTTTCCCTGTCAACGAGATATTTTTTTATCTTGATCAATCAGGTCTCTGCCTCATCTATACGCGTTTTCCGATGAAAAAGTCGTGTAAATGAGGTAAGAGACCCGACTGTTTAAGATTAAAAAATATCGCGTTGGCAGGGAAAAATCGCGAAAAAAAAATTTTGCACAAAAATTCTGAAAAAATTTCATCGAATCCAGAATGATCGTATGCAACTTTTTATCCTCTTAGTGATTTCACGAGAACTCGGTAGTTTAAGAGTTACGCTACATTTTACAAACATAGTAGTTTTTTCCAAAAATCTGAATATTTTGCGAAAAAAATCTTACGAAACTTTGCAAAAAACTAAATTGAAGCTTATACTTCCCCCCAACAAGTTTTTCACGCGAAAAACACTTGACAAAAATTTTCATGGGTCGTGCGTCAAAATTTCAACGCCAAAAAAAAAGCCAAAAAACGACCAAATGTTTCAAAGAAGGTACCGGCTTAAAAAAAAATCGAAATTTTTTTTTGGAAAAAATTCAATGAAGCCCAATATGTCCCCTTAAAAACGTCGCTCGTTAAATTGAAATATCTTCATTTTCAAGCGGAGAAACAAACTTCAAACGATTTCGAAGAGCAAAAGTCATTCGTTTGCCTTTTTTCACCTTCGAAACAAAATTGTGACTCTACAAATATCCAAAAATTATTTCAAAGTCCTCGCATCCTTCTGTTCATGCTCCTGGAATTAAGTTTCATTTTTCATTTGCATCGAAAAGCTCGGAAAATCAGTGGAATCAGTACATTTTTCCGTGGGCGCAATACCCAAAGTAGAAAAACCTGACGAAAAATATCGATGATCGGATCATCGATTTCGCTTCGAATTTCTCGTACATATTTATCCATACATAGTAAAAGGCTGCACATATGAACTATTGTGGAGCAAGGACTTCGATTGTGTACGAAATTCGTTAAAAGGTGTGTATCACTGTATGAAATTCCCGCAGTTCATTCCGTGCCTCCAAACTAATCTCGAGAGGTTCGCCAGTGAGTATACGAGTGTGGTCCGGATGTGGCTCCAAATCTATATATACAAACATATATATATATAGATCGAAAAACGATGCGGGAGGTGAACGGTTCAGGGAGGAAAACCGAAGCCCTGAGAGGTTCGGATAACGTATCGATATTGGAAGGAAAAAGATTAATACCTCCAGAGCCAAGAGAGAAATGTGAATGAGAGGGCAAAAGAGAGAGAGAGAGGGGGGGGGTCTTCCAGCGTATCTCGCGCATTCTGTTGCTATATATCTTTTTATCCGCCGATCGTTCTCTCTCTTTTTCACCGCAACTTCTTGTACCGTATCACATACGTATATATGTGCACAGTTTGGACTATTTTCGGCGTCAGAATACGAGGATATATCATGAATATATCTGTACATATAGGCAAGGCTATATTAGGGTGATTCGTTTCAGGGCAACTTTTTTTTTGACCCATCGTGCCCGGAAACCTTTAGTTGGTACCCGAAAACGAAGTTTCGTGGAAGAGGGTTGTTGTAAAAAAATATTTAGAGGTCGCGAATCAAAATTGAAGGTTTCCCATTTGATTAACATTGAAAAAAAAAATTTCCCATTGTTAGTGTTACCATTCCGCGAATTTTGATATCGCGATATTTTCCAAGTGGGTTCTCATAGGAAATATGATACTCTGCAATAAAGTTCACTGAGCCATGTCCGTAAATTCAACCGTTTCAGCGGTATCATTATTTCAAGTGAATATTGTATGGAAATATCTATTCAAACGGCTGTAACGCCTAAGCTATTAGATATATCGCGTTACAGCTGCCATAAGGGCGTATGCCAGCCAAAGAAAGGGCTGGAAAGCCACAAGGGCGTATCGAAATTTTTTTTTTCAGGATTCGACGTAATTATGACCGAAAAGTATAGAACCTATGGAAAAAAAAATTTCCCAATTTTTTTAAATTTTTTATACGTCCTTATGGCTTTCCGAGTGGGTCTCGAAAGCCATAAGGGCATATCGATTTTTTTTTTCAGGAATCTACGTAATTATGACCGAAGAGTGTAGAACCGATGAAAAAAAAAATTTCCCAATTTTTTTTTTTTTTTTATTCGCCCTTATGGCTTTCCGAGTGGGTCTCGAAAGCTATAAGGGCGTATCGATTTTTTTTTTCAGGAATCGACGTAATTATGACCGACAAGTATAGAACCGATGAAAAAAAAAAATTGGGAAAATTTTTTTTTCATCGGTTCTATACTTTTCGGTCATAATTACGTCGATTGCCCTTAATATTCGATACGCCCTTATGGCATTCGACACCAACTCGGAAAGCCATAAGGGCGTATAAAAAAAAAAAAAAGTTAAGAAATTTTTTTTTTCATCGGTTCTATACGTTTCGGTCATAATTACGTTGACTTGAAATTTCGCTATTTTCAGGTTTTTGAAAATAGGCGCAAAATTGAGCAAAACAGTTTTTTATCGAAATTCATGAAAATTTTGATTTTTTGAAAAAACTATTGATAGATTCGTGTTTAGGGGGCAAAAATACATCGATATGAGGCCCGAAAAACAAAAATAATTTTTTTTTTTGCATTTTGGCCAAAATTCAATCGGTTCACTAAAATGGCTGCAATTTATTTTCTAGATAGAATTGCGGCTTGAGCATGAGCTCATTCTCTTCGTAATCGTTCACGCTTCAAAATCCCGTTTGGTTCATCCCATTACGATCATTTTTCGATTTTTGGCAGATTTTTAAAGTTCAACAATAGATTTTTGTAAATTTGTTAAGGTATACCCCTTTCCATTTTTTTCGGCGATTTTCAAACTGCTCTCATTTCTACAAAAAATTAGTTATCGGGATGAACTTAACGGCATTCTCTAAGTTTGGTCACAAGCTTTGCGTACGAAAAACAAATTTTGAAATCGGTTGAACCAAAGTGAAGTTATGAGCACTTGAAATTTCGCTATTTTCAGGTTTTTGAAAATAGGCCCAAAATTGAGCAAAACAGTTTTTTTATCGAAATTCATGAAAATTTTGATTTTTTGAAAAAACTATTGATTGATTCGTGTTTAGGGGGCAAAAATACATCGATATGAGGCCCGAAAAACAAAAATAATTTTTTTTTTTTGCATTTTGGCCAAAATTCAATCGGTTCACTAAAATGGCTGCAATTTATTTTCTAGATATAATTGCGGCTTGAGCATGAGCTCATTCTCTTCGTAATCGTTCACGCTTCAAAATCCCGTTTGGGAAATTGGGAAAATTTTTTTTTCATCGGTTCGACACCAACTCGGAAAGCCATAAGGGCGTATAAAAAACAAAAAAAATTGGGAAAATTTTTTTTTCATCGGTTCTATACGTTTCGGTCATGATTACGTCGATTCCTGAAAAAAAAATTTCGATACGCCCTTATGGCTCCCGGATGCCATAAGGGCGTAAAAGAGGTGATACGCCCTTATGGCAGCTGTAACGCGATATCGAAAAAATTCAAATGAGAACTTTATAGAGAAAGTAATTTGCTACAAAAAAGTCTCATAAGCCGAGCCCGTAAATTCGACTCTTTCTCAGGCATAGGTGTATGAAGTAAAATAGATATTTTGTTTTGTTTTATTCAATCAAACGAACGAATAGCATGTAAAAAATCATCAGAATAACCATTTAACAAATGTCACAAAGAATTCCCTATGTAAATAAATCAATAAAACAAAAAAAAAATCAATTTATTTTACTTCATCGACTTATAGCTGGGAAAGAGTTGAATCTACGGGCTCGGCTAATTGGACTTTTTTTGTAGCAAATTAATTTCTCTACAAAGTTCTCATTTGATTTTTTTCGATATATCTAATAGCTCAGGCGTTACATCCATTTGAATAGATAATTTCATACAATATTCACTTGAAATAATGATACCGCTGAAACGGTTGAATTTACGGACATGGCTCAATGAACTTTATTGTAGTGTATCATATTTCCTATGAGAATCTACTTGGAAAATATCGCGATATCAAAATTCGCGGAATGGTAACACTAATAATGAGAATTTTTTTTTTCAGTGTTAATCAATCGGAAAATCTTCAATGTTGATCCATGACCTCTAAATATTTTTTGAAAACACCCCCCTTTTAGGAAACTTCGTTTTTGGGCGTCAACTAAAGGTTTTCGGGCACGATGGGTAAAAAAAAAATTACCTGAAACGAATCACCCTAGGCTATATATACTATAGATCTCTAGCAGATGAGCCACGAAAACCGCAAATCCGATTTTATATCGCACACAGGACCTTCACCGAGCTTGCCGAATGTAACAAAAACCGATTTTCCCGTATAAACGCATTCGGTATGTACATATGTATTATATATATACGTAGATAGAGAAATGTCTCTGTGTGTGATTTCCTGAGTTACGAGTTTCCACAAGAGGATTTATCGACTAACTTCTCCTCTTCTGCTATCGCATTAGGGAAATCTCCGGCTGACTAAGGACTTTGCGCGTTTGAATTAACAAAGTAGATTTCAAATCTATTGACTCGTAAATGCTTCCATTACCGTTTTTTCATCACCATTTCCTGAATGCTATGGGCAGATATTTACGACAAATATACATTTGTGCTCTTTCCCTTGCTGAGTTGAGTTGTCTGAGGTCAGGCTTTTTATTCGGTGTTTCAGGGAGATAAATTTCTAGGGGAGTTCCTTTGTTTTTGTATTTTCTAGATTTGCGGATATTTTAATATTCGTTAGAGATGTGGAGTTTGTTTTCCGGTATAGATGAAAATTCACTGAAGGCGCGATCAATATCGGCATTTGAGCAAGCTTTATTTCACTTTATGATGATAAATTCCCTTCTTCGAGGCTTTCCTTTCATTCCTGTAGGATGCACTCTTCGAGGATCCAGACGCATTAAAAATTGCCAGAGGCAATTGTCGGAATTGCCTCTCGATTTATATCAAATAATATCGGATAATTGGCGGTGAGATAATTGGACAGTGAGTTTCCGGAATTTTTGCAAGCGTTTGATACTTTATCTCAGCAGCCTCAATCATCGTCGATCACTCTGCATGAGAAAAATATTCATCCAGTCTACATTTTTATCCCACGGAAATAAATGATCAGTGACAATTCATGTGTAATATTTAAAAAATTACTGAATTCAATGCAGAATATACGGTTCAGAACTGTAATTCAGGCGTTTTACTGGGAATCAATTATAAATTAATGGATTTAATGTAGTTTCTACTTTTCAAACCATCATAAATGCTGATTTACACTGGAAAAAAATACAATGTTCACCGCAAAAAAATGACAAAGTAGAAATAACAAGCAGAAACGACGAAATCCACTGTGTTTGAACTGTTAAATTTACAATGGTCTCTGTAGAATGTTCAAAGCATATAATTATAGAAATTGCAGTGTTCCTAGTGAAAAATAAAATGCGCGCCGCAAAATATGCAACGTCAATTTCAATTTTTACAGTGTGGCACTGTAACGGGACGACCTGCGGCGTGCCACGATCTCTGCATTTCGCCCGAGATCCGCTAGATGGCGTCGGACGGCGCGCCCTCTCGCGCCAGCGAGAGAGCCACCGAGCACCTATAAGGTCCGATGTATTACCAACATCGGCGTCCTCAATTGACATACAATTGTTGGACCATCACCCGCGTTCTGTGGTCGAGCAGTCCTATGGACTGAAGACTACATTTTCTTAACAAATCACCATTGCATTTCGGTGACGTTTGTGCTCTATCCGGGTGCGAGGTTAAACTAAATTCGCTTCATTCATTGATCTCACGATTAATTAGTCAAGTACAAGCCCTCGTAGTTATGAGCCTGAGCGAGGATAAACAACGGTTTATTGCAATATTTGAATAAATTGGAATTTATTTAAATATGGAAACGTTTCACTACACTATAATTTATTTTAGAAATTGCAGTGTTTTCAGTGAAAAATAAAAAACGTACCGCAAAATATACTACGTTCTTTTCAATTTTTACAATGTACACTGTAATTTTTTCACGGGGCCTGGATAATTTTTACAATGTGAAATGTGTAAAAAGTTCACCGGACACAACAGAAATATAACGTTTCACATAGTGTACATTTTGCTGTTCCACACTGTAAAAATTAGTCTGATGGGCATGTACCATATCATATGTGACATCTGTATATTGTATTAAAGAAATATGCAAATTTCACTGTTTGCCCTTCCAGGAGGCGCTGTTGATGGGAAAAACTGTAAAAATTAATGGGAATCTCAGCAGTTCTCACCGATCATTTTTTTCCGTGTCCCAAAGATGCTGCTGAAGGTACTTTAAAAGGCCAAAAAAAGCAAATTTTTAAGATTTTTCTCAGCTCCTTTATCAGATATGGCTATAAACTGTTTTTACAACATTGTTTCATCCTTCGGAAAAACAAAAAAAGTTTATTTTGATTCTTTGAATAATTTATAGAAAACGCCAAGGTCGAGTCTTTGAAAATATCTTGTCCCATGGCCGACTGTTAATGTCAGGACTGGCAAGTCTGAAACAAAAAAATGAAGCATTTTAAAGAAGAAGGTTTCTTACACAACAATTTACCACCGTTAATGAAAAATTCATAAAAAAAAATGGCGGATGTTTGAAATAAATTGTAAAAAATTCGATTTTTCATTTTTATTTCAAACATCCGACATTTTTTTTTAACGACTTTTCATTAACGGTAATAAATTATTGTGTAAGGAACTTTCCTCTTTAAAATGCTTTTTTTTATGTTTCAGACTTGCTAATCCTGAGGTTAACTTTCGGCCATGGAACATTTCCGACATTTCCGAATCAGAATCAAAAATAATTTTTATTCTTTTTTTCGGAGAATGAAACAATGTTGTAATAAAAGTTTTATAGCTATTCCTGATGAAAGAGCTGAAATGGTTTTTTTTAATTTTTTTTTTGGCTTTGTAAGGTACTCTCCAGTACCTGATCCAGCAAAGAATTTTGCTGAAAGAATTTTGATTTAAATAGTAAAATCCCTTACTGATCATGCTTAAAAATGACAAAAATCATTTTGGCGGATCCATTTGCGAAATTTTTTTTTGACAAATTTATTGATGGGTCATTCCATTCCATTCAACATTTTTTTCCATCGTTTAAAGGTTCAAAGCCTGTATTTTGAATCGGAAATTGCCTGGGGACCACGATAAAGCTATTTGCGATACTAAAATTCCTAAATTCCTTACTGATCATGCTTAAAAATGACAAAAACCATTTTGACGGATTCATTTGCAAATGACCTTGGCTGATCCGAGCGCGAAGCTGAGTGACTTTTTTTCCGTCGTTTCAAGGTTCAATGCGTGTGTTTTGAATCGGAGATTATATGGGCTACACTAATAAGCATTCACTATAATTCACCGATTTTGTCGTTCCGATGTGGCAGACATGACGCTCCGTATCTCTAACCACTTTAACATGTCAAACTCATCTGAGAATCGAGATGTGTGAAGTCGCGTCCGAGTCAACTCGACCAACCAATCACAGCACGAACAAAACGGTGACAGTGCGACTCTTTAAACGGCTCAAAACTTTGAGTAAAATAATTTATTCATTATCATTAATTTATACTAATATTCAAAATCCATTAAAAATTTGATTAACTTTTATATTTTTTGAAAAATAGAAAAAATATGTTTTTTTTTTCAATCTCCAAAATCCATGTAATCCCTCATGATGTAACGTGTATAAACCTCGATTTTCTACCACTTCTTGATCCTCTGAGAAGTCCTTCGACAATCCGTAAGAGGAATCACAACTTAACTTCCGGAACGCCGTGCTTTTGCACCTTAATGTTCCTTCACCATCGATTTTTTGCTCCCAGCAATCCTTATTGCGGCAAACCCAATAATTCCAGCGGGCACAAAACGGAGAATCGTCCAAGCGGAGTTAACTTACCTCGTCCACCCCCGCCAGAACTATAAAGCAACGTAACGAACGACGTCAATAATCCGCGTTGGCAGAAGCCCTTTCGTTGCCGCGCCAGAGTCCCTCGAGCTCACGATTACAATCCCTATTTCCTGCCCTCCTCTCTCCCGGCAATACTCACCCCTCAGTCGCCATCGTTGAAGTTTCCCAGAGGAATTATTCGCCACGTGAGCTTTCGAGCTCTTGATTCCACCGAGAACGAGAGAAGGGAAAAAGGGAAAACCGAAAAAGCTCGAGCTTTCGACTCGACGTTTCGCTTGACGAACGAATTTGTCCCGACCGATCGCGCACCTGCGACGGACGTAAACGTGATTTAGCCACGTTTGGCTAACCAATTTTGAGTCGTCGCAAAAGCTCACACACAGAAACACCCTCAAAAGCTTCGGGGACTGTAAGCTCGACTCCGTGAAAAGGCTGACTCAACGCGGATCCATCTGAATCATTACCCAATATTTTCACACGCTTCTCGACCTAATCCTCCGTAGTTATGGCTCCATGGATTGCAGGGTTGACTCCAGCTCTCAAAAGTCGTACATCGTGTACCGTATGAGGGCACACTGTGTGCGAAAGCTCGCGATAATTCTGCCGTTTGTACAACAGCGAAACTTGAGCTTCAAAGTTACTTCCAGAGCTTCGTAATTTGCTACGCAGAATGTAGGGGAAGGGGGAACACATGCCTAATCGAGGGGTTTGTTGGATATTAAGGAAATGATAATTTCAGGCGCGATCGATGAATCAGGAGAGAAAGGGAGAGTATTGACAATTTAAAGTGATTTTTGTAGGTGAAATTGTGCAATCTATCCACTGAGAAAACAGTTTATTTGTAGTAAAGAAATATATTAAGTTGGCACTTTTGGTTATAAACATTCCTTAACTGTTACAAAATTTGTTAGTCATTAAGAAATATTTTATTTGTTTCAAAATAATTTATCGACCGTTAAAATATATTTATTTAATTTATTAACTGTTAATAAACACTTAATTTCGCCATATTCAACTTTACATTTGTTGGCAGTTAACAAATCCTGGTACGTTGTTTTCTCAGTGTCAAAGTAAAACTTTGTACCTGTATTTAATGATTTTTTTTAAGGTACGATAAAAAATTTTAATTACTTTTTATAAACTATTATATTTACAAATCTGTCTTGAGGTGCAGTGCAAATTTCGGACTATTGCGGTTTGGCATGATTTTTTCACTATCAAAAATTAAAAAATTGAATGACGTTTTAATTTATATTGATAAATGTATTAATATAGAATTTTTATTCATGTATTTATCACGAAATCGGTCGAACATTTTTGTAGCAAAAAATATTATCAGTACATGGCTTTGCTTCATGTAATGATGAATGATAAATAATGATGAAATGATGTTAGCTGAGCATCCAGTAAAAATTCGAAGTCAATCGATCGAGTTATTTTTTAACTATCTGGATTATTTGAACTGAACTGATTATAATCCCAATATAAGAAATAATCGATAATGCTTAATCAACAAAAATTATGCTTTGATCTAAAAGTTAATGATATTCTTATGTTAACTTTTCCTAATATAAGAAATAATTCTTAATTTTTAATTAGCAAAATTTATGCTCTGATCTAAAAGTTGAATAAATTTTTCAGATAGTTTAAAAGAAATAATGAGAACTGATTAATGATCCATTAAACTTGACCAATCTCACCCAAATTCCAGTTGACATTTTCCTATAAAAAAAAAAATCCCTCCATAACTGTGTAAAATGAATTCACGATTTTTACTAATTATTCCGTGTAACCTGGGGATGTTCGATTCTTTAGAAAGAATTGATTCTCTAATCGATTTTGAATCGAATCAAGAAAATCGATTAATAAAAAATTAATAGTTAATTAAAATTTTCGTAAGTGTTTAATAAGTTTTTGCTATGGAAAATTATTAAATTGGACAAATTTATTTTTAATACAAAATAACCAATAAAAAATAACAAATATTGAGCCGGTTTTATTCTGACTAAACATAGTTTGATTCTTTTATATATTTGCACTTTTTAATATATTCTTAAAAATATGACAAATATATTTTACAAATCAGACTTTTTCTACAATATGAGTATTATATTGTTTTACGATATTTCGGATATTTTTACAAACGGGAAATTATAAAAAGTCGAATTTTCGATTCTTAAGGTCAAGAATCGATTCACCTAAAGATCGAAAAGAAACGAATCGATTCAAAAGATCGATTTTTTGAACAAAAGAATCTTCCAAAGAATCGAATCGGAATCGATCAACCATACAGTGAACATAACCTGATATTTTGACGGTTTGATCGAGGAAAAAAATAATTTCATGTTTATCAACTGCCACGAGATCACATCGCGAAATGTGTATAAAAGCTCTCGAGAAAATAATCAGTTTCATTCAGGAGAAGATCCCAGAGAAGTACATTGTAGATCCAGCTTTCTGTGTAAATATTGGCTTGTACGAGAGACGAAAAGCGCGAAACCATCGAGAGGCTATAAAAAGAAGCTAGAGAAGTCCGTATAAACATGCGAAATACGTAGAAGAGACTCGGGAAGCAGAAGAAGAAGATATGGGGAACAAGAATGAGATGGTGAGATATGGAGAAAGAGAGAGATGGAGAGTGTAAGAGCCTCAGGCTGTAATGAGTGATGCGACAGATAATGGTTGATCGTATCTTATTGCAAGGGCTCCCGCGCGTTTGTAGCTTTTGCATGTGAATTCTCGCCTCACAGAAATGCCGAGTGCGTGAAAAAAGCTCTTCCTCGCACTCTCTCTCTCTCTCCCTCCCTCGCGCGCGCTCTCTCTCTCTCCCTCGTGCGCTCTCTCTTTCTCCCTCGCGCGCTCTCTCTCTCCCTCGCGCTCTCTCTCTCCCTCCCTCGCGTGCTCTCTCTTTCTCCCTCGCGCGCTCTCTCTCTCTCCCTCGCGCGCTCTCTCTTTCTCCCTCGCGCTCTCTCTCTCGCCCTCGCGCGCTCTCTCTCTCTCGCCCTCGCGCGCTCTCTCTCTCTCTCCCTCGCGCGCTCTCTCTCTCCCTCGCGCGCTCTCTCTCGCCCTCGCGCGCTCTCTCTCTCACCCTCGCGCTCTCTCGCTCTCTCTCACCATACAATCAGCACTACAATCTCTCTATCTCTCTCTGTCTCTCTCTATCTCTCTTGCATCACCAGAAGAATGATGCACACGATCATGTGTGTTTGTGCAACGACTGAGAGCACACACTGAGATAATTATAAGCGTCTCGTACAGCCGCTGGTTTATGCAACAATTTTATGCACTCTCCACAGACGGCGCAATTTGCTTGGTTGCACGCTACACATTTAACTTCAGCATTACTATTTGCGACTACTCGAAACTTCATTCGTGAAATAAATCACTTTGTATATAGCTATGAATAATTTGAAGTACGGTGAAAATAGTCTTCAATATGCAGTTTCGATAATAATGATAGAAGCAAAAAGCATTGGAGTCAATTCCAGCATGCTACTCATTGTTTATTGATTCTCTTATTAAGTGGTAAAATAATGTAATGTCATTTTTTCTCGTGAGAAGAATTATCTCGAATAATTTTTTTCAAAATTAATTACGATCGATTCCGTTTTAAAAAGCAGAAATTTGGAAATGCTTCTGAACATTCCAATTTTCATAATTATCGAGAATTCAAGTTAAAATTTTTTATATAGATACACTGTGTTATTTTAGAACAGCGATTTTAGGTAATTAGATAGATTTTATATTGTATAATTTCGAAATTGAAAATACAAATGAGAATCTGCGCACGTTTTTTAATTTTGCAATTGAATTTGGGATCTCTTAAAAGTTCCAGAATTCAAAAGAAAATTCCGAAAATACTTGTTTCTTGAGGCAAATATGAATTAATATAATCTTGCAATAATTTTTGAGCGCAAACACTTTTAATTAAATCTGAGCTTCCTCCATTATTCGCTCACTTATATCAATTATATTTCCCATCGATTGCGAATGATAATTCGCAATCGATCGACTGGAATATCGGAAAATGTTAGGGGAACATATTCAGCTTCATTTCGCTTTTTCCTAAATACTTTTCGTTTTTTGTTTGCAAAAATATTCAGATTTTCGCAAAAAGCGATTAAATTTATAAAATGAAGCTTAACTCAAAAACCTCTGGATTTTTGTGAAATCACTAAGAGGGTAAAAAATTGCATACAATTATATCTGCATTTATCTGGAACATCTGGATTTAATGAAATTTTTTTAGATTTTTTTTCAAAATTATTTTTTCCAAAATTTTTCCTGTGAGGGAGATATTTTTTATATTAAACAATCGGGTCACTTACCGCATCTACACAGATTTTCTGAAAAAGCCACGTAGATAAGGTTTTTCGATTGAAAAGCTGTGTAGATGAGGTTAGAGACCCGATTGTTTGAAATAAAAAAATATCTCTTTGTCAGGAAAAAATCTCGAAAAAAAATGTTGAAAAAAAATTCTGGAAAAATTTCATTAAATCCAAAATAATTACGTGCAACTTTTTACCCTCCTAGTGATTTTACGAAAACCCAGTAGTTTTAGAGTTACCTTCCATTTTATAAATATGATCGTTTTTTTCCGAAAAATCGAATATTTTTGCAAAAAAAAATCGTACAAATTTTTTAAAAAACGGAATTGAAGCTTACACTCCCCCCCACAAGTTTTCCATGCGAAAAACAGTTTTTAAAAAATGTCATGCGTCGTGCGCCAAAATTTCAATGCCAAAAAAAAGTTCAAAAAAAAATCGAAATTTTTTTTTGGAAAAAGCAAAATACAGCTGAATATGTCCCCTCCAAAACGCCACTTGTTGAATTGAAATATCTTAGTTATTAAAAGAGCAGCGAAACGTTTTGTGCGGCGTTGAATCGGGTCAGGTATGTTTCCAAACTTTTTAATGGCAGTGTAAGTATATAAATACATAACCACGAACATAGCAATATCTATGCATCTATCCACTCGGAGGAATGTCCGAAATGTACGATGCAGATGGAATGGGTCATTGGAGTGAGAAAACAGGAAATCCGTATGTCAGTCATGCAAGGTATGGGCGAGGAAGTCTTGGGATGCGTTTTGCTGATAGATCCATGAATCTCCGACACACATGCATACATGACCTCTATGAAATGCGATGAACAATAGGTCGTAACCGCAGACAATTTAAGAAGTAAAGTTATGTCGGTTACGCCATTTTGTTTGCTGGGGTTCGGAGGTACATTGTAGCCGAAAAAGGGGCTGAGAGATGCAAATGCTATGCCAGTAAATGTGTATAACCGAAGAGAACGTATGTGGAGAGAGAAAGAGAAGAATGGGTGGAGATAGAGATGGAAAGACGGAACGCTTACCTCGCAACTCCACTTTGTAACCCCGAGCGTCTTTCGATGCGCCCGGCGAGATCTACTAACGCATATAACATTTGGGTAATACCTACATATACGTGCATACGTATGTATATATGGGGCATTCCACGTCAAATCACGCGGTCATCGGCCTGACGCCCTCGGATTTTGATGTCCAATGAATTGTGAGTTTCGTTTGGCCCAAAATATGACCTCCAATTTTTATAAATTGTCATTTCATTTTTTAGGGGTCAACCGAGCTCAAAAATAATTAAATCGAGGAAAACATAGAAAGGGGAATTTTTGAAATGAATGAAATTTTCACAGAAACTAGGGCTCAAAACAGATATTTTTGTCATAGTTCGATAACGGGCCAAAAATAATTACTATTGTTTTTTGTATTTAAATTTTTTTTATTTATAATTTCTTATTTTGATCATTTCTTGCAGCGAGAATAACAACAACAAAAATATTTTTCTAGTGAAACTTGATTTTTTTTTCTTGGTTCAAGAGTGAGACGACAACATTTTTCGAAAATTTATCAGCCTCGACGACCTGAAATAAAACGGATGATTCAAACACAATTAAAGAATTAAAATTTAAAAAAGTAGTAATTATTTTTGGCCCATTATCGAATTATGACGAAAATATCTGTTTTTAGCCCTAGTTTCTGTGAAAAAATTTCATTAATTTAAAAAAGGCCCCTCTTTATGTTTTTCCTCAATGTAATTATTTTTTAGCTCGGGCAACCCTTAAAAAATTTATCAACATTTCTAAAAATTTGAGGTTATGTTATGGGCCAAATAAAACCCACAATTCATTGGACATCAAAATCCAAGGGGGGGGAGGCCTATGACCGCGTTATTTGACGTGGAATGCCCCATATATAGAATGGATACATAGCTTTCTGCCAGACGGGCACTTCCCGCGATATATCGAGCGATACGGTCGGGGCAGCAGCTCTATCTCACGCGTACAACTACCGTCTGTTCCTTCACCATACGTATCCACTTGCAGGACTGCTGGCACACACTTCAGGATGTAGGGGAGGAGGGGGGGGGGCTTGTTGTAACAAGTAACACTCAATTTTGACCGGGGATTCAACCCATTTTTTGGGAGGTTTTGGAAAAAAAGGTCAGCATACGAAAAGCAGCCAAAATTTCGACTTGTGCCATGTCTCACTTTCTGGTATTTAAAAAAAAAGAAAAATTGAATCATTTTCATAAATCACCTTCATGCATGGAAAAAAATGATCAGTGAGAAGTGCTGAGATTCCCATTAATTTTTACAGTTTTCCCCATCAACAGCGCCTCCTGGAAGGGCAAACAGTGAAATTTGCATATTTCTTTAATACAATATACAGATGTCACATATGACATAGTACATGCCCATCAGACGAATTTTTACAGTGTGGAACAGTAAAATGTACACTATACGAAACGTTATATTTCTGTTGTATCCGGTGAACTTTTAACACATTTCACATTGTAAAAATTACCCAGGGCCCGTGAAAAAATTACAGTGTACATTGTAAAAATTGAAAAGAACGTAGTATATTTTGCGGTACGTTTTTTATTTTTCACTGAAAATACTGCCAATTTCTAAAATGAAATTATAGTGTAGTGAAACGTTTCGATATTTGAATAAATTCCAATTTATTCAAATATTGCAATAAACCGTTATTTATCCTCGCTCAGGCTCATAGCTACGAGGGCTGGTACTTGACTAATTAATCGTGAGATCAATTAATGAAGCGAATCTAGTTCAACCTCGCACCCATAAAGAGCACGAGCGTCACCAAAATGCAATGGTGATCTGTTAAGAAAATGTAGTCTTCATTCCATAGGACTGCTCGACCACAGAATGCGGGTGATGTTCCAACAATTGTATGTCAATTGAGGACGCCGATGTTGGTAATACATCGGACCTTAAAGGTGTTCGGTGGCTCTCTCGCTGGCGCGAGAGGGCGCGCCGTCCGACGCTATCTAGCGGATCTCGGGCGAAATGCAGAAATCGTGGCACGCTGCAGGTCGTCCCGTTACAGTGCCACACTGTGAAAATTGAAATTGACGTTGCATACTTTGCGGCGCGCATTTGATTTTTCACTGGGAACACGGCAATTTCTAATTATGTGCTTTGAACATTCTACAGAGACCATTGTAAATTGTACAGTGTAAACACAGTGGAATTCGTCGTTTCTGCTTGTTATTTCTACTTTTTCATTTTTTCGCGGTGAACATTGCATTTTTTACAGTGTAAATCAGCATTTATCATGGTTTGAAAAGTAGAAACTACATTAAATCCATTAATTTATAATGGAGTCCCAGTAAAACGCCTGAATTACAGTTCTGAACCGTATATTCTGCATTGAATTCAGTAATTTTTTAAATATTACAGATGAATTGTCACTGATCATTTTTTTCCGTGTTTGAGTTGCCTAAACTTCAACTCAGATGAAGACTGATTAAGTTAAGATAGAAGTCAAAAGAGCCATGTTCGTTTTTTTAAGTAAAACGTTGTGATAAAAGAAAAAGTATTTGTGATATTTGTAATAAGTATCATGTTGATTATTTATAGTCGAAGATTATGATCATCTTAAAAATGAACCACGATGTGGATAATTCATGGATTGTACAAGACTGATAACCAATAAAAACGTGTTCTTTCTTATAAATATTGTCAGTCTTTTCATTGTTACTACTTGCCCCGAGCCTGTTACAACTAACCCCAAACATGGGGCAAGTTGTAAGAACTCCCATTTTTGCAAAAAGTGTCTGGTGTAAAAGATGGATAAACATTTAAAATCAATTTTTAATTGGAATTAGTGCTCAGATATATACTTTACAAAACCCTCTTACTTACAATCATAAGAATATACATATTTTAGACAATGCAGGTCTTTTTCCAAAACCTGTTACAAAAAGCTCCCTTACACCCAATTTTAGCTTCGTTTTCCCGACAATCCTCAACTCGTAGAAGGAGTTACGAGTATAAAGGGCTGAAAGAGAGAGAGGGTTGAGCTACGACTCTACTAGGGGAGGCATGCTCAGCCTCGACCTCTTCGTTCCAGTAGTTCTATTCCACAAATGTGGCTTGTCAGACGCGTTAGTAGTAAAGACAGCGTTAGTCAGACACGCTCTCGCGATCCTCCTTCTTCCTGCTCTCACACTTTTTCGTTTTCTCCTTCTTCTCCTTCTTTCCTTCTTTCTTCTTCTTCATCTTCTTTTCTTGCTTACTATCTGTTTCTCGCGCTCTTATTGAGCTGCTGATATCGGCCTTTGCAAGAGAAAAAAAAGAGTGCACCCTCATGCAGGAACCACCGCAAAAAGTCCAACATCCCTCGCCGTGAAAGGGTTTAGAGCGGTGAAAAAGTTGAGGAGAATGAAAAGAAAATACACAGAGGAAAGAAGACACAAAAAACTCGAGTTCGTTGAGTTACGAGATGAAAATAAAAGCACACGCGGGCATAAAGAAGATGGAGAGGGGAATTAAACAGAAAAAAGTAGGTTGAAACGCGCGTCTTTTTGAAGCTGAAGCGTGTGGAAGTTCCTGCGAAAGCGCAAAGTCCCGTCTCGAGAAAGAGAGTGCAGAGAGGAAAAAACTTTTAACGAGCGTAACATTTCAATCCTGCAAATAAATTTTCATTGAGACAGAAATAAGTATATGAAATAACCGAATAACAAAAATTGTTTTGCTTTCGATGGAAGTTTGAAAGGGCGTTCTTGTCAGGCTCGAATTTTTGTCGATGATTAAACATTTATTAAATATATTTATACATTGAATTATATTCATATACATTAAATTATATTCATATATAATCATATATGAGGTATTCCACGTCAAGTCAAATAAAATAATAATAATAGCTTAATGGAAAAAGTTACTTGGTATTCAATTTTGCAAAAATCGCTTGAACCGTGCAAATTTTATGTAATTTAGAAATTTTCAAAAAAAAGCTTGATCGAAAATTGTACGATACAAAGCTGTCGTCTTATTACTCCGATAACCAGAGGTAGTAAAAAAAACTTGCAAATCGGAAATTTGCACATCGTTTCCAGAGTATTTTTCCGTATTTACAAAGCTTCCTCTATGAGGAACCCAAAACTGTGACAGCTAACGTTTACTAAAATTTGCTAACATTTCCTCATAGAGGAGGATTTGTAAATGCGAAAAAATACTGAGGAAGCGATGTGCAAATTTCCGATTTTTATTTTATCACGAAGTACGGAAATTTCAATCAGATTACAATATGAATGGTGATTCAACTTGTATAAAATTCCTTTATGACATTCCTCTCTCCCTCCCTCCCTCCCTCTCTCTCTCTCTCTCTCTCCCTCCCTCCCTCCCTCCCTCCCTCCCTCCCTCCCTCCCTCCCTCCCTCTCTCTCTCTCTCTCTCTCTCTCTCTCTCTCTCTCTCTCTCTCTCTCTCTCTCTCTCTCTCTCTCTCTCTCTCTCTCTCTCTCCCTCTCTCTCTCCCTCTCTCTCCGCCCCTCCAATCTCATCGATCGCTATTTTTTTCCAAACGGAACATTTTTTTATTCTCTCTCATCCTCCCGTCTTCAGCCTTGAAAATCGTCGACGGGAGACCGAGAAAAAGTGCAAAGTCCTCGAGGAGAGGGATAAGTCGATCTCTCCGCGAATCGCCTTTCGCGACGACGATAACCATCCGCCTTTTCGCACGCGGGGATTCCTTTTCTACCTCTTATACGGTCTTCGACAACGAGCTAAGATTTGCCGTATGCGAGAGGGGTCCGTCGCAAACGAGAGGATACGAGAGGCGAGAGGAAAAACGGAAAGAGATTTTAGAGGGATGAGAGAGGAGGGAACGAGAATAGACGAAGCGGGGGAGGGGTCGGTTCAAACCCTAGGTTCAAACCTAGGAGTTTTCGACCGGGGTAAAGTGGTACCTAACCAAACGCGACAGTCGGATGCTTCGCTCGACTGCGGAATTGTTTTATCCTTCACCGTATTCCACCATTTTCCTCTTCCTCTCTCTCTCTCTTTCTCCTCCCCTTTCTTCCTTCTCTCCCTGCCTCTCTCCCCACTGTTCCTTTGGTCCATTCTCACACGGGCACGCTCTCTTCTACCTCGTTTTCTGGAAGAGGGCGATTTCGTTTCCGACCCTCGTTTTTCCCGTCCACAGCACGTTCGTTTTCCCTCTGCCTCCCTTTTCTCTTACCCGCCCTTCTCTCTCTCTCTCTCTCTCTCTCTCTCTTGCCTCTTTTCGAAGGGGATGAAGCTTTGAGGCAGCGAACGGAGGATATATAGATGATGAACGCAGAACGAAGACGTGCGCCTATCTTTTTCATAGCTAGAGCACAAACTGGAAGAGGGTATCGTTGGTAGTTACAGCTATAAAACCACAGTCCTATCTTTCTCTCACTTTCCACTTGACGACTCGTATTTTTCAGTCACACACGCCGATCGTTTGCTCGTCCCTCTCCTTTTTCTGCGAGAATCCTCATTTTCCCAATCGCGAACACATTTTCCAGGTAGACCCGGTGATCGCCACGAAATCGTTTTTCCCCCAATGTTCCTGGATCACACTTATCAGTTGGTCGAGGTTGAGTGGAGGAAATGGAAGTCTACGAAATATCCTTTTGCTAAGGAATTCACGCCTCAAGTATCTCCCAATTTCGATAAGAATTGTCGATGATAATGAAATAATAGTATTCAGTAAATAGTGTTTAGTTTAATTGAGATAAAATTTATACTTATTAATTAACTAGTAGTAAGTAGTCGTTAATTAAATAATAAAATGAAATTTAATTCAATTTACAGATCAAGTCATCCCAATTTTAAAGTTAACTGCTAATGACAGGAAAAAAGCTTAAAAAAAACAGATCTTTACACGTTATAAATATTTCTAATCATAATTAATTTTTGATTAGATAATTCGATTGTATGTATGACTTGAAATGTAATTTGGAACGCATTCAGGGTGAGATATCGATCGAGTTTAATAGTAAAGAAAGTTGGAGAATGTGGTGATTGATTAGATTCGTTATGTGGAAAAAGGGAGAACAAGTGACCTCGATGTAAGTGCAACGAGCTGGTCACACGCTAACTTTCCGGTTCGTTAATTTTCACCCCAAAATCTACTTCTATGATCTGCCTAATGAAATCAGTGTCACATTTGTTGTCTTTTTTCTTGCTCTCCTTCTCGCTTTTCCTCCCCCCCCCCCCTCTCTCTCTCTCTCTCTCTCCCTCTCTCTCGGTTTTTTGCTTTCTTATCACATATGAAGTATATAGAAAATATCTCTCGAATCATGGAATACATTTGATCGAAAACATTAAATATTTTGTATATATTATGGAATATATGGTGAAATCGAAAAAAAAAATTTTTTCGACAGCATCATCTTATACATTTTTTTTTAACATTCCAAGGTGATTGAGTTAAAATTGGCAAAGTTATTGGTTGTTACATCGGCTTTTAAAACTGTAAATGCGTTTTTCTTGAAATTACATTTTCAAGTTTCGCGAGCAAGATATCTCAAAAGTTACGAAAAAGTTTAAAAGTTAAGAGTTAAATTTTGTTTGCGCTATTTTAGAAATGAAAATCCAGCATTTAGTTGGAGGATTTTTTTCCAACATTCACTTTTGTTCCAATAAATGAAAAATGACAACTTTTGTCGTGAAAATGAAAATTCTTACTCTGAAAACTGACAATTTTGTTATAATTTGATATTTCTAAAATTGCTGAGCTCTTCAGTTTTTGTCTCTGAAATAAAAAACACTATTCACTATTGATCTGATAAATGAAAAATGCAAATTTTTATCACGAAAATAAAAATTCTCACTCTGAAAACTGACAATTTCGTTATAATTTGATATTTCTAAAATTGCCGAGCTCTTCAGCTTTTATTTCTGAAATAAAATTTTAAGGGCGATTCTATTTATCCTGAAGTAATTTTGGTCACATTTTGGAATTTTCAAAATGGGATCTCTTCAGAAATCATTATAGAATAAATTATTTTATTCTTCTTAAAATAAATTATTTTATTCTATTTTAGATGTAACAGCCCAGCATTTAATTGAAGGATTTTTTTTCCAACACTCGCTTTTGTTCTGATAAATAAAAAATGCAAATTTTTGTCACGAAAATGAAAATTCTCACTCTGAAAACTGAAAATTTTGTTTTAATTTGATATTTCTAAAATTGCTGAGCTCTTCAGCTTTTATTTCTGAAATAACAATTGTGGACGATTCGGTTCACCCTGAAGCAATTTCGGGCGCATTTTGGATTTCTCAAAATGGGATCTCTTCAGGAATCATTTTGGAATAAATTTTTTCAATGCATTGCAAAATCGAGTCGCGAACAGCCCGATTTTGGTGAGACAGCGGATGAAAAGTAATGTGAAAGTGGAAGATGGCGGAAAAGGAAAGGAAGACGAAGAAGAATAAGAAGAAGTACAATAGAAAAATAAAACGAGGAGAACGTGCGGTTGCGAAGACGTGGGAGTGCCCATCGGCAACGGGAGTTACGACTTTCTCGGGCTCCATTCGTTACTCCAACGGTCTCCACACCGTCGGTTTCTCTCTTGTTTGCTCTCGGTCTGAGCATCTCCCTTTCTCCCTTTCTCATCTTCTCGTTTTTGCTACCCTTTCGTCCGCTCGTCTGTCCGTCTGTCGACCTTCTGCCCCGGTCGACTGGACCGACCTCCGCGAAGGTCCAGAGGTGCTCACACTTCCGACCGGTTTATATATATATAGATATCCCAAACGTATATAGAAAACCGGATGTGACCTCTTAATGCGTCTGCGCGTCCCCAAGACCGAGAAATCGAGCGTGTTTCTATGGGCGACCATATCACAGCGTCTTTTCCACAGTAGTTGTGGCTTGCTTTGACGCGCCATACGCCGAGGATACGTACATACGTGTAAAAACGAACAAACGATGTCTGGCCGCCCACGAATCATGCTGCTAGGCTCGTTCGCACAGCTTCAGAGTGACGAGAAAGGAAAATCTCTCTCTCTCTCTCTCTCTCTCCTCTCTCGTCTCTCTCTCTCTCTCTCTCTCCTCTCTCTCTCTCTCTCTCTCTCTCTTCTCTCTCTCTCTCTCTCTCTCTCCCTCTCTCTCTCTCTCTCTCTCTCTCTCTCTCTCTCTCTCTCTCTCTCTCTCTCTCTCTCTCTCTCTCTCTCTCTCTCTCTCTCTCTCTCTCTCTCTCTCTCTCTCTCTCTCTCTCTCTCTCTCTCTCTCTCTCTCTCTCTCTCTCTCTCTCTCTCTCTCTCTCTCTCTCTCTCTCTCTCTCTCTCTCTCTCTCTCCGCTCGATCTTTGGCGGATACGTGAAGTACGCAGTCGATTCGTCGATATATTCGCCATAAGATTTATCGAGAAACGACACATACGGGTTTCGAGTTACCGGAGTGAGAAGGAATTTGTGAAGCCCCCACGCTGGGTTTGCAAAAACAGTCGCCGTTCGAATACATTTGAAAAAGAGATTCAAATTTACATTTTCGGTCTATTAGATTCGATTGAAAATAATTGCAATTTTTTCCAATAATTTTCCAACCACTATCAACAAATTTTCATCGTTGAGGTTCTTGCAAATTTGAAATTTTGAATTTCTTTAAAAACATCCGTTGGGAGTGTAAATTTAGGCGGTATTTTGATCTAGAGACCTTTTTGAGCGTTCAGTCGAGCTCGGTGAAAAAAAAAATATTTTTACCATTTTTTTTGGTAGAACGTATTTATTAATACTTTGACAATAAACAAAAAAAGTTTCGAGAAAAAAAAATGAAAATCAAATAAGTTACAAGCTGGTGAATTTGAGGCTTTAAAAAAGGGGTGTGTTAGCTTGCGACCTTTCTAAACATTCGATATAAAATTTAAACAAAGATTCTTTGTCAGTAAGAATATCGTTATAGTCTCTACCTCAGAGAAAACGAAAAAAATAATTTCGCAAAATGGCGGCTGTCCGAAGAAAAAAGGCGTCTTTCGACGATTCTTTTTCATAGCTTTTAATTTTTTTACAGTAGAAACAAAAAATTTTGATACAAAAGTGATTAGGGCGATGAAAAGTTATAAATTGAAGATTGGTAAAAAGTTTTATATAAATCGGTCGAGTAAAACTTGAGATATCATTTCAGCCGTGTTGAGAAAAGTAAATGATTGGAATTAAAAAATTTCCTTACGAGGATACATCCTTGAAGATCTAAACTTTAAGAATATGCAAAAAAAATAGATTTTTTCAAAACCTAGATCACAATACCCCCTTAAAGTTACGCTTCGACGTGACGGGTGTAGTTGCTGCATCACTAAAATAGCTATAACTCCGTAAATTATTGGAATTCAAAAATTTCCTTTCGAAGATATGTTCTTAAAGGTCTAAACTTTGAGAATATGCAAACAATTGAATGTTTCAAAATTCTAGACCACAATACCCCCTTAAAGTTACGCTCCGCGGTGACGGGCGTAATTGTTGCGTCACTAAAATAGCTACAACTTCGTAAATTATTGGAATTCAAAAATTTCCTTTCGAAGATATGTTCTTAAAGGTCTAAACTTTGGGAATATGCAAACAATTAATTTTTTCAAAATTCTAGACCGCAACACCCCCTTAAAGTTACGCTCCACGGTGACGGGCGTAATTGGTGCGTCACTAAAATAGCTACAACTTCGTAAATTATTGAAATTCAAAAATTTCCTTTCGAAGATATATACTTAAAGATCTAAACTTCAAAAATATGCAAACAAAAATTTATTTTTTCAAAATCTAAACCGCAATATCCCCGTGAAGTTACGCTCTGACGTGACGGGCGTAGTTGCTGCGTTACTAAAATAGATGTAACTCTATAAATTATTGGAACTTAAAAATTTCTTTTCGAAGATATATTCTTAAAGGTCTGAGCTTTGAGAATATGCAACAAAAATTAATTTTTTCAAAATCTAGACCAAAATACTCAAATGGTTTTAGAATTATAGTTCTAATTTTTTCCCCTATTAATTTAGCTTCCCTGATAACTCGGTGGTAAATTATTTCTGACGTAGTGTTTTTTTCATTTTCATTTTGTACTTATCTTGGTCCCCAGCGGACGATACCGCGGACTCGAGGTTCGCGGGAATTGTGGGATAAATGCATAAAGAGTGATGAGTCGTAAACTGCGAGACGACTACGACGGATAATACACTTCGGATTTTTAACAAAAAAAAAATTGAAACCCACTCGTCAAACGCTTCTGAACTCTCGACCCTTGGAAACTTATAGGGTCGCAGTAAAGTCGTATATTATACTTTACGAGCGCGAGTTTAACGAGTTTAGCGCATTAGGCACGCCACTACGCGGGATTATAAAAGCTAGAGGGGGTAGAAAAAAATAGGGGTGAGAGGGACGATAAACGTTTTCATTTATGCCTGTCTACGAGTCGACTTTCATTCTGGCATAGAAAAGAAAAAACGATGTATCCGCATTGACTGAGTCAGTGTTTATGCCCAATGAAAACAAAATCTTACGGAGTAAAATATTTTCCTTAACTGCTGGAAACTTAGAATTGCGTATTTATTGCAAACACTTTCAAAGTCGATCATTTCGGCATCATTTTATTCTCCTGTTCGCTTCGAGATGCACTGCAAAAAAAAAAATAGGAAATTGGCCATTTCAGATTGTTCGAAGCTTTTTGCAAAATTCTGAAATATTTATGAAGTATGAATGGGCTAACGAAACTTTTTTCTTGGAATGAATTCACAACCAATCTTGGTTGCAACCAAACAGAATAGAGCATAAAGAAGAAAGATGACACCGATGCTGTCGGGCTAAAACAAGCTTCGTCGAGCTGAAATGGTTTAATCGTGGAAAATTAATTACCGATTTTTTTTTTTGCAATCGTTGAGTACATTCTGTTGTGTTGGATTGATCGATGACTGATGACCCTGAGATTCAAGGTTTTAGTAAAAAAAAACTTGAATTTTAGGCAAGATTAAGGCGATGGAACCAGGTTAGAAGACTGGTTTCTTCCTCGAGCACGTTTTTAGCCACATAACTAGAAACGTATTATCTTAAGCGATGCAGCTTCACTCTGAGCTTATATCGCTGATAATCTCGAAAAAAGACTCTGCCAATATCAAGGTGCTGGCATTTTCCTGAATATTCTTGTACTCATTCGGCTCTTCTTTCCAACATTTCCATTTATTCTTTCTCGTCGTTGCGAGCTCTCGGCTTTTTGGTAATTGGCCCAAAGAAGAGAATCCAGCCTCTTCCACCACTCAGATTCATTCGAGAAAGAAGCTGGCTTTCTGAGATTCTACTTTCCGTGATATCCTTTCGCCACTATATTGATCCTACCTCTTGGCCTCATTTCAGGACGTAGGCATAATGCAGAAGGACGAAGTAAGAAAACAAGGACAAAAGAATTTCTATTTGCTCCAAGCCTAAGCAAAATGTCTTTAGGTTTAACTGTATATTCATTTTTCTCAATTACCGTAAAACGGGGCTACTTTGTTGGTGTTTCGGAAGTTTTTTGGTCGTAACTTTTTTTTAACGTCCAAAATTAAATATTTTTTTGCTCGAACAGAACAATGTGTCCTTTGGCTATAAAGTGTATAACAATAGCAAGCCCCACCAGATCCTCACAATTTTATGTATATAGAAAAAAAAGCCAAAGTAACCCCGAGTCTGGGGCTACTTTGGAGAGGCATTGAAATGCAACTTATGTCAAAGATCCACATCGTAAATGCAACTTTGACATAATTTTGATTAAGAAACAATAATATTTCATACATTGTACATGAAATTAAATGAAAAACAACGATTTCTGACAATGAATTCGTCATTTTTATTGAAGAAATATTTTACATAAAAATACCAAATACTTAGGCCCGCATTTTAAGTTCTTAAGATCAAACTTGAGATCAAACTTTCTATTGAACTCAAATTTGAATTTTAGTTCGAACTTGAGTTCAAATTTAAGATGAATCTTAAGTTTGAACTTAAGTTTCATTATAAGTTTATACTTATGTTCAAACTTTAATGCGAACATCAAATCGATCTTAAGTTCAAACTTAAATTGGGTTTGAGGTTTGACCTTGAGATCCATCTTGAGCATGAACTTAAGTTCGGTCAAACTTCTTTCATCGCCTCCCTCAACCGTGTTATTTTAAATTAGTTGCGAAAATAATTAAGTACGATCAAACTTGCGTTTAAGCTCAAGATGGATCTTAAGTTCGAACTTCAAACCAAATTTAAACTTAAGATCGATCTGAAGTTCGCAATAAAGTTTGAACTTAAGTATGATCTTATAATGGCACTTTAGTTCAACTTACGATTCATCTTAAATTGGAACTTAAGTTCGATCTTAAGTTCCAACTTGAGTTCCATGGAAAGTTCGATCTTAGGGTAGAACTTGGGACTTGAAATTCGGGCCTTACAGATGTAATAGACGTTGGAGTCATACTTCTTGCCCTTCTTTATTCCCTTCATGGGAATGGCATCATCGATTGTTCGGACATCTTGGCTTGTTACACATATCTGTGTACCTGGTTTATGAATGACTTTTTTTCCTCTTCTACCCACTCCCCACACCCCCTCCCACCCCACAAGGTGACGAGGGTTCACTGCGAACACGTTTTTACCGTATTTTGCTGCTCGTCCAAAGTAGCCCCAAAAATCAACAAATTAACCCCCAAAGTCAAAGTAGCCCCGTTTTACGGTAAGTCTCATAACAGCTGTTATTTTAATCTCTCCTTAAGATAGGACTGAATTCGTATTTCCTTCGGACATTTCGAATACTTCTGCTTCAAGCGTTTGTGCTCACCTACGCCATTATATTCAAGTCCGTGAAAGAACAAAGTGAACGGCGCATGCGTATTTTCAAAGTACAAGTACGAAGCTTTTCAAACCGAGAACTGGTCCGTTAGCCAGACACATTCGTCATTTTCATACGTGAGCTGCGGGGAAAATGGATAGAGCAAATAGAACAGGATTAGGATCCGTCTGCGCCTTCTCGAGCATCGTACTTGAGCCTGGCAAGATCCAGTTTCGTAAGGATAAAGGAGGCATAAATATCTATACTTCGGATCAGAAGGTTCCTTGCAGTTGTTCACAAGGTTTTAATTTTTAATGAAAAAGTAATGCATTAACCATTAACATTTAATGGTTAAGGGAAATTATTTTCATTAACCATTAACATTCTATGGTTAATGGAAATTATTTCAATTAATCAATAAACGTTAATGGTTATTGAAAATGTAAATGTATTAAAAAAAGTAATGCATTATTTGCAACCCTGGTTGTTCATAAGAGTGTAATCAATTGCTGACACTCGCAGAAAAAAAATCCTGTTGTTGTTCATTACTACTGACTTTTTTCATGTACCTAATCCCCCAATAATTTGATCATCACAACTCCAATTCTTGGACCGTCAATATTCCATTGTCCGCAAGCTACTTCATCGAAGCCCAATCAGTCGAATGGACTAATCATTGTTCTCCTCGATGTGCTTGCTCGATGCTAATGCATACGAGTCAACGTGGCCAATGTGGGTTACTTAGCCGAAGCGCGTGCATAATGTACCAGAGGTCCATTGGTGTGAAATAATCAGCTCTGATGTACGGAGATCGTGAGACGTCGAGCAACAGTAAACAGTGGTGTGAGAGCACACATAGATTACGCGCGATAGATACGCAAGCAAGGTGTGCTGTATGGAGAAGCATCGCAGCTCAATGGAACGCAAAATCAGCTTAAGCCCTTGACCGTAAGGAAACTCCATCGACCGACACATGGCGGAGAATCAGCCGTATTCAATGCTGTGCGTTGGCCTCCCTCCGATGCTCGATTCTGCTGATAAAGCCCTCTTCGATCGGTGTGGCCGTTTGCTATCTCTCTCTCAGCTGTACCCAGTTAACACCGAGAGCTATCGTTCTGGACCCAGAATCAGGATATTGGCATTAGGCCGATCTCTCGGTTATCTGGCCTGTGTGCTCTAAGATAATTAAAAGCACACATCGACTTGTTCCGAGGACGAGTCCGGTAAAATCGAAGAATCAATAATGGTGAACGTCGACCAATGTGTGATCACGAATTGGCTTAATTTGATCTGAATTGTAGACTATTTGAATACAGAGTCCTAGGAGTCAGTTCCATCAACTGTAATCTCTGTTATGAAAGGACAATCAGATATTGGTCGATCCCATCAGTTTTATATTGAAAATGAACCAATAAGGCGCTGGGTGCATTTAATCGGATCAACTTCTGGATTTATATCCACAGTGCAGTCATTTGCCAATGACCCGCTTTTTAACTTGGATCTCTGTTATCAAAGGACAATCAGATATTGATCGATCCCATCAGTTTTATATTGAAAATGAATCAATAAGGCGCTGAGTGCATTTGATAGGACCAACTTCTGGATTTATATCCACAGTGCAGTCATTTGCCAATGATCTGCTTTTTAACTTGGATCTCTGTTATCAAAGGACAATCAGATATTGATCGATCCCATCAGTTTTATATTGAAAATGAACCAATAAGGCGCTGAGTGCATTTGATAGGACCAACTTCTAGATTTATATCCACAGTGCAGTCATTTGCCAATGATCCGCTTTTTAACTTGGATCTCTGTTATCAAAGGACAATCAGATATTGATCGATTCCATCAGTTTTATATTGAAAATGAATCAATGAGGCGTTAAGTGCATTTAATCGGACCGACTTCTGGATCTATATCCACAGTACAATCATTTGCATTGCCAATGATCCGCTTCTTAACTTGGAGGTGACATTATCCTGAATTCACAATTAAGGTATTTCGTGGGTATTTTTTACACTTCTTAGGAGTTTGCCAGGGGCATCAATAGCCTCCTCCAAAGTTTCAAGTTTCAACCCTTGCTGACAGTCAGATATTTAGACTTGGGCACACTAGACTACCCGAGTCGAAATTTGTAGCCTCCCTTGAATGCCCGTAGGTCTCATTTCCTTTGTAATGTACAAGCCGCCGGCCTCCGTTGGACCTACGGAACCCCATTTGTCGAATCCGGTGCCTCCGAGAGGCCTCCGTTCGATTCCACTCAACTTCGGGTAGGCCTCCTAGGCCTCTTTTCGATCTAACGTATCAGTGGTACAGGCCTCCGTAACCTCCTTTCGATTCCAAGTCGTTGTCTCCATCACTTTTTGGTCCGAAACCCTCGGTTCACCCTCAGAGGCCTCATCGGTAACCCATTGTGTGTTGATGCTCGTAGTGTTTTTGTGGCATTGCCGCAAAGGCGACAAAGTGATGTTGTGCGTCGTTCACTAGCGTGCGAATTCTGTGTCTGTGTGTATGTGCCTGTGCCCTTTTTTTTCTGTGTGAGTGCGTGTCTCTGCTTGCTTGAGCACGTTACGACTTCCCGCCATCCCGGCACCAGTCTCGTGTAGTCTCTTGTCTCAAGCGCACGTATAGTTTTTCATATTTTTTCATGTTCGATTGGATATTTTATAGTTGAGGATAATTAATCGTTGATAATAAGAAAAAACAATTCGACGATGAGCACGAGAGTGAAGAGACTTGTGCGCCCTTGTGGTTTATCAAAACCCAGAAAAAGATCCAAAGAAAAAAGGTGGTCGAGACTCGAAAACTTGTATGACGCTTTGGAACTTATTCAAATTCCGAAAAATCATTGCGTTGTCTGTGATCGAACGAGAATCACGTGGGTGGACTCGTAGACGAACAAGCGTTCCTGCTACTACGTCATTGTTCAATAATTGGTAAGAAAAAAGTCGAAACGCCGGTAGTCAACTTAAGTAAACCTAGCAAACTGAACCCTTGTGAACACGTGGTGGATTATATATTTCAGATAATCGTGACGAGCTGTGAAAAATATCTCCCGCCAATGCGTCTACCGGCGAGATAGCGGGTCCGCAAGCGAAAATTTTCACCACTGCAATCATCAACGAAAAAAAAGATGGAAGGTGTGCAAAAAGCCGAAAAAGTGGCTTGTATTGCTGCGTGGATGGTACTTGCAGAGGAAACTTCAAAGGATCGTCGGGTATGGGAAGACGTGCAATCTTCTGATGCATACTTCCCCGTTCAACAACCGTTCGACACTAGTGCGAGAAGAGGAGGCAAGTAGTACACCTGACGAGGTAGAAAAGAAAAAATATATTTAAAAAAAAATTAATATGTTGTTACGTTCAAATATATATTTAAGAGATATTATAAATTGCAATTCCTAGTAAGCCTTATCGCATTAATTATAGTTGATACGAAAAAAAAAATTGGTTTTCTTTCTGTCCATTTTCAGTAAGTTTAATTTGTAATAATGTTGAACGTGGATATAACATAAATAAATGATACTATCCCTACATATGTGAAACATTCATATATATATTCCCGTTACTTATCCCTACTCCGTGTACCATTGGTCAGAGGGTCTGAGGCCCTGGAGGGTCTACGGTACATTCGCAGCAGGCCGAAAGGAGGGCCAGGAGGATTTGCGAGAGAGCTGCAATAGGCCTAAAGGAGGCCCAGGAGGTTTTGGGTGAGAGCTGGAATAGGCCTAAAGGAGGCCTAGGAGGTTTCTAGGGAGAGCTGGAAGAGGCTCAAGCGAGGTTCCGGAGGCCTTGCGGCAGGGCTAAAATAGGCCCAAGCGAGGTTTCGGAGGTTCTATTCGTACCCTCATGGGCCTCCTTTGGGGAAAAAGTCTACTTTCGAGACTTTTTGAGGCTTTACCGAGGCCCTGACATATCCCTCATCTATACGCTGTACCCTCGCTTCGATGCCCGATACTCCCCTAATCTTGTGACGAAGCCTCGGGGTTGAAGGGAGGTCAAAAATTTCGACTCGGGTATTAGAATCATCATCACCACAAATTTTCTCTTTTTTTTAAGTCTGCCAGAATTCAAAGAGCAGCAAGCATTAATCTCCAATAATGTTTCACCGCAATTCAATGGCCAATCGATGCGTTGATCATTGTTAATCGGCAGTGTCCCGAATGCTCCTGGATCGTGGATCATCGGTACGGGGGAATCGGATTAGATCCTTTGTCCATGCCGCTGAGCCAAGGAGCCGAAGACGAGGGTCCCGATCGAACGGTCCAGTGGAATTTGCATGGCCATCTTCTCCGCAAGTCGATGGAATGCTGACCGCGTCTCTCGAAGACATTCTGCCCGATGCGTATGATACTGCGTCATAGTCAGATTGCCCTGAAGTGTCCTCCACTAAATCGTACCAGCTGGACATCCGCAAGTCTCGCCGAGTACAACAGAGTCTTTAACCAGTTGGTCCGGTAAAAAAAGCTGAAGGAGCAAATAGGAACACGTCTCCAGGATGTGGGAGTTTGGAAAAGAACCAAGCTCTACTTTTTTCGCCACTTTCATCACAAAATCTTGAGAATGATTGTACAGACCATTTTTTGTGATCGATGGTGAAAATTAATGTGCGCTATTTTCAACCCTGGATTGATTTTCAAGAATCCGGCGATACAAAAGACATCCATCATCCTTGATAAAATAATACAATTCACATCTCCAAGTTGCGCCAAGTTGTCATTAGCGATGTAAATTCAATTCCACGTCAATTAAAATCAAATTCAGTTACACGAGCGAGGAACATTGAAGGTTTTTGTGGTGGCTCGTGCTTTGATGGAGAATATTCGTGAAAATGTTGATGGTAATGCGAGGCGTCGGTTGACCGGAAGTGCGACCCTTAGCAATCACAATGGCGATGGAAAGGGTCGATTAACTGGGGTGAGTGAATCAGAATGTTCGTGTTGCGTGATTCCATGGCGTTTTACCATCGCGTCGATCGGATATCATTTTTTGGCAGCTCTCACACGTTTTCCTTTGTCATTCGTATTTTTTCATCATGAAATATGCGAGAGATTCAATTATTTCGTCTTGTTGATAGAGCGATCGCCGAGAACGATTGCGTATGAATCGAAGAAATATCCTGGAAAGACCATCCAAAAGGGAAGAGCGAAAAAAAACGAAATAAAAATGCCAATCGATCTCGTGACGCGCGTGACTATGAAGGGTCGGTCTTGACTTGGGTCACGATACTGACGTTTCGTATTAACATGAGAATCAATTCGCGCGAGGCGTCAAAGCTCACGCTTACGTTTCTCTCGTTTTTGCCATCGAGGAATTCATCAAATTCTTATCGAAATATTAACATGACAATACGAGAAGCCGCGTCACGTATAGATTTCAAGGGTCTCTCCATTTTATCCACAAACTTTTGTCAATTACGTTCCAGTGTATTTTGGGGAGAGGAATTTCAAGCTTTAAGGGGTAATTTATTTTTTTTCAATAGTATTTTGTATAGTATTTCATAAACATGCCCTAAAAATTTCGAGGGGATCGTACCAAAATTCTAGGGACATTTTTCTAAATATAGGAATTTATTATTTGATGAAAGGATTTTTTAAGGAAAAGTACGAATTTATAAGCGAAAATTAAGATTCTCATTTTGAACACCTAACATTTTTATTCAATTTTATGTTTCAAGAATTTCTTTAATTAGCGACAAGATGGACTAATAAGTCATTGAAATTTCTTGGCTTTTTTTTATCATAAATGGCCTAGGGGATGATCTTGTGAATCGATTCTTGACCTTAAAAATAGAAAATTCGATTTTTTATTAAATTCATTATCTATTAAAGATTGGCAATTAAATAAAGATTGACAAAAGTCTATTAAACATCAACGCCAAAATTAAAAGAAAAAAAAGTATGTGAAAATGTGAGAAAAAGAGTAAAAAAAATGAAAAGTTAAAATATTGAAAATATGATCCGACGAAAAAAATAATCGAAAGGAAAAATATATAAAATATCGTAAAACAATAGAAACTTGTGTAAAAGAAAAAAGTCTGATTTGTTAAATATATTCATAATATTTTTAACCATATATTAAAAAGTGCAAATGTGTAAAAGAATCAAACTATGTGTACCCAAAATGAAACTATACTTTATATTTGTTATTTTTTATTCATAATTTTGTTTAAAAAAAAACATTGATCACATTTAATCATTTCTCATAGCAAAAACTTAATAAACTTACGTAAGTTTTAATTAGCAATTAATTTTTTGTACGATTTTTAAGAATCGATTCTTACGAAATCGATTCTTTGGATTCGATTTTTCATGAAAATCGATTTTCTTGATTCGATTCAGAATCGATTTGAGAATCGATTCTATCCAAAGAATCGAACATCCCTAAAATGGCCTCGTTGAAAATGGCATTCCGGACATTCTGATCAGTAACTCCGTTATATTTATACATTTATACACAAAAAAATTACTAAACGTTTTTCAGGTGTTACTTAATGCAATACTGAAATAAATAATTACAGTATTTGAAAAAAAAGTGAAAATTAAAAAATTTATAAATTGAGGGATTATTATAATTATTATGTTGATAATTATAATATAATTATATTATAATAATTCATTAATATTTTATAATTATTATATTATAATTTTTTCATTGTCTTATCGTCTTATGGTGACCATTTGGTCCTGGTTTCCTTTACAAATCGTTAAAAAAAAGTGACGAGGAGGTGCATAAAGACCTGCGAAGCCACAAAATGGAGCAGACCATCAAAACAGAAAACCACTAGAATTTTGCTGCTCGGACAAACTCCGCATCTAATTTCGTCGGCAAACATAACTTGGCGAAAGTTTTCCAAGCAACGACGTCACCAAAAATGGTCACTTCGTCTCGCCGTTGGTTCAGTAGTGTTTTGAATATATATATTTGGGTCACTGCGACGCAGCATCTCCTAACCAAAAGTTCGGTAGGTCGAATTTGCGGTAAAAGCCTGGTGCACAGGAATTTCTTGCATTCATATCTGGGGAGAACTTGACTTACGACTCCGTTGACTCCAATGCTACTCTCGGCCATTTCGACTACTTTGCGAAGAGCGCAACCGAGTCTCTTTTACCTTCGTGGTACCTACATTCTCGGCATCTACCTCTCTCTTCTCGGACTCTCTCCTCTCTCTCTCTCTCTCTCTCTCTCTCTCTCTCTCTCTCTCTCTCTCTCTCTCTCTCTCTCTCTCTTTCTCTCTCTCTCTCTCTCTCCCCCTCTCTATTTCGCTCTCTAGGTTCCATCGAGAGACCTCCGGCTTTTCCGGCGTTGTGGGCTCCTTATTCCCCGAGTTGCGCTATATTATACCGAGGAGGAGCTGATCTTTTTTCCACAGGCCCCTTTGCCCTAATGAAAAGATCTCTTTTTATTTTTATTTTTCGCCTCCTTCGCTCCCATGCACGAGATGCTCTCCATTTCTTTCTCGGGGTTCTTCCTTTTTGCCAACTCTCACTCCGACCAACCTGGGTTAGGCTCTCCTACTGAGTCTAGAAATTTTTCTCTCTTATCCCACTCCTTTTCGCTCCAAACGATTCTACCTTGCATTTCATTTTAGTCCCTCTCTATCTCCCTTTTCATATGTATATATATGAGGCATTCCAAACCGATTCGACCTGGGTCTGATCCGGCACCTCTCCGATTTTGTCCGATTTTTTTATGGTTTTGTAGTACCTCTGAACACCACTCAGAATTTTTTTCAGATTTTTTTGGAGTGATTTAACTTAACTATAATTTTATAAATGAATTATCCAAATTTAAAAATCTGAAAAACATCACGTAAACCCCGTTTTTTATATGAAAAATTTCAAACGTTGAGCCAAAGTGGATAGAGGTTTCCTTCTGTTTATAATAAGCTTTTTTGGAAACAAATTTTTTTTAACAGAAAGAGGACTCTTAATTGAGTCAGCCGTTATCCAAACATTTTTGTATGAATTGAAGGTGTTTAAAAAAATGTTTGGATACACTGTAAAAAATGTTATTAAATTTAATATACTTGTTATTGAAATTTCATACCCTTTTGTATATTAAATTTCAATTACAAGAATACGAAATCGAAATTAATAGACATCGATTGGGTAAGTAACAATTTTAACTTGAATTTAATATTTGAATTCAAGTTATAATTGTATACGGAAATTAAAAAAATAGACTCTGAAAATTAAAATTTATATTGGAATATTACTGCAAATTTGATATACTGGATATATAAAATTTAATATACTGTATATACATAAAAACTTCATATTTTTTTATGAAGTCTTAACAGAAATTTGTTGCAGCGTAAGGGCCCACTCAATTCAGGTTTCTCTTTCTATTTAAAAAATTTTTTTTTTCCACTTTGGCTCAACGCTCCAAATTTTTCGTATAAAAACCAGGATTTTTCTAGTTTTTTCAAATTGAAGTAAAAAAAAAGTTTTAGATAGAAGCAGAAACCTGAATTGAGTGGGCCCTTATCCAAACATTTTTAAACACCTTCAATTCATACAAAAATATTTGGATAACGGCTCACTCAATTCACGTTCCTCTTTTTATTTAAAAAAAAACACAAACTTCAAAAAAGCTTATTATAAACAGAAGAAAGCCCCTGCCCACTTTGGCTCAACGCTTCAAACTTCTCATATAAAGAAAAGAGATTTTTCTGATTTTTTCCAGCCTTTCAAATTTGGGCTAAAAATTATAGTCCAAAAAAATCTGAAAAAAATTCTGAGAGCTTTTCAGAGGTACTGCAAAACCATAAGAAATCGTGGCCAAAATCGAAGAGGTGGAGGGTCAGACCCGAGTCGAATCCTTGAGGAATGCCCCATATGTATGTATACAGAATTTTTTTTACCTACCGTCACCCACCGCCGTGGACTCTTCAAGGCAAGGCGTACGCGGTGGCTTCTTCAAATCCTCGTTAAAAAGTTAAAGTGGATTCCCCGCGGAGAGTCCCACGAGTGGTGTGGCTCCCCGCGTACTCCCTCATCCGCTTCTTCTTTTTCTCCTCTTCGTTTTTTTTTCGTTTTCATCTTCATCCTTCTCATTCTGACTCTCGGGTTTCTTCCTCTTCTTCTCCGAGCCTCTTCCACTTCTGCACCGTCGGAAACGCGACATGGAAAGGCCACGAATGCCATTTGGACCCTTGACGCATATGCTTCCAGCAGCAGCATCACCATGGTTAGACGCGTGTATCCCGAGTTTTATCCCTCAGGACATAGGACTATGCAACATGAGAGTAAACGGCATATGTCGTCGAATCTACGCATAGGTCACATGAGGGCGCACGTTTGTGGATGTGCCATTTTTTCGTTGTCGTTAGAGCTCACAAACGAGCTTGCGGATCCAACGAACTGCACGGAAAACAAAGGAAAAGCGGAAATCACAGCATGAAGTGGATACAAAATAGGGTGGCATTTAATTTTACAGTAGAACAGAGTAATGTAGATCCTTTTTTACGAAAATGATGACTTTTCCTGTACATAGTGAGATTTTGACAGTGTACGGTGGCTTAATTACAATTTGGTATGTGAATACATCAGTGTTTCCAGTAAAAATTACTATTGTAAAATTTAAATGAGATTGCTGATTTTCTTTCCTAAACGTAAACTGCAAGGGTTACAATGCACACGGTATCGAACATAGAGTGATTCATTACATTTTACAGTGTGACGCTGTAAATTTACTCTTCTTTCGACAATTTGTGACATTATCAGAGTTGCGAAATATGTAATGTAAAAGTAATGGATTATTCATTACTTTTAGAATCTGTAATGGAAAAATTTTCAATTACCCATTACAATGTAGTGTGTAATGAAACACATTTTCATTGCCCATTACAATGTAGTTTGTAATGGAAAAATATTTCATTATTTATTATAATGGAGTGCAGTGTAATGGAAGAAAATTTCATGACCCATTACAATGTAGAGTGTAATAGAAAAAATTCCCATTACCCATTGCAATGTAATGTGTAATGGACAAAACTTTGATTACAATTTTGGGAATGGAAAAATATAGATGAATAAATTATTGCAATTTCCCATTACATTTTAATGACTTACGTACCTTAAATTCTAAAAAGCATCTATATGCACACAAAAAGTTGAACGTTGAACTGCCTTTTCTAAATATACTTTTTTTCAGCGTTTGCTTTGGCCAATATCCTTCGCTCAAAGTGATTTTCTGTGAGCCTATTGAATTTAGGAGCATTCATCACCGATGAAAATGATAAAAGTGTCAATTATAAAGAATAGAAAAGAATTAGAATAAAAGTATGGGGCACTAAGCATGAAATTTTTCTAGCCGTTCTAAATAATCACGTGACCATTTAATTACTAGTCTTGGCTCATTTTAACCCAGGCCAAAAAACTACTACGATATAATAAAAAATGTCCAAAATTTCCATTACACATTAAGTTGTAATGAACGAGCAAAATTTTGTCGACTACACACTACATTGTAATGGGTAATGGAATTTTTTTCCATTACACACTACATTGTAATGGGTAATTGAATTTTTTTCTATTACACTCTACATTATAATGGGTAATGGCATTTTTTTCCATTACACACTACACTGTAATGGGTAATTAAATTTTTTTCTATTACACTCTACATTGTAATAGGTAATGGATTTTTTTTAAATTACACACTACATTGTAATGGGTAATGGAAATTTTTTCCATTATAGGCTACATTGTAATGGGTAATTAAAGTTTTTTCTATTACACACTACATTGTAACGGGTAATTAAATTTTTTTCCATTACACACTACATTGTAATGGGTAATTAAATTTTTTTCCGTTAAACTCTACTTTGTAATGGGTAATGAATTTATTTTTCATTACACACTACATTGTAATGGGTAATGGAAATTTTTTCCATTATACACTACATTGTAATGCGTAATTAAATTACCTAATTCTTTTTTTCTGTGTGGCTTCAACGAAAAATCCACCCTACACTCCTCACTCGTTCACACACGTGATCCTTAAAGTGTCGCACACGACTTTGGCCATATCCAGGGGCTCTTTTCAACAAAGTCGGTTTCTCTTATTTTTTTTTTTTTGCAATTTTTTTTTATTTCTTTGCAAAAGAGTAAGAGTGTACTACACCGCCGCGTCGACTTCAATTCGTTCCTTTTTTTAAATCCCTCTTTCAACCTCGCCCCCGTCCAACTCGATACAACATTCCGCTTGGATCCCTTTACCTTCTTTTCTACCTCTCGCCGCGTTCCACTCGGCTTTGGTGGTTTCCCCTTGGTCAGAACGCGACCTGGAGAACGGAACAGTGGATCTCGTGGAGACCACATAGCGAGAGAAAAGAGTCACGGGACGTGCGGCAAAAGAATGAGAAAGAGGGAGAAGAGAGGAAGAGAGCGAAGATGGAGGAAGGCGCACATTCGTCGCCGCAGCGAGATCGGGAACGTAGATTAATGTATTTATTAAACGTAAGGCGGTGCGGGACAGTCCTTTTTGGCATGAATGTTCGCCGCCCTTGTGTAAATATTCCCCGACGTTTGGTACAGATATACCGGTGGGTTACGCCATAAAGAATCGGTATCAAGAATTCACGGACAATTCGCGAGGGCAGAGTATGTTTTTGGCGATCGGAGGGAACCGGGTGAAACATTCTCGGTGTCTATTAGCCGCCAATTTCCTACTGTTGGCTCCTTTTGTTGCTCTCTCACTGCAAAAAAAAAAAATATGTGCACAGGATTGTGGGGAAACGAAACGATTCGTTTTGTTGGAATAATCGTAATTTAATTAAGAGTAATTTTCTTGGAATGTAATTGTGATTTAATTAAATTACATTTAATCTTTGATTCAATTTCAAAGCTTGATTTATTTTAATTTTATTGGAATAACAATAAGGGTCGCTACTGCAAAATGAAATTATCGAAATGAAATTATCAGTTCGGAATTAAATTATCAGTGTTCAATTGTGTATTCCATAAAATGAATAATAAGTCAATAAAATGAATAATAAATGTCAGTTCAGAATGTACAAAATTTCGACATTTTTTTAATGTTTTAAATTAGAAATTTTGAAAATTAGAACATTCTCATATGGCTTTCTCATGATTTCTCGTTATTCACACAATTTTCTTCAAAAGAAGCCAAAATGCTGGAAATTTTGTCCTCGCGAAGAAAAATACAGTCCTAGCCAAAAATTGTATTTGATTGAAATTTCCGTACTTCGTGATGCAATAAGAATCTGAAAAAATTCAGCAACATTTGGCTTGCCATAAGCAACAGTTATCAATAATAATACTGCCCGAAAGTTATTGATAAATTGTTTAAACAAATTATTATTTAACAATTTTGCGGTAAGTTCTTTTTTTTCTCAAACAAATCAAATGCGTTTATTTTTCTGAACGCATATGAATTTTTTCAGAATTTTCTCTCTATTTTGAAATTACCGTTTTCAAATTTTTAGAATGGCTGTATTTATGTATCTTTTGGCCTAGTGTCTTTGAAACTTTTCAAAGCTGACGATAAACCTGTGTGCAAAAACATATGAGTCATTCCATGTCAAATCGACCAAGAATTGGAATCGACCCCTTTCAATCTTGATGAAATTTGGTCAGAAGTTTTCGATTTTGATAAAACGAAGTTCTACCGAAGGAAAAGAATTTTTTAAAAACTTTCGCAAGTTATGCAGTAAGTTAACAAATTTTTTTTTACAAAAATTCAGAAATTTATATTCTTGAAACGAAAAAACATCATCCTGAAAATTTCAGGATCTTTTAAGATCAGTCTAAAGTATTATTTTTTAAAAAGTTTAACCAAAAATTTAATGTTGATCGTGGATTTATACGATTTTTAAAAATTCAAAAATTCATGTTTTTGAAAAAAAAACACCTTTCCTGAAAAAGAACCTTAAAAGAACCTGAAATTTCAGGATCTTTTAAGATCAGTATAAGGTATTATATAAAAACAATTGCACCAAACATTTATAGTTGATCGTGGATTTGCACGATTTAAAAAAATTCAAAATCCTCCAAATTCATCATTTCTCAAAACATTTTTTCGAAATGTTTTTTTTTTCGTAGCCACAAGTAGACTCGTCAAGACGAACCCAGAACGATTTCTTCGTAACTATAATATAGTTTTCGATATATAAAAAAAATAAACTTGAAATATTTAAAAGATTATGAAATTTTGAATCTTGCATAACTTTCGAAAAAAAAAAATTTAATTTTTTTCCTTTGGTAGAACTTTATTTTATTAAAACCGAAAACTTCTGTTCAAATTGCATCGAAATTGAAAAGGGTCGATTCCAACTTTTGGTCGATTTGACATGGAATGACCCATCTACAAAATTAGAAATTTTTGTTTGTATTTCAGAATGTTTTTATAATATTTCAAAATAGAGAAAATTCTGAAAAAATTCATATGCATTTAGAAAAATTAACGTATTCGATTACATTAAAAAAAACAACTTACTAAAAAATTGTTGAATAATTATTTGTTGAAACAATTTATTAATAACTTTTGGTTAATATTATTACAGATAATTATTGATTATGGCATGTCAAGTCTTGCTGATTTTTTTCAGACTTTCCTTGTATCACAAAGTACGGAAATTTCAATCAGACACAATTTTTGTCTGGGACTGTACATCCTTAAGGACACTGAACAAAATCATAAAAAGGCAATGAATAAATGCCAATTTGCAGGATTTTTTCATTTTATCGTGTACAAAGTGTTCAGAATAAATGGAGCATCCAAAGGAGGAGAAAGTATGAAATGAGGGAGAGAGACACATACACAAGAGTGTCCCAACACTTCAAGACGATATTCCCCATTGACCCTCCTTCATGGCAGAGTCCGTAGTTACGTCCGATGTAAATCGAGAGCCAAAGATAGAAATGTCTCTCATCTATTTGCGCCACATTCAAGGAGTTAACTCAAGTCCCGAGGGAATCAAAAATGCATGCACGAAGAAGCACGCTATCCTCGTTCCAGCGAGTGACTGACAACATGGTTTTCTCCTCGTCTGCAACTTTGTTCTCCGGCGGTTTGCTTCGTCTTGAATTCTCTCATCCATCGGGCAAGTACCTCGCCCGGTACTTTCCTTCCTCTCTGATCATCCTTTTTTCTCCACCTCCAACCGGAGCCGTCTTCATCCTTCCTCTCGAAGACTTCTCCTCCAGGACGGCTCCTTCTTTCTTTCCCTCTGCAATATATAACATGTGCTGCGGCTCTTGACTCCGTTTGTTACTTATTTAGGCCCCACCTTGCGAAAGAACAATGATGTCGTACCTTGTCATGACTTCGGTGAGATGCTCGAGGGAGGAGAGACTCCCTTACTTAATTGAGTCGAATCTCGGAAGATGCGGGCGACGTTTTTTGCCCATTGTGTGCAAGTAAGAGAAAGAGAGAGAGAGGGGGAGAGAGAGAGAGGGTGAGAGAGAGAGAGAGAGAGAGAGAGAACAGTTGGAGTGAAGAGGAAAAACAAAATCTACACCAGCGCCATTACAAGAGAGAAAGATGGCGAAAGAGATTTTAACGTAGGAACAAGAGGACGCGAGGAAGAAGATGAAGAGGAGGAAAAGAGACATTGAAACACATCCAGCTGTGCGGTTAGACTCACAAACGACGCATCATTGAGTCGCGGTCTCTCGTCTCGGTTCTGTCGACGGATATAAAATGTTGAGCAAACACCGCGGATCCACCGTGGGCGATCGAATCGCAAACTCTCGTTTTCCCCTTTCGAATCAATCTTCTTCGCGAGCCTCGCGAAGCCTCGCGAAGCCTCTCATGGGATATCAATGATGAGCCTAATTGTGTTATTGGTTCGCCGAAAGAGATACGAATGAAAAGTAAAAAAAAAAAAAAAAAAACCTAACAAAATGCTCCATTTTTTGTTTCTGAAAGGAGTTGTGTATGCGAATTGCACACGTGTAAGAAGAAGAAAAAAAGCAGACACGTTTACAATATTGGAGCGAATTCTACGTTAGTCGCGCATCAACGAGTTCACGATGGGAAATATATGCGAAATTTATTTTTCAGCGTGAAATTCGCGAGACATCGTCAATTTTGCTGAGTTAATTATACGATAATTGACCGGTGACGAAAGACACGTTCGCGAGATGAATATTGAAGGGATCAGCTGGAGCTTTGACTTTTAGAGTTTACATAATTCATTTTTGGGTATGCTAATCTACGTATTAATGCAAATATTTCACGACTTTCTGCTCCTCTCCTTTTCCATACCTGCAATGATGTTTTTGGGGGTGCCTCGAAACAATTCTAAGTTGGTCACACTGGGTCAATTTGACCCGACCGACTTTCAGGATGGTTGTAAAAAAAAAGTAGATATCCGATTGGCTTAAAAAAAATATAGGAATTATCTTTGAACTTTTCAGTATATGAAATAATTGTTTTTTTTTTCTTTAATATTTCCGCTACCGGCAAAAAGTTTCCGGATGAAACTTCAAAAAAGGTCTGCAACGTTTTCTCATGCCATTTCGCCGGAAGTCAACGTAAACCAATTTAACGAGCGGAATTTTAAAGGGAAGAATTCGGCTTCATTCCCTGATTTTCTAATTATTTTTACCATTTGTTTTTAGATTTGGACTCTATTTTGAGAACAACTGTTTTTCGTCTTTTTTCCCCCTCTCTTCAGGTGCAGACATTTTCTAGAGGAAATTAGTTTTATACATTTTTACGATTGGATTCATAAAGGGGAAAAGTAAAGGGGAAGTTGGAGCTCCAATTTTCTTTTTTTAAAAACTTTGAGGCATGTTTTTTTCCAAAGTTATTTTGTTTTTTGTGAAAAAAGAGGAAATTTGAAAAATCTCGCATAACACGAAAACAAAGAGGATTCATGAAAAACTTCATGATAGTAAAAAGTTGCGTCTGTTTTCTTTGGGTTCAGAGGAATTTTTTCAGATTTTTTTTTACATTTTTTTTTTCATGTTGAGGCTGGAAAAAAAATTTGGAAAAATTTTTTGAAAAAAAACCGATGTGTTGGAAATGGTAAAATAAAGTATTTTCCCCTATGAAATGTCATCAATAATTCCATAGTTTTTGAGTTATAGTCATTGAATGATCTAAACTCCGACGCAGAAATTAAGAAGAAAAAATTTCGAAAGAAAAAATCTGAAAAAATTCCTCTGAACTCAACGAAAATGGACGCAAATTTTTGCTATCTAGAAGTTTTTTATGAATCTTCTTTGTTTTCGTGTTATACGGGATTTTTTAAATTTCTTCTTTTTTCACAAAAAACAGAATAATTTTGCAAAAAAAATCGCTCGAAGTTTTTTAAAATAGGAAATTGAAGCTCAAACTTCCCCCATTATGAATCCAATCGTAAAAATGGATTAAAAAAATGCCTCTTGAAGATGGGTGCACCTGAAGAGAGGGAAAAAACGGCGAAAAACAGTTGTTTTCAAAATAGGGTCCAAATCTAAAAATCATTTTAAAAACAGGGAATGAAACCGAATTCTTCCTCTTCAAAATGCCATTTGTTAAATTAGTTTACATTGACTTCCGGCTAAATGGCATAAGAGACCTTCCAGACTTCTTTTGAAGTTTTGTCCGGTAGTGTACATGGAAAAAAAATCACGAAAAAAAGACTTTTAAAAATCCGGTTTTTTTACTTAAAAAATTGTAACTCTTTCGGTTTTGTAGATTTTTTGGAAAAATCTCTACATGATACTCTCAATATATGGTACTTTAAGAAAAAAAAACTTATATGCATGCGTTCCAAAAAAGGTATTTATTCCGCTATAGATATTTTAAACTGATACTCCAAATTAGATACTTCAAACTTCCACCAGAGGGCCAGGAAAAACCGACGTGAGCCTGGATATTTAGAGATATTTGAGCTCAAAGTGAGAGCTCGGGTCAGTTCGACCCGTGGTGACCAGCGAGGGTTAAAAGTGATAACGTGTCTTTGAAGATTGAGCATCGAGGTTCGTTGACAGTTGTAACATACCGAAATCGTAGGGATTCCCAAAGGGCGTTAGAATGTATAATCAGTATGCACTCTGCTGTTACTTCCGACGATTCTTGTGCTCTGTAGAAATCGGGGTCGAATACGAGACAGAAATTCGATGTGCCGAATGCTCAGGGAATTCACACTGGCCTTAAACCCAACTGCACGGTTCAATCGTGGTAATAGCAGGGTCCAAAACAGCGCTGCCAACCAAACCGGGAATTACCGAAATCGGTGAGATTCTCTCGTCTCTCTTGGCGACTTACTCTCCGATCTCGGGTCGTACGACATCAGAATGCAGGATAGATAAAGGGTAAGAGAAAGAGAGAGAGAGAGAGAGAGAGGGAGAGATAATGGACATCGCGTGTAGCACTGATCGAACACAATTGACTAATCCAGTTTGCAGACTGTTTCAGCAAAATGTCCAATGCGATAATCGTCCAATAGTCCAATACAGAACCAAAGTTTACCTTTGTGTATTTTGTCCTCTGTTTTATTATGCACGACCTTAAAGAAACTTAAGTTTTAATGTGAGAAAGAGAAAGGTTCATAACACAGCGACACAAAATTATAAAAAAAATTCGGCCTTGGGGTCTGACTATGTATGCTATATGTTAGTGGGGTCACTGAATCCGAATCCGATGTTGGTTTAACCCCAGCACGTCAGGGTTTGGCTCTAACCACAAAAAACAACACTCCAAACCAAGATTATTTTTTTAATGTTTCGAAAACTATTATAGCTATGAAAAAATCGTTTTGGGTTAGTCTTCAAGAGAATACTAGTGGCTACGAAAAAAAAATATTCCGAATTTTTTTTGAGAAATCATGCATTTGGAGAATTTTGAATTTTTTAAAATCGTGCAAATCTACGATCAACATTAGATTTGTTGTTAATTTTTTTTTATAAATAAATTCAAAAATATGAATTCTTGAATTTATGAAAATCGTGTAAATCCACGATCAACATAAAATTTTTTGTTAAATTTTTTTTATATAATACCTTGGAGTGATCTTTAAAGATCCTGAAATCTTCAGGGTCTTTTAATTTTTGAAACAAAAAAACACCATCCTGAACCTTTCAGGATCTTTTAAGATCAGTCCAAGGTATTATATAATAAAAATTTAATGTCGATCGTGAATTTACACGATTTTTTTTAATAAAAAAATTAATGGTTTTGAAAAAACAAAAAACACCTTTCTGAAAACTCCAGGATCTTCTAAGATCAGTACAAGGTAATATATAAAAAAAAAAAGATTTATAAGAATTCAAAATTCTCCACATTTGTCATTTTACAAAAAAAAAATTTCGGAATATTTTTTTTCAGTAGCCACAAGTAGACTCATTGAGACGAACCCAGAACTATTTTTTCGTAACTATAATAGTTTTCGAGATATTTAAAAAACAACTTAATTTTGGAGTGTTTTTGAGGTTATAGCTAAGCCCTGACGTGCTGGGGTTAAACCAACCTCGTATTCGGATTCAGCCACCCTAAAAACATACAGTGTACATAGTCTGACCTCCAGGCCAATTTTTTTTTCTTTTTGTGTGGCTGTGTAATCAATGTCAATATCTCAATATCAATTAATCATATGAAAATCTAAATTTTAGCTTTAGAAACTTAGAAGAGCGGAATGGTTATTTCTAGAAAATTTTGATGTACATTATTAAGACCACTGAACAAAAAATTGAAAAAACATGTTTTTAGGATCCGTAGAGAAAACTCTTTCAAATGATACCTCTCACGATGGATTAATCAATTTTTTTTCCATTTAAAATATTTTTTTATCAACAATTACACTGTAGAAAAAAAGTAGTAGTTTTTTGGTAATCTATGATTCAATGTCTACTGACTCTATCAAGAATTATAAAATCTTTTTTTTTTGAGTTCTCAAAAGGTTAGCTCTTTCGAATAATATCTTACACGATATATTAATGAATTTTTTTCGACCGGACAGAATAAAATGAATCTAAGTAATAAATAAAAAAATAATAAATATCTAAATAATATTCAATCTAAAATAAAATATAAAATAATTTTTTTTCTAATTCTTCACTGGTGATATACGCAAAATTAAAAATAAAATCGCAACTACTCTTAAAATTTTTTTTTGTCCTAAGAACGCTAAGAGAACAAGGAACACGATATTTGATGCCAAAAAACAAGTTGAACAAGTTGTGAGTCTGGAAAAAGGTGGGATGTATGAAGAACAGGGTGAAAAAAGATTCTGTGTCCATTTGTGATTCCTTTTTCGTTAATTTTCCCATGAAACACGATTCAAGATGACGCTGCATTGATCTCTGGCATTATAAATTTGCATCGATATGCACCTTTTGATGTCACGAAGTAGGTTGACAGCGGTTCGCGAGGTGTCATTGTAAATTCATAGTCTATTCAGCATTCCTATTGACTATACACACGATTCTACTCCTTCTTCCTCGAAGGATTATCCATCGATATCTGGAACTCTATTATGATTCACCGGACAAGTTATTTGTAGTCAGCAGTTGGGGCGAATAAAGAAAACAAGTTAAGAAGAGAAAGACCTATTGAAGACGCTGGGACTTGGGTTTTTTTGGTCATTTCCTTTTATCGACGGTGACTTGGGGCTGCAGAATCTTTGTAAGGATACGTAAGGACGATAACTCTCTCCTCGCTCTCTTCCATCGGTGTGTGTGTGCATTTGTATTTTCGTCTTTGTTTCTCTACCGATGGATGGTCCACTACGGAGAGCCATCGAGAGAGAGAGAGAGAGAGAGAGAGAGAGAGAGAGAGAGAGAACGAGAGAGAGAGAGAGAGAGAGAGAAAGAGAGACCCCTTTCACGACCTCAGCTTACTTTTGCATGCACACGGTCACAATCGATACATATTTCGAGACTTACGACCGCAGAGTCTGCACGCGGAATCCATACGGATGTCAGATATGGCCAATAAAGCATACGATACGTATATGTGTGCAAGCAAAACGGGAACAAGGGTTCCCTATAACGGAGGGCAGAGAAATATGAGTGATTCTGCCGAAATACTCATTTTCGCTGTAACCTAGTTAATTTTCAATAATTCCCCTAATTTCTTAGATTTTTTTACCAGAATATATTGAATCATAATGTTTTGAAACCGGGTGTCGAAACAGATTTAAAAAAAAATAATTTTAATTGTTTTTTTCTCGTGTTTGACCCCTAAAAATCATTCCCCTGACCTGTGACCTTCGCATCTTCCCGCATTGTAAGGCTCCAAAAAAATACTTGAAATTTATAAAACTGCAAATGAAAAATATTTTCTGAAACTGAACGCTGGTTATAACTTTTTTTTGAAAAAAGAAAATAATGAGTAAAGATGTATCTCAATAAAAATCGACAATCTTGTAACCTGCTTTACCGTCATTCCGCTGAGTTCGTGACTTTTTTTTCTCAAAACAGTGTGGCTTAGGTATATGTCACAAGCTGGAGCGTCATTCCTCTGGCAAGTGCCAATTACATATTTTCAGCTAAAATAAATCTTGTTTTATTATTTTTTTTAATCCAAACTATCGAGCACAAGTTCATCGCTTCGTTTTGACGTTAAGGGGAGGCTAAATACCGACATTAGCACCTCGCAAATGGATTCCAAATTTTCTCTGGCACGAATGGATCAAAATCAATAAAATTTTGACAGTATCATCAGAATTATGGCACAAATGGAGCTCCACTAAAATTTTTTCGGAAAACGAAAGAAAAAATTACAGATCCGATTATCATCAAAAATCTGTAATTGAAAATATTAAATTATAATGTTTTTACGGCATTTCGGCTAAAACCAAGAGTGGGGCTCCATAACCAACACTAAAGTATGAATATCGATACGTCTTTGACATTATTTTATGAAAAAACCGCGACGTAAGTTTGGAATCCAAATCACGAGACAAATGTTGATAAATTTCGTGTTTTATCGACAAAAAAATGGTGAAATTAAGTTCACAGAAATCCGAAAGAGGGCAACCACATGTGGAATTCCTATGAAATAAACATTGTGTACGTTCATCAGACTTCTATCCAAACTGCCTGACAAGTCAGTGACAATTAACGAAAACGTTGATTTATGTCTCGCATTTGCATTTTGCAATTCATTCATCATTAATTCATAAATTTAATTGATTTTCATCCACCGGTATTGGAAAAAGTTTGGACAGCGATTTTGAGTCGATAATGTAGGGCTTCAGTAATAGTGTCGGTATTTAGCCTCGCCTTAAAAACAGCTCGCATGTCATATTACGACCTACAAATCACTAAAATCGTCATTCCTCTGGCATCATTTCTCTGCATCATTCCTCTGGATCGGATCCAGAGGAATGTCGAATCTGCCAGAGGAATCACTCAAACCAGGTTTGAGTGACGAATAAAAATGGTTTTGAATAAAAATAATTCCTCCAGGTTATTGCCATGCCATTATAAAGCGTTACAACCAAATGTTGCGTCACTTGATGTGTTTGTGCAAGGAAGTTTGTATTTGCGTTTCATTTTTTTTTACAACCGCCAATAAGTGTTCCAATATTAAATGTTCTAATAAAACTCAAAATACTGAAATAAACTAATAAAAAACCATATAGCAAAAGGTTTGCATCATTTTTCTGCCTTCGCATTTACTCCTCTCGCACTACATTTTCTTCAAAGTAAAATCCCGCAAAATAGAAAAACCAGCTTGTCCAAGTGGTAATGACGTTTAAATATCTTATACCAAGGTCATCAACACTTTGAGAAGTCGAAATGATTATTTGAAAAAATATATATATTTTGTACCCTCGAAAATGAGTATTTCGGGAGAATCTCCCATATATATTGGTTCTCGACCAAGGGCGAAACAAGAGTCAGGATGAGCCAGCGTCATCTTGGTCCATCCCTTGAATCGGCTCGTGAATGCTCTTTAAATGCAGTGGCGCAGAATAAGAGACTGAGAGAGTAAGGAAGGCAGACCATGAGGATTTTCTGGAGCTGCGCAAGCGGTCACAGAGTTGAAATCGAGGGAATTCCCGCACCAACGACAAAGGGACGCTGGAAGATGTCCCATACGTCTTTTCCTTTCTCTCTCTCTCTTGCCCTCTGGGAGATGATTTCTCGTCGAGGAGATCACAGAAACGAGGACTGTCCGCGGTAGAACGCGAAATTTGCCTCTCCAACTCGCCAAAATTTGTAGCCTATTTGCATGATATATTGCGAAGCTTGCCAGCTCTCGTGGACCTTTCACCGGGTTCTTCTTTTTGTACTTATACATGTATAAAAAGTAGATGAGGTCATCGCACCCGCTGGGAAACCGCGGACAGAGAAGGAAGGCGTCCTCCAAGTCCGCGAATCCACAGAACCGAATGTAACTCCGGAATTGTTGGACACGCGGAGGAAAAATGCCTCCGGGGAGTTTGTTCTTGGGCCAAAATACCGGCGGTAACTTTCGTTCCTCTATTTTGCCTTCGGGATCTTGACGATCCTCCGATACCAACGCGTTTCGGTTCCTTGGATCTTCGTGATAGTTACACGCAAAGACGGATCCGGTTTTGTCCGTTTACATTTGCGTCTTCTTTGCCTTTTGTCATTGCGTTTGTCGCTTCTCACTCTCGCCAACTTTACTCTGACCACTTCTAATAGGACCATTTCCGGACCTTCCGGAAGTTAGCGGGGTTATTTGACCATTGGAGACGTACACCCAGAAAAAAGATCTTGTCGTAGGTACTATTATCGTTCATTTGATTATTTTTTAGTTACTTTGAAGAAAATTTTCTTTCCCTCCAATTTTGGGCGATATTTACTTCCATTATATTTATTTATTTGAATTCACTGTTATCGAGAAACAGGCGTTGAAGAAAAATTCTATTCGTTGTTACTAAATACCTATTCACCCGTATTCTCATCCGATCATATCTGCAGATTTGTCAGTACTCCAAAAATCCGCTAGGTGGCGACCTCTCGCACAAGCGAACCTGCCTCTCGACGCCTATATACTTTCCAGGCTCGTCTATGTTTGATAACCTTATTTTTCAGTATGGATATTAAATACATTGAACATTGTGGCAAAACGCAAGATGGTCGAATCCCCTAAAAGGATTCCCATAAAAAGGGTCTTTTTTCTTTTCCCTTCTGTTAAAGAAAAGACGAAGCTTTACGAAATTGTAGACTTCAAATGTTTAGCTATACATTCAAATATTGAAATGTTTAAAAATATATATTGTGTAAATATTTTAAAAAAAAGTCATTTCATTTAAATACATATTTGTTCAGTTTGAAATAATATTTATTAATATTAAATAAAAATTTAATAGATCGCAATATATATTTTCCTAGTAGGTCATTCAAAAAAATATTTCGTTGACATGAATAGAGTTGTATTAGACCAGTCTACAACTAAAAAAATTTATTTGGCTTGACTAGGATTTAGTTAAATGTACTAGATCTTTTTTTCTGGGTTTATCCTTCTGCATAAAATGGTAACTGTTCTTCAAGGGAACCTTAGAATGTCAAAAAATTGATTTTTGCTTTATTTTATTTTCTAATTGTCCAGAGTCCTATCCCAACTTTCGCTTGACACATGGATTTTGTAAAAATTCCAAAAATTAACCGAATTGTGACGATTTTAGTTGAGCAGGTCCGAACGTTCCACGATTTACCGTGAAACTATACTTTGAGATTCACTCACGTAATTTCTCGAAATCTTTCAGTTCGAATCACTTCAAATTTGTACTGGCCATGTTTATAACATATTCAATGATGTGCTCGATGATTTCTCGATATTTTTTTCCATTTGTCAATAACAAATGCTTCGAGTTGTTTTTTTCTTCTGAAAATCATTCCTTTTTTTTAAATGTTGCAATTTTTGCAATTTTCAAAATTTTGATAAAGTATTTGGTTACACCATAGCTTTGTCGTTCTGGGAGTAGATTTTTTCATTTTTTACTTTGAGTGAATCAAGTTGCCGAAATTATGTAATTAAAAAACATCTGTTTTTCGCCTTTTTTCCCTTATTCTCTTCAGGTGCACCCATCTTTTAGAGGAAATTTTTTTATACATTTTTACGATTGGATTCATAAAGAGAAAACTGAGCTTCAATTTCCTTTTTGTACAAAAATTTGAGCCATTTTTTTTTCCAAAGTTATTCTGTTTTTTGTGAAAAAAGAGGAAATTCAAAAAATCCCGTATAACATGAAAACAAAGAAAATTCATGAAAAACTTTAATTAAGGTACCATCAAGTTGCGTTTGTTTTCGTTGAGTTGAGAGGAATTTTTTCAGATTTTTTTTCAAAATTTTTTTTTCTCATTTTCTGGGTTGGAGCTCAGATCATTCAATTACCATGACTCGAGAACTATGAGATTATTGATAAAATTCCAAGAGGGGAAAATACTTCATTTCACCATTTTCAACACATTGAAATTTTTTTTCAAATTTATTTCCCAACTTTTTCCAGCCTCAATAAGAGAAAAGAAAATGTAGAAAAAAAAATCCGAAAAAATTCCTCTGAACTCAAGGAAAACAGACGCAACTTTTTGCTATCCTGAAGTTTTTCATGAATCCTCTTTGTTTTCATGTTATACGGAATTTTTCAAATTTCCTTTTCTTTCACAAAAAACGATAACTTTGGAAAAAAAATCGCTCAACGTTTTTAAAAAAAGAAAAATGAAGCTCAAACTTTCCCCTTTATTAATCGAATCGAAAAAATGTATTAAAAAATGTCCTCTAGAAGATGGGTGCGCCCGAAGAGAGGGAGAAAAAGGCGAAAAACAGCTGTTTTCAAAATAGAATCCAAATCTAAAAACAATTTGTAAAAATGATTAAAAAATCAGGAAATGTTGCCGAATTCTTCCCCTTTAAAATGCCGTTTGTTAAATTAGTTTACGTTGCCTTCTGACGAAATGGCATAAAAAAACGTTCCAGACCTTTTTTGAAGTTTTGTCCGGAAACTTTTCGCCGGTAGTGTACAAATGTTTTTTCAATTAGAAAAATGGTAACATATCAAGACTATGCAGTTACTGTGTGAAAAAGTCAAGAGACGCCATTGATTCTTCAATCATAAAAAAAAAATCAATTTCCCAGCCCTCCTCGCTTTTTATCCCATTGATCACCATTTCCTCATCCTGAGATCCATAATAATTGTTTTTTGGTCCTTTCGTAAGCTCGATATCCGAGAAAAATGTGAAAATCACTATCTTCGCTGCTCGAGCCGATAATACCGATATTCCAATCGTGATTCATTACGACCTCGGGACTCAGAAAAAAAGCACCTTTCATTCGCTGGACATTGGAGCACGTCGCGCACAGGATCAAACGATCCACGCCGTGGCGATGTGTATAATCACAATAATTAGTACGTGGAAAAATGAGAAAAGATAATAGCAATTTTGGTTGGGATCTGGCGAAATGAACGGGAGAGAAGAACGAAACGAACCGCTACTAACGATCCTTCGCGCAAAATCGCGCAGTTATCTTTTATTTTCGTCCTTTTTGCGAGTTCTCTCAGTTTCGCGAGGCGCTTCCCGATGTGAGAGGCTTTCATATACAGTCCCCACGGTTTTACGGGGACCGCAGAATCCCGGGTTTGTGGTTTTCTACATACTCATCCACCTGTTCAGTGGAAATCGCGCAGTAACGTCATGTATATGAGGTATTCCCGCTCAACGGGACCCCCTTTTAGGCCGGCCTCTTTCGGTTTTCTTGAAACTCGAGTATGTTTTAGTGTTGCCTGAAAGTATATTGTACACCAATTTTCAGATCTCTAACTATAATACTCTTTGGAACGCACCAAAAGTTATATTTCAAACTTTTTCCGCATTCAGCGCTTCGGAGCTTTGGCACGGCGCGAAATAAAATCGAAAAAATTCTTTGACAATAGCTTTCGATCGGAAATTTCGTGCGCTTTTCGAAAAAAACGCAATTCCGAAAAAAAAAACGAATTCATTCGAATTTCGGCCAAAAACCGAAAAAATTTATTTACAAAAAAAGGGCGTAATTTAATTCAGCGGGACAATTTTTTTCATGTTTTGTATATATCTGAGAAGTCACGATATAAATTTCAAGCTGGAACTCGTATCCGTTTACTAATGCCAAGTCTTTTAGCAGGATAAAAATTCTGAAATATTGTGTTTTTCGTATTCAACAGTTCTCTGATATATTATATAATTTTTTTTAACGAATTCCGAATTTTATAAATTTATTAAATTCAAAATTTAATAAATATGATTTAATAAATTTAATTAAATTCAAAATTTTATAAATTTGATTTGATCAATTTAATTAAATTAATTAAATTTAATAAATTGAATAAATTTGATTATTTGATAAATTTAATTTAATTAATTTAATAAATTTACTAAATTCAAAATCCGTTGAAAAAACGCTATATAATACATCAGGGAACGGTTGAATACGAAAAACACGATATTTAAGAATTTTTATCCAACTAAAAGACTTAGCATTAAGAAACGGATGTGAGTTCCACCTTGAAATTTATATCGTGACTTCTCAGATATATACAAAACATGAAAAAAATTGTTCCGCCGAATTAAATTATGCTCTTTTTTTGTAAATCAATTTTTTCGGTTTTTGGCCGATATTCGAATGAATTCGTTTTTTTTTTTGGAATCGCTGATATTTTTTTCGAAAAGCGCAGGAAATTTCCGATCGAAAGCTATTGTTAAAGAATTTTTTCGATTTTATTCCGCGCCGTGCCAAGGGAATGCGCAAAAAGTTTGAAATATAACTTTTGGTGTATTCCAAAGAGTATTATAGTTAGAGATCTGAAAATTTGTGTACAATATACTTTCAGGCAACACTAAAACATATTCGAGTTTCAAGAAAATCGAAAGAGGTCGGCCTAAAAGGGGTCCCGTTGAGCGGGAATACCCCATGTATTTATATATTAGACTGGCAAAAAAAATGTTATTTTTTTTCCTATTTGACAAAATCATAATTTTTACTATAATATTAAATACTGTGAAGATAGGGCTACCTACGATTTTTTTTAACGTATCGCAATGAATTTGTTTATTTGCCTTCTGATTAACACATGGAAAATCGACGTCTATAGTTTCGGCAGGGAAAACAACTATTCTATGGAATTAACTGAAGTATAATAAATAATCTCGTATGATAGTGGCCAAGCTTTTTCAGATTAGCGCTTCGTAAAACAATTCAGGAGGGCAATATCGTGTAAAATGTGCAGGGAAAAACGATGTTAGTGTCCGTTTTGCCCCATACATTTTTCTTTGCCGATCTTTAGGGTGAAAAAGAATGTATTTTAGTTAAATTTATTTCAACCAGGTCGAAGTTCCGGCAAAAAAGAATTACAGGGCAGAACGAATACACTATAGATGTATTTTTTAAATTTATTCCGCCCCGAATTTCCTTCATTTTCATTTTCGAAAAAAAAAACCGAAATAAATCAGTAAATATGCCTCAGTTAATATGTTAAATTATTAATTTTAAAAATCTGTTTACAATGAAAAAGTGTCAAAATTAATTCAAAATTATTAAAAAAAATCCTATACAGTAACAAAAACTGGCATTCATAATAATTTATTAAAAAAAAATTAATTTTCGAAAATCGAAAAAAATAGTAGTTATGGAAATCCCACGATCGGACTAGTCTTAAAAATTGGTGAATAGATAGATGTTGGAAACAAAAAATAAAATAAAAAAATAATAAAAAATGACACTTTTAAAAACGCGATTTAAAGTTTAAAACTCAAAAAACTCATTCAAAAACACGTCGAATATTTGTTGTATTTTTTTCTGAAAAGGCCATAAAAAGGCAAAAAAAAATTTAACAAAACTTTTAATTTCGACCATTATTAAAGAAGTTATGACGAAAATACCAAAAAAAGAGCGGTTTTTTTTTGTTAATTTAATATCTTTCGAACGGGTAATCAAAAAAATCTCAAAATTCAACAGGGAGGGTCTTTTGATTGGTACTAAAAAATATTTAAAAATTGAGGAAATTAAAAAAAAAAAAGTTTTTCAAACTTCCCGATTTGGGATTGAACACCCCATAGATAAATCCATGCAAAGGTACACCTGTATTGCACGGCTTCCTCTTCTAAAAAAATAAAACGGCCACTATATTTTTATCGATCCGAGGTAGCGGAGCACGATATAATACGATTCGCGTCGTTGGAATGTGCCGTTTTCGCGAACCTCGCCCGCGAGCTTTCGCGCTGTCATTAAACGCGCTCAAATGCCTCTCTTCTCATTCTCCGGGCCACGGTTAACCATTGAGCCTCCCTCTTTCTCACCGACGGATAATCAGCCTCTCTCCGCCGGTCTTTCTCTCGTTATTCGGCGAACTCATCGAGCCACGGCGGGCGGGTTTTATTTCATCGTGAGCTCTCCGGATGCTCTTTCATCGTTGATGCTCGCCCGTGAAGTGCAGAAAAAAATAGGGAGGGCGAGTGAGAGGGCGAAAGAGAAAGGTGAGAGAGACGCATTTTGCCTTTCATATCGCGCGAAACACAATTTCGAGAGGGTTATTTCAACCTAGCTCTGGTTTCAATGTGCATACGCCGGTGATTATGCCTGTAATATGACTTGGATGACCTCTGTGGTCATTGACCCCTACGGACCAAGCTCACATGTAACGAGAATCGCTCCACGCAATTGCACTTTTTTTTTGTTTTGCCCGTTTCCATTCCGACGGATAAATAGAGGAGAGTAATTTTTCCTGCTACGATTTGAGCAATGAATATGACAAAAGCTCGTGCACAAAATTTTGTAACCCAACGAATATACCTCCTTCGATATGGGTTTATATTTCAGGTCGTACTATTTGTGGAAGTAAACCGGGTTGAATATACCGAATTGGAAAAATCTCCGGCCTGATATCGGGAAAATATGTGGGAATTGGCAAGCTGAGCCAGGATAAGGAAGATCAATTCGGATGAAAAGTCAAGCCCCGTAAAAAGTGCAGCGAAAGTGTCGAATCGTGATGCGAGGGAGAAAAGACGAGCTATAGAGCTATTCGATTATAATCATTGCCTTTTTTTGCTCCACGTATTTGTATCTCCATGAGCCAGAATATTCAATCACACTCGACTTTCCAGTGAAAATTTTTCTGAGCCTTGGCCCATCTGTATATGAGGAGTTCTTTTTCAACCGGGCCACTTTTTTTTTCACCCTCTCCTATTTTTTTTCAAAATCTGCCAGTTTGAAATATTATCTAAAAGGAACGACTGTGATTTTTTTTAGATTTTTTTAGGCGTCCGTTCAAAATTTTCAATTTTTCATTACGAACACTGTATCTCAAAAAATATTCATCAAGCAAAAAAAAACATAAGAATAAAAACTTATTTATTTTTTTTCACTTTATAGAAAAAAATTAAAATCATAATTTTTCTGCATTGAGAAAAATGAAATTTGGCAAAAAAATTAGAATAAAATTTTTTTAAACCTAATAACACACTTTCGATTTTGGTACAAATTTTACAGGATGTCCGTCATTGGGTAAAAAGTCTGCGAAAAATTTTTCAGAATGGCACCTGCAATGGTTACGATGAAAAAAAAATAAAAACCCTGCGAAATCTCATAACCGCATATAGATTTCGCAGGGTTTTTATTTTTTTTCATCGTCACCATTGCAGGTGCCATTCAGAATTTTTTTTCGCAGACTCTTTACCCAGTGACAGACATCCTGTAAAATTTGTACCGAAATCGAAAGTGTATTATTAAGTTAAAAAAAAATTTATTCTCATTTTTTTGCCAAATTTCCATTTTCTCAATGCAGAAAAATTATGATTTTTATTTTTTTCGATAAAGTGGAAAAAATGAAAAAGTTGTTATTCTTATGTTTTTTTTTGTTTGATGAATATTTTTTTAGATACAGTGTTCGTAATGAAAAATTGAAAATCCTGAACGGACGCCTATAAAAATCTTTAAAAAATCACAGACGTTCCTTTGGACTAATATTTCAAACTGGCAGATTTTGAAAAAAATTGAAGAGGGTGAAAAAAAAAGTGGCCCGGTTGAAAAAGAACTCCTCATATCCGCTTTCCCTTATTAAAAGATACTTAAGGAAGATTATTGTAAAAAGTTTATTCCTTATTAAAAATTTTATATTACTGACCTTTGGCCCATCCGCTTTTCCTTATTAAAAAATACCAAAAGAAGATTATTATTGTAAAAAGTTGAATCCTTATTAAAAAATGTATATTCTTTAAGACTTCCAACGGTATTTATTTTTTTCCAGACCCAACATCGTTTAAGGGGGTCGAGTCAGCGTCAAAACGCCGATTTTTGAACATAAATATAGATGTTCGCTGAATACGTGTAAACCTGATCAATGGTCCTTGACGTATCAAATGAAGATTTTTTTTCACAATCTACACTACCGGCAAAAAGTTTCGGGACAAAACTTCAAAAATGGTCTGGAACGTTTTTTTATGCCATTTGATTGATTTGGACTCCATTTTGAAAACAGCTGTTTTTCGCGTTTTTCCCCCTCTCTAGAGGAATTTTTTAAAATACATTTTTATAATTGGATTCATAAAGGGAAAAGTTTGAGCTTTGATTTCCTTTTTTTTTAAACATTGAGCGATTTTTGTTCTCCCAAAGTTATTCTGTTTTTGGTGAAAAAGAGGAAATTTGAAAAATCCCGTATAACACGAAAACAAAGAGGATTCATGAAAAACATCAAGATACCAAAAAGTTGCGTCTGTTTTCGTTGAGTTCGGAGATATTTTTTCAGATTTTTCTTTCCAAAATTTTGTTTTCTCATGTTGAGGCTGGAAAAAAAATTGGGGAAAAAAATTTGAAAAAAATTCCATTGTATTGAAAAAGGTAAGATAAAGTATTTCCCCCCCTTGAAATGTTATCAATAATCCTATAGTTCTCGAGTTATGGTAATTGAATGTTCTGAGCTTCGAAAATGAGAAAAAAAAATGAGAAAAGTTTTTCGCGTATCGTTTTTTTCATGTTATACGGGATTTTTCAAATTTCCTCTTTTTTCACAAAAAACAGAATAACTTTGGAAAAAAAAATCGCTCAAAGTTAAAAAAAAAAAATTAATTGAAGCTCAAACTTTCCTCTTTATGAATCCAATGGTAAAAATGTATTTAAAAAATTTCATCTAGAAGATGGGTGCACCTAAAGAGAGAGGGGGAAAAGGCGAAAAACAGTTGTTTTCAAAATAGAGTCCAAATCCAAAAACAAATTGTAAAAATAATTTAAAAATCAGGAAATGAGGCCGAATCCTTTCCCTTTAAAATGCCGCTTGTAAAATTAGTCTACGTTGACATCCGGCGAAATTGCATTAAAAAAAGCTCCAGACGTTTTTTGAAGCTTCGAGAAATTAGTGTAGAAAATCTTCTCTCACTCATGAATTTATCGTCCATAATGGCGGGAATGTTTTTCGTTTAAACGCGGAAACTCTCGGCGCAAGCTCGATCGAATTTCTCATCAGAGCGTGCATACAAATGGAGAACACACGGCGGAATCGAGAACTCTGCCTCGTGGATGAAACGCACGACGAGACGCCCTCTCTCGTACAGGCGGAAGTACGCGGCGGTGGCCGGCATCATTTCCGGCTACCACTGTTTAGTTTCCGCTGTTTCCGGCGGCTATCTGTATCACTGCGTCATCGCGCGACTCGTATGAAATATATCCATAGGTACAGTATGTACATATATACAAAATTCACTATACATTAGGGTGATTCGTTTCAGGGCAACTTTTTTTTTGACCCATCGTGCCCAAAAACGTTTAGTTGATGCCCAAAAACAAAGTTTCGTGAGAGGGGGGTGTTGTCAAAAAATATTTAGAGGTCGCAAATCAAAATTGAAGGTCTCCCATTTGATTAACATTGAAAAAAACTTCTCATTATCAGTGTTACCATTCCGCGAAATTTGATATCGCGATATTTTCCAAGTGGCTTCTCATAGGAAATATAATACTCTACAATAAAGTTCATAGAGCCATGTCCGTAAATTCAACCGTTTCAGCGGTATCATTATTTCTAGTGAATATTGTATGAAAATATCTATTCAAACGGCTGTAACGCCTAAGCTATTAGATATATCGAAAAAATGTAAATGACAACTTTGTAGAGAAAGTAATTTGCTACAAAAAAGTCTCATAAGCCGAGCCCGTAGTAAAATAAATAGATTTTTTGTTTTTGTTTTATTGATTTATTTGCATAGAGAATTCTTTGTGACATTTGTTGAATGGTTTTTCTGATGATTTTTTACATGTTATCTCATAGAAAATGTAGTTCGTTTGATTGAATAAAACAAAAAAATTTCTATTTATTTTATTTTATACACGTATACCTGAGAAAGAGTTGAATTTACTGGCTCTGCTTTTGAGACTTTTTTTTACCAAATTACTTTCTCTAAAAAGTTCTCATTTGAATTTTTTCGATATATCTAATAGCTCAGGCGTTACAGCCGTTTGAATAGATATTCTCATTCAATATTCACTTGAAATAATGATACCGTTGAAACGGTTGAATTTACGGACATGGCTCAACGAACTTTATCGTAAAGTATCATATTTCCTATGAGAACCCACTTGGAAAATATCGCGATATCAAAATTCGCGGAATGGTAACACTAATAATGAGAAAATTTTTTTTTCAATGTTAATCAAATGGAAAACCTTCCATTTTGATTCGCGACCTCTACATATTTTTTGACAACACCCCCCTTTCACGAAACCTTGTTTTTGGGTACCAACTAAAGGTTTTCGGGCACGATGGGTAAAAAAAAAAGTTGCCCTGAATCACCCTAATATACATACACATTCATCGTATGCCAGAATTCCGTTCTCCGGTGAACGCCACCCTCTCGAACGATCTCCACGAGCCAGAGTCCGGCCTACAACCCCCGCACGCGGCTCGGACTTCATCCGTGCGTCGCGCATAGTTATAGCACTAAATCAACGCAAGCTCGCGTTTCCAAGCTACACAACATCGCCTACAATATCAACCGGCCGACGCTCGTTTGAATTTTCACTGCGGCCATCTCTCTCTCTCCCTTTTCGCCGCCGCCGCTGCCTTTCTTTCCGGTTCGCCCATTTTCATTTTAATTCTCATCCGCCCACCGCACCCGGAACCGCTCGGAAAATATAGTTATCTGTACCGTCGGTATATTATCGTCCGCGTATTTAAATGAGTATCGCACCGACACACACGCGCATCCACGAGCACAAACAAGATTTAGTCGGGGATATGACCTCTATTGTTCACGTTGAAGAATAAAATTTCAACCCTTGAGCGAGAGATTTTTATTGTTCAACTCGTCCCTTCTATTCGCGCCTTATTATTCAACTTCGTTCTCGCCATTTAGGCAACGATCGATACAATCGTTATACTCCCATTTTGGAAGAATATCTTTCCTTTTTTTACTTTCTCAATTGTGAAGCGGCGATAGTTCCTTAAATGGACCGAGTCAACATTATATATAAATGTTCTAATCTAGACCAGAATACTCCCTTAAGAGTGATTTTTGCGAGGGAAACCACTTCTGAAATTATTGAGCCACTTCGCATGAAATCAAAATGAAGTCAGTCAATATCTTATGATGCAGTGCATAATCTTGATAATCTTGAAAATTTTCTATTCAATCTTTTTTCAAAGTTGTATTTCTGCGTAACTTGTTCTACTGACAAAAATTTCAACAAGGAATATAATTTATTTCATTAATAAAAACAATAATGATAAATAATAAAAAGTAATAAAATAAAAACAAATAAATTATCAATTGATAATAAATAAATAATTAAAATGAGCAAAATAATTTTTATAAAAAAATTAATAATTTTATTCACCAGAAAATCAAGATTTTGTCGTAACCTTTGTCATTTTCAAGATCTCAGATGCAGATAAATTGCTCACGGTAAACGCTAAAAATTATTTAAAAAGATAGTTTGATCATGTCCATTTGCAAATCGACTTTGGCTGCTCCGCTGGAGAATGGTCAAATTTTTTTTTATCATTTGGTGACAGTATGATGAGCTACGGTGGTCTTGGACGTATTTATGGTAGCAACTCGGGCGGGGTTGCCGAAGAAGGGTGTCACACCAAGGATGAAAATCCTGGGCATAGGACGGAGAATCGAGCAGAGGGATGAGAGGACATGAGAGATGAGGAGACGCGTGTGAAGCGGCCGAAGGGGGTTTATATATGTAGATATACAGACACACACCGTTGAGGGTTGTAAATAAAATCCGATGGGGTGGAACAGGTGATGGTGGCAGGATCCTCGGAGCAAAAGAGAAAAAAAATTGCTGGCTGGTCGCGAAGAAGGGGTCCACCAGAGAAAAGCGGGCGGAAAAAGGACGCCCTCTCTCTCTCTCTCTCTCTCTCTCTCTCTCTCTCCCATTCTCTCTCTTTCTTTCGGGCTTGTGCATACGATAAATCTCCATAAATATGTATGAACGTCCCACGTTTCCCACAGGACCTTTGCTCCTATACAGTGATCCACGTGACCCCTCCGACGCTCTTCTCTCGTCTGCACTTTCTGCTTTATCGTCGCGCCACTCCACTTCCGCTCTGGACTTGAGAGCGACCGATGAAACTGCAGTATCGAACTGACACTATAAAAACTTCATTAATTTTGGTCTTTTTTGTCAACTTTATTTTCTATAATCAAGGATCGATTAGGTTGAAAATCGATATTCCTTGAAATTGGAGTCAGGGTGGCGCTGAAACTCACGAGTACGAAAATCAATCTTGCATTCTATCGATGAAATTTTCGAAAGAATCGCATCTATACCAATTTAGAAGCTATCTTCGCAAAGTTCGTAGCTGTTTTCCTATCTAATCGATGATTTTTCTTTTTGTTTGTGGGGAAGAGATGGGATTTTTATTTTTATTTAAAAAATCGAAGAATCAGCATTAATTGGCGTTTCGGTTTCTCGCTGCTTTTGACATTGTCTTTATGCGCAATACGGACCCTGAAATGTGCGTGTTTGCGGTGAAATAATCGTACGAGAATTTGTCCCTGTTTCACTTGTCACCGGGGGACACTTGAATGTTTATTAAACGCTGTACAATGCCATCCAAAAGTTTGGAAACACTCGCCCCCATTCCGCGCCGCACAAAAAGTTCCACTGCTCTTTTAAAAACGAAGATATTTCAATTCAACATGCGGCGTTTCAAAGGGGACATATACAGCTTCATTTTGCTTTTTCCAAAAAGTTTTTTCGATTTTTTTAAAACCCGGTACGCCCTTTGAAACATGGTCTTTTTTGGTTTTTTTTTTGGCGTTGAGATTTTGGTGCATGATCCATGAACATTTTTTTTAACTGTTTTTCGTGAGAAAAACTTGTGGGGCGGAGTATAAGCTTCAATTTCGTTCTTTGAAAAGTTTCGTACGATTTTTTTTCGCAAAAATATTCAATTTTTCGTAAAAAAACGATCATTTTTGTAAAATGCAGCGTAACTCTAAAACTACTGGGTTTTCGTGAAATCACTAGAATGGTAAAAAGTTGCATACAATTATTTTCGATTCAACAAAATTTTTTTCAGAATTTTTTTTCAAAATTTTGTTTTTCAAAATATCTCAACATTTTCGAAACAAAATTTTTAAAAAACAATTCTGAAAATATTCATTGTATGCAGAATAATTACCTGCAACTTTTTACCCTCTTAGTACTTTCACAAAAACCCAGTAATGTTAGAGTTACGCTACATTTTATAACGTTATTCGCGATAAAATAAATATTTTTGCAAAAAAAAAAAAATCGTACGAAACTTCAAGAAAAAACAAAATTGAAGCTTATGCTCCCTCCCACAAGTTTTTCAGGCAAAAATAGTTTAAAAAACTTTCATGGGTTGTGCGCCAAAATTTCAACGCCAAAAAATAGCCGAAAAATTGCCATGTTACAAAGGGCGTACCGGGTTGAAAAAAAATCGAAAAATTTTTTGTAGAAAAAGTGAAATGAAGCTGAATACGTCTCTATTGAAACGCCGCTTGTTGAATTGAAATATCTTCATTTTTAAAAGAGCAGTGAAACATTTTGTGCGGCGCGGAATTGGGGCGAGTGTGTCCAAACTTTTGGACATCAGTGTACACGCCAAACCCAAAACGGAAGGGACGTGATCACACGAGACAGTATGGGAGTAAAATGTCAACGATGCGAGACAGTATTATGTGCCGCTGAGTTTGCAGAAATTACCGAACAGTCATTGTTTAATTCCACAGTTGCCGAATAAAATTGGCTCGTCATAAAACGATATAATTCAATATTAAATACCTAAATGTTTACATTTCAATTACTCGATACAAGGGACCATTAATTTACTCTCTTATTTGGTTTCCAAATGATTTCAGATATAGTATCTAACTGAATAAGTTATGGAATAATGAGAAGCATCAATGTTAATAAATTACACAGAAATACAATTTGGAAAAACAATTGAATAGAAAATTTTCAACATTATTAAGATTATATACACTAAAACGAAGCATAAGAAATTAATTGATTTCGTTCAATGATTTTACATGTCTTTTAACATTGATAGTTTTAGCACAAAATTAATTTGTTATAAACAATCGTAATTGCATTGAAAATTCATTAATAGAGGAGCATCATAATTTTGCATGCATATTAATCCTAAGTTCCAAATTTTTAGGTTATGGATGGTCATGGAACAGATGATCATGACCAAATAAATTTTTATTTGAAGCAAATAACTTATTTATTGCAGGCAAATAAATATTTCATTATGGCCAAATAAAAGAAGCTAAGAAATAGTGTACTTGAATTTAAATAAATCCAAATATTCGATACTAATAAAACCGTATTAGGCCCATATTTAAATAAGAAATTTTATTTGTTTAACGCAAATTTTATTTGTTTCAAATAAATCTTTTCTGTGGGTGTATTCGTGAAACGTTTATCAATCCAATCTATATGCGTCAAAGACGTTACGAGTCTTGATTGGGAACATCTTTTTTAACGGATGAACGCGGCTGTCTTGTGTGTTTCGGTTGACCTCTGTATTGGGCCATCGAATGAAAGTGCCCTGGGGGCCCATTCCACGTCAGATACAGATTATCGTAGAGCACGCAAAACGGGCCGACCCAATGTCGTTCCAATTTCCAACAACGCCGGTAAACAGAGACTGGCTTCGTGAAGTGGATAAATTCGCATCGTCGAAGACACTGACGACTCCTGCAAGTGGCAGATGTCGGGAACTCTCGGAGCGAACGAGCGAGTCCGTGACCTGATTCAACGATGGGACTATACGTCTTCTTCTGTAGTCCTGATGCCACGCTGAAGATTTTGGAGGGAAGAAAATCTTGAGATGCAGCGGGGCGAAGGGAGACGAAGAAAGAGAGAAAGAGAAACTGAACAGACGAAACTGCAGAGAGTCTGACAATCCTAAAATTAACAAGCGCCAAATACATGTTTGACCCACTTTGAGGTTTGCTGATGCATGTAACGATAAATCTAGAGTCAAAAAGTTTGTTGGAAAATAGAAATATGTCGCTCTGAGGGAATGTCAGTGAAATAAACAAAACAGTGCTCGAGAGTCTTTCAAAGTTTGAATTGGGTGTCTTTAATCTACAATTTTGATTTAACTTTTTCTTGTACTTTGTCAGCATTGGCGGCGAAATTATTCTCGTACCTTAAGGCCTGAATTTTCAATTTGAAAGAATCTACTGGCATGAATCTGCAACCACAAAATTCCGAATCGTGACCACTTCATCTTTTGGTACCACGGAATTCGTGTCTTCATTTCGTTTAGAAGGTCTGGAGTGGCCTCCTTCGATACTGAATCGTTGAATCATTTTCTCACGGAATCGTTTTGATTCCAAATAAGTCCCATCAAAAATCATTCCCAATCTGACAAATATCTAAATGTATAGATATGCATTCTGGGGTGACGATGAAAGGATTTCATGACTGATACATGAAAGAGACACAGTGGGAATAACAAAGTGCAAGGACTAATTCAAATCGTGCATGAAGAATTTACGATTGAGGAAGTGAGATATCGACGTGAATCTCGGATGTTGGTGACTACATATTCTGGCTTATGGGATGTCCCACACACAGAAAAAAGATCTAGTACATTTAACTAAATCCTAGTTGAGCCAAATAATTTTTTTTATATCACTCAGTACAATAATGGACGCTTTTACGTCCGCAAGCGGACGTAAAAACGCAAGCGGACGTAAAAACGTCCATATTGCACCTCGTGATATAAAATATCGTACATCACTCGTCAGAAAATGTTTTTACGTCTTCGTGATGTAACGTACTATTAGTTGTAGGCCGGCCTAATACAACTCTATTCATGTCCACGAAATTTTTTTTTTTGAATGACCTACTAGGAAAATATATTGCGATCTAATAAATTTTTATTTAATATTAATAAATATTATTTCACAATTAACAAATATGTATTTAAATGAAAGAATTTTTTTTTTAAATATTTTCACAATATATATTTTTAAACATTTTAATCTTTGAATGTATAGCTACACATATGAAGTCTACAATTTTGCAAAGCTTCGTCTTTTCTTTAACAGAAGGGAAAAGAAAAAAGACCCTTTTTTATGGGAATCCTTTTCGGGGATTCGACCATCTTGCGTTTTGCCACAATGTTCAATGTATTAAATATTCATACTCAAAAATAAGGATATCAAACATAGACGAGCTTGGAAAGGATATAGGCCTCAAGAGGCAGGTTCGCTTGTGCGAGAGGTAGCCACCTGGCGGATTTTTGGGGTACTGACAAATCTGCAGATATGATCGAATGAGATTACGGGTGAATAGGTATTTAGTAACAACGAATAGAATTTTTCTTCAACGCCTGTTTCTCGATGACAGGGGATTCAAATAAATGAATATAGTGGAAGTAAATATCGGCCAAAATTGGATGGAAAGAAAATTTTATTTAAAGTAACTAAAAAATAATCAAATGAACGATTCTAGTACCTACGACTAGATCTTTTTTCTGGGTGCAGTGCTGAAACCAGCCACATCGGAAGCCCCATTATTACCGTTGGGGACAATTGAAAATTCATCGTGTGCTCTATGCACCTGTATGCAGATGCATCTATCCATCTACGTGCATGGAAACGTGTGCGGGGAGTGTATGGACGTGGCATCCCGAAAGCCGTTCGCTACCGTTCCATTCGCAGAGTCCCCAGACGATACTTCGACACGTACGGCTATTAAGGGCTGCATAAACGAGTGTTTTATAACTTCGTTTATGGTATTTCACCGAGTACGAAAACAAGTCGTCGTCACGAGTGACGTTAAGGGCAAAAGCGAGGATGCAGTAAGATTTATCGAGGAAAGGAAAAAAAAACGAATGTGCCGAACCGAGATATCAAAGTTGAATGAAAAATCCAGATTATCAGATAAGAAATATCCTCATGGCGCATAATTCGCTGATAATTGAACATTTTTAAACAGAAAATTGCTGCATAAACATAATGCCTTAAAATGTTAAAACATTCGATGCAATACTTTTCTTCCAATAAATGCGCGAAAAATAATCTTTTTTTTGGGAAGTCTGGATATACGAAGAATTTCCAAGAAATATTAATCAATTGGATTGTTATTTAATTTTAATTTAATTTTCATTCGATTTTTCGTTATTTGAAAGTATTATTTTTAAAAAAATCTAGCGGTCATCATCAACTCTAATGATTGGATTCTAAAGGACACTTCTCGATGAAAATACTTTTCGAGGATTTTCAAATTTGTTCACCTCTGACTGACTGTATAAATGTAACAATCAATATATTGAAATTTGTTTATACGGAAATACGTACAGGAAATATCGGTTTTTTCTCGTCATGTATATTGGAAATATTTTATCGAATTATTTTTGATGGGAGTTTATATTTGCCAACAACTTTGCGTACGCACAGTCAACGAATAAACTACGTACAAGCATCGAACACATTTTTTTTCAATCGAGCGATCGTTGTTTTTAAACAAATATACAGATTACAATTGACTAGTGCACCGTGAAATTGATATTTTAGCGAAGAGGCAAATAGAATTTGTGATTGAATCATAAAAAGTTCAAGGGTCGCGATATTTCTCGAAAATATATTAAAAGTTCTCACGCATTATCGACGTTTTATGCGCACCGTGATTGATTGGATACTTTATCGGAATATTGAAGGACCAAATTCAGTGAATTAAAATTAATTTGAAATTTGCATTTCTCGACACATATTGATTGCCGAATCGATCGTCTATTGCAACTGCAAATCGCTCGGTGGTCGATAGCTTTTTCACAATATCGAATGGATTAAATTAAACCGGTTAAAATTAATTCGAAACTCGAAAAGAAAAATGCTCGGTAACGTTTTATTTTTTCTCCGATTATTCGGATTAAAGTGTTAATTGGTGCAGACTCATAATTGGCCGTTGGAACTATGCCAATTAAATTATTTGGCGGTCAATAGTTTTTTCGGAATATTGAGAAAAATTAAATTGAATCAGTGAAAGCTAATTCGAAATTTAAGAAGAAAAATGGTTGGCTAATTTTGATTCATTTTAAATGAATTTTATTTAACTTTTTTTTTTAATGCATACAGAATTGATTGCCGATTGCGACTGCGCTAGTTAAGGTAGTAGCCCACTATGACGGGTTCAAAAAATCGATTTTTTTTACATTTTCGCAAGATAATCATCTTAAGAATATACTGTAAAAGTTTCAGACCAAAATTTAAATTTTTTTTAAAGTTATAGTCAAAAGAAGAGAGCAATTGACTAATAAGTTAATATTAAAAATGACTAATTACTACGGTTTGGCAATCACCAGAAACTGTAAATCTCTCGAAGAAGTGAAGAGAGCTTTGAGATAACTTTCAGGAAACGGAAGGATTGCTCTATGCACAAGGCATAGCTGATTAATGTAAGTATAATTTTTTCATACAAAATTTGTTGTCAAAACTTTAAACGTCTTTTTCTCGAAACTGCGTTTTATAATTTTCGGGGAACCACCGACTAAAGACTATTCAACCGATTTTGCTAAAAAATTTACCCGTTATTTTAGATACAGATAGCTAAACACCTAACCTTTAAAACATTCAATTTATTAATAATAAATGAATTTTTTAAAACAATTCATCAAAAAAATCGATTTCGAAGACCTTTTTGTTCACAAGTCCGCCATTTCGTTTTTTTTCTTAAAATATGCATATTATAGGTTATAGACCTAGAATTAAGCCCACAAAACAATACTCTCTTTGGATTTTTCATTTCAGATGACTACGAAACAAGTCACCTTTTTTCGAGGACTCCACTTTGACGCACAAAATCATAAACAAATCCATGTAAAATTGATTAAACACATTTTTTTTTGTACTCTTCAAGATACAAATAACAACATGTAAAAATTTCAAGACGATCGCACTTTATTTTGTTATTTAAAAAAATTCATGGAAAAAACGTCGAAATTTCGGTCGTCACAATGGACATTAAACCGTTTTGCAGTGGATAATTATTTTGGGGGAAAGTTCAAGTCAATTAAAATTAATTCAAAACTTCAAAAGAAAATAGCCCTTCACGTCATCATTTATATTAACGAATAAACGGGAAGAAAGAATGAGAAGCACCAAATTATTTCGAAAAATCTGCAGATGAGATTGGGAACTACAATTTTCCGTAGAATCTCAACTATAAAGTGTGAAAATAAAAATAGGAATATAATTCGCAGTCGGTAGGACTCGAACCTACGCTCCCAGAGGGAATCTGATTTCTAGTCAGACGCCTTAACCACTCGGCCACGACTGCTCGCGTTACAGATAAGTTTAAATAACTGCATAACTGCTGCAGCGATACTGCGAGAGTCGCGCACCAAGTGCAAAAAATTTTCCGGCTCAGACTGAGGCTGCCCCCACCCTCCCGCAGGAGCTTAATCAGCAGGTGAAAGCAATACGCTCGAAAGGAGAAAGAAGCAGTCGTGGCCGAGTGGTTAAGGCGTCTGACTAGAAATCAGATTCCCTCTGGGAGCGTAGGTTCGAGTCCTACCGACTGCGAGTTAAATTTTTTTTTCTCGCGCCATACTCACTCCATTTCTTTTAAACCTCCTATTTGCCCCTTTCATCCCCCGCGCTCCTTCCTCTTGGGCTGGGGTTTTTTTCCCCCTCACCCCCGTCGGCGTGCGAATCTTTTCAAGGCTTTTCGACCGGTTGCCCGAATTTTTTTTCCCCACTTTTATTCCTTAACTTTCGAGACCGTCAAAAGATCCACGGCGTCGGAGGGGTTGGGGGGAGGGGGGGGGGAGAGGTGGGCAAAGGGAAAACGCTCGGGTGAACAATTATTATACAAGAAGGGCTCGCTGTACAGAGCGCCCATTCAATTAGTCGAATGAACGCCGATTTTTTTTTCTCTCTCTTCTTTTTGCCCTCCTTCTCATCGCGCTTCAACTTTAATTTTCAGTCTCGCTCGCGCCCTCAACGGGTCGTACGCCGCGATCACGTCTCGGAGATTTGAAAAATCATTTGCGCCTACGTTGCTCTCGCTCAGCTTTGATTAATCGCGGCCTCTCGCTATGAGGGAGTGCACACGCCAAGTTCTCGAGGAAAACGTGTGCTATATGGGGAAATGTTGGGGAATTTGGACCAGCACGTTTACAGCTTCACCGCTTATTTCTCTGCCAGAAATACATCTCTACTAAAAAATAACTATACCAATTGACATGATATTCTCCTATTATACAAACCTACCTGATTACAAGTCTCTGGGTCTCAAATCCTGCGATTCCTTACTTATCGACCGCCCGGCGACTTTTATTGGGCCGAGCTCCATCGTCGGTAAGTTACCGGCTGAGTTGATAAGACTGAGACTCGTAATCTGATAGGCTTTTATAGTGGGAAAGCTGTTTACTGGGAGACTTGGTTTGTGGTAGAGATATCATTTGAGAGAGTTATTTGGTGGATTTATTCTGGAAGGCTTGTTATTGTATTTAGTAGGTTTCTTGAAACGCTTGGGTTTGACAGAGATGTTATACGGCAGACTTGTTAATTATTAGTCATTAAGATAATGTTTTATTGTGGTAGAGATGTGTTTCTGGTAGAGAATTAAGTGCAGGTAGAGCTGTAAATGTGCTAATGGACCACCATACTCAGGGTCGAGATGATGAGGGATGCCCTGCTCTTCGCTAGTCTGAATTTTAAGCATTTTGAAGACATCGTTCGACGTTTATTTTCCGAGTGGTCAACTTCCTAACCTTTCTGGGTCATTTTTTTGTTTTTCTCTGCGATTCTGTCTTTAAGTGAATGCAAGTCTATTTTGTGCATTTTTAAAGAGAATTTAATGAGGCATTCCACGTCAAGTCAGCCACCCCATTTTTAGAAATCGCCAAAAATCGCATACAAAATTTTTAGAAAGTAGTTCTAACTATCAAGAAAATTTGTGATTTTTTTCAGATTTTTCAATTACATTTTTTAGCCAGAAAAAAATACAAAAAATTTGTTTGTCCCATTTTGTGACTGAAAAATTATTCATCGTACGAAAAAAAAAGTAAAACATGAAATTTGGGATTTTCAACGTGCTTTTCACTAAAATTTTTTACAAACTCCCCTGGAAGCCCTATATGCCATTTTTGGAGCAAATAATGTTTTGACCTTTTTTTTCTCAGAACTGACATCTTCGATTCTCGAAGGAATGGATTCTCCACTGAGCCAATTTTTTCATAGTTTGTAAATATATCAAGTAAAAAACTGTTTGAACTACAGACAAATCGAAGGTGTCAATTTTGAAAAAAAAAAATATTAAAACATTATTTGCTCCGAAAATGGCATATAGAGGTTTCGGAGGAGTTCGTAAAAAATTTCAGTGAAAATTACGTTGAAAATCTTGAATTTCATGTTCTACTTTGTTTTTCGTACGATGAATAATTTTCGAGTTACGAAATGGAACAAGACATTTTTTTGTATTATTTTCCAGCTAAAATATGTAACATAAAAATCTGAAAAAAATCACGAATTTTCTTGACAGTTAGAACTACTTTATAAAAATTTGTATGCGATTTTTGGGGATTTTAATAAATGGGGTGGCCGACTTGACCTGGAATGCCTCTAATGTCTCAGGCCCAGAAAATATTTAATAGCATTCTGTGACATTGACGATAGGAAATAAAATTCCTGACGCAAAGTTAACATTGATTTGTATCTATAGATAAGCCCAGAATCACTTTCCCTGCCTGGGCCATATTTCCCTCTGCCTCCAAAACACGTGTATGCGTAATATGGCGGCCACCTCCCCCACCTCTCACGCTTACCCGTGACTACGATTTATCGCTTGCAATTTGTCGTCGCGTTGCTCGTCTGCGACTTGGTGGTATCGCGCTCTCGACGTACGGGAACGACTTAAGTAGAAAATAACGGTAAAATTCCTGGATGTCGTTATGCACGTAAATTCCGGCTTGCGTAACGTCGTGGGCCTTCGAATATTGTGAAAAATGATATAATTCGAATAACGAACGAACGAATAAAAAACGATCTTACGAATAATAAAAATTATTCGCCGGAATATAAAATTATTTTATGTTATACATTTAATTATTACAAAAATTCCTAATTACAAGCACAATGATGAAATTTTTTATTTATTTTAAAAACTTGTTTTCGACGTTACCATTTTTTTCATATTGACGGTCCATTTTACCCCTGATGTAGTGGATCGGCCTTAAAATGGATGAATACATCAAATTCATCATAATATGAAGAAAAACAAAAATGTTCTAACCTAATTTTTTAGGGTGGTCCATTATCCAGTTATCGCGAATCGGCTTAAAAATGTGTCATACATCAACTTTATGATAATTTGACAAGAAACCAAAAATTTTTTGTTCGACCGAATTTTTTAAAGCGATTTTTCGAACGAAGAACGACGTGAAATTTGTAAAAATCAAATACAGTTGATTTTCGTTTATCCGAGGTGTGATAAGGGTGGAGAGTATTATTGGCAATTATTGTATAGTATTAGGAGCAATTATTCATTTATTAATGAAATTAATTTTTTCTAAAAATATTTAAAGTGAAAAATTGTTAAAATATATTTCAAGGACCTTATTGAGGTTTTGAAATTATAAATGCACAACTTAAACGTAAATCTCACTAAAAATGAATTGGAAAAATTTCTTTTCGTTGCATTGCAACGATGCAAACTTCAACATCCCATACAATGACCCTCTGGTTTTTCGATAGGACAAAAAATGTTAATTTGCCATGCAAAGAACTACCAGTTTTTTAGGAATGATTTGGAACTTTTCCTTAAAAATTCCGCCATTTTGTTGGAATATAATTTTTTTAATAAACCTATATCATTGTACGAGCCTTCTAGTTTAACCCTCAATAGTCACACCTCGAAAAAATTGCGTAAAAGTCATCGTGGGGTGCAATTAACCCGAATCATTTCGCAATATGTGCATGAAGGGAATCAAGAAGGGCAAGAAGAACGACTCCAATGTCTGTTACATCTGTAAGGCCCGAATTTCAAGTCACAAGTCTTACCCTAAGATCGAACTTTCCATGGAACTCAAGTTGGAACTTAAGATCGAACTTAAGTTCCAATTTAAGATGAATCGTAAGTTGAACTAAAGTGCCATTATAAGTTCATACTCAAGTTCAAACTTTATTGCGAACTTCAGATCAATCTTAAGTTCAAATTTAAATTTGGTTTGAAGTTCGAACTTAAGATCCATCTTGAGTTTAAACTTAAGTTTGATCGTACTTAATTATTTTCACAACTAATTTAAAATAACACGGTTGAGGGAGGCGATGAAAGAAGTTTGATCGAACTTAAGTTCATGCTCAAGATGGATCTCAAGGTCAAACCTCAAACCCAATTTAAGTTTGAACTTAGGATCGATTTGATGTGCGCATTAAAGTTTGAACATAAGTATAAACTTATAATGATACTTAAGTTCAAACCTAAGACTCATCTTAAATTTGAACTCAAGTTCGAACTAAAATTCAAATTTGAGTTCAGTAGAAAGTTTGATCTCAAGTTTGATCTTAAGAGCTTAAAATTCGGGCCTGAGTATTTGGTATTTTTAAGTAAAATATTTTTTCATTTAATTTCATGTACAATGTATAAATTATTATTGTTTTTTTATCAAAATTATGTCAAAGCTGCATTTACCATGCGGATCTTTGACACAAGTTGCATTTCAATGTCTCTCCAAAGTAGCCCCACACTCGGGGTTACTTTGGCTTTTTTTTTCTTAATATATAAAATTGTGAGGGTCTAGTAGGGCTTGCTATTGTTATACATTTTATAGCCAAAGGACACATTGTTCTGTTCGAGCAAAAAAAAATTAATTTTGGACGTTAAAAAAAAGTTACGACCAAAAAACTTCCGAAACACCAACAAAGTAGCCCCGTTTTACGGTACGGGATTTTCCAAATTTCCTCTTTTTTCACAGAAAACAGAATGACTTTGGAAAAAAAATTGGTCAGAGTTTAAAAAAAAAAAGGAAATTGAAGCTCAAACTTTCCCCTTTATGAATCGAATCGTAAAAATGTATTTAAAAAATTTCCTCTAGAAGATGTCTGCACTTGAAGAGAGGGGAAAAAAGACGAAAAACAGTTGTTCTCAAAGTAGAGTCCAAATCGAAAAAGAAATTGTAAAAATAATTTTAAAAAACAGAAAATGAAGCCGAATTCTTCCTCTTCAAAATGCCGGTTGTTAAATTAGTTTACGTTGACTTCCGGCGAAATGGGATAAATAAACGTACCAGATCTTTTTTTCAAGTTTCATCCGGAAACTTTTCACCAGTAGTGTGTATCGAATATATCAAGAACAAATGCAACTTATAAATTTTATATGTTTTGATTTCGTACAAATTTTCGGAATTTTCATAGTAAAAATAAAATAAAAGAGAATGGGGTATTTATCAAGAAATGAAAAACAGATTATATTTTAGTTATACCAGAGCACGTACGATGAAGGCACAAAGGAGCTTTTATCTCGTTGGCAAAATTCACCGTGTGTAGTCGACCACAATAGATCGGTTTAATGTTGATCAAAGTACGGAGAGAGAAAGGGTATCTCGTTAAATGGAAAATGCACCATAGCGTTGATGCAAAGTTTCTGAACAACAGAGAAGCTCCAGCTGTAACTAACAGGCGGCACACGTTACAGTAATATCAGGGGTCTTTGTTGAAGCTGATATATCGATCATTCCGCCACGCATCATTGTACGACAGACGGATTTCCAATCGTGATATATCTCATCATCACCGGTTGCATAAAGCTTCTCTCTCGAGGTTCTGCGATTGGGATACATCACGGCTTTATTACATTGTTCCCCTATCATCTGCAGCAAGAAGAGAACGTTCATATAATCTCTCTATTGTCAGCGATTATTTCTGTCTCCCTCTCTGTGATAATTGCTCTTCGTGATAATCGTTTTTTATTTTCTTCAAACGTCGGTCATCGGTATAATCAACCATTGAAATGACAGTTAATGAAACTGATTCGAAATTGAATGAAATTTAATGACAGTTAATGAAACTGCATTAGCGCGCATCAAATTAGTTTTCCATCAAAAGATTTCAATCATTGCATAAAAGTCGAATATCAAATCAAAGCTAATTCGTCAGGTCCGACTTTGGCGAGACTCGTTTTTGGCTCGAATGACAATTCATCGATTTAAACATTGAGTTGTTTAAATTGTTTAAATACTTGTGGAAATGATATTTTATTATCGTCCCAAAAAATTTCGAATCTTGATAATCTTGGAAATGTTCTAATTTTTTTTTCCAACTTGTCATTTTTCGTAATTTCTTTGCATTCATGTTTCTTATTATTTCATAATTTATTTGCCGAAAGGATTCCAACGAGATGTGGGATTGAAAAGAAACTTATTATTACAAATTTAATAATGTTTTTCACCAGAAAATAAAGAATTTGTCGTAAACTGTTAGTGTTATTTTTAGGGGAATGTGTTTATTCGAATTTACGAATTATTTGAATATTCGCACACCCCTAAAATGAAATTATTAATCGAATTGTAGTCAAAGGTGGATTTTTATTCTTTTTTTTAGTTTTTCCATTTAGTAATATCTTTTTCTTCAGTATTTTTCAGTACATGTAAGATTTTCAGTACATGTAAGATTTCCAGGCACTTTTCATGTTTTGTATGATCTAATTATTTTTTCTCAATCGTACTGTTATATAACTTTTTAACATATATTTATTACAAGCCACAAGAATTTTGAATACTAGTAAAAAATAGGAGACTGTTATTGCAATGGCTGTTTATGATGAAAACCTAAATAAATATTTGCATTGTCGAAATTATTGAACAAATTAATGTCGGTAGCTGAAAATAAAGCCAGATTTCAGAACGAGGAAGAAAAACAGTAATCGATCATAACAATAAAAAAATCATTTCTTATTTACCATTCAATAATTGTTAAAACTGAGAAAGAGAAACTAAAGATAACGATTGACTTTTTTTAAATTGTCGTTAAAATTTTTTCAAAATTTGGGAGAAATATAATGCAGATAAATAAATAGAGTATACTTTGGAAAAACTCAATTACACTTGACTAATAATCAGCGTATTGAATTTATTTGTTAATTTTTCTAACAATGTATTTTCATAATATCTAAAAAAATATTTTAAATTTTACATTTCATTGAAAGGATAATAATGAAACTTTCTTTTAAAAGTTATGTTTTATCAAAATTTTCATTATTTCAGTATTAAGCTATGAAAAAAATATAATGATTAAGTTATACTTATGATAGAACAACATAACTTCTTCATCGAAATCGATCAGTTTAAGAGAAAAAAATAATTATTCGAATTATTCGAATAGGTCGGCCCTTGGTCAAAATCCCTCACACTCATCTTTGCGCCAATTGTTTTCCCATTCTTTTTCCTCATAAGAAACCATTCGTACCAAGGTACTTTAGAGAGGCGATGCCAGAGTTGGGAGGGTTACTATATACAGGTGGAATCCTTCGTGGATCGAAGGATGATGCACATGCCAAGAAGGGGAAAACAAATTTTCCGGAACGCGAGTCAGGAGACATCCGTTGTCGTGGAGCTTGTTGGATTGAGGAAGAAAAGCGTGGGAATAAAAGAGAAAGAAGGATAGGACGAGAGAGAGAAAGAGAGTAAAGAGATGGAGGGAGCATAAACTTTTTTGGCTCGATTTCCCGTTCATTTTGAAGCGAAAGCTCGGTTGACTTTCTGCAAGAGTCAACGCAGACCTGTTAATTCCAGGGGAGACAACACCCGTGGGAAATTACTGCATGTTATATCATTGACTACGAAGGAACTGGAGTGCACGAAGGTGGGGGATGAAAAAGAAAGATTGGGGGAAGAAAAAAAAATAGCTTGATCCAAGCAGCTGTGTATGGACTAGTTCCGGTTCGTGTAGCGGAAGATTGTCCAATCTCGGCAAAGTTGGAGACTGCAAAGTGCAAGCCCAAGGTACACCGCGTATAAACGACGGGAATCTTTTGGTACGATGTTGCTTGTAAGTTCGTTCATCGTGAAATTAATTCCCTGGAAGAAAAAAAAAACGGAAACTTGAGGCAAGGAAGAGAGACAATTTTTTCAACTCATCTGTAACACACGGAAATAAATGATCAGTGACAATTCATGTGTAATATTTAAAAAATTACTAAATTCAATGCAGAATATACGGTTCAGAACTGTAATTCAGGCGTTTTACTGGGAATCAATTATAAATTCATGGATTTAATGTAGTTTCTACTTTTCAAACCATTATAAATGCTGATTTACACTGTAAAAAATGCAATGTTCACCGCAAAAAAAATGACAAAGTAGAAATAACAAGCAGAAACGACGAAATCCACTGTGTTTGAACTGTAAAATTTACAATGGTCTCTGTAGAATGTTCAAAGCACATAATTAGAAATTGCAGTGTTCCTAGTGAAAAATCAAATGCGCGCCGCAAAATATGCAACGTCAATTTCAATTCTTACAGCGTGGCACTGTAACGGGACGACCTGCGGCGTGCCACGATCTCTGCATTTCGCCCGAGATCCGCTAGATGGCGTCGGACGGCGCGCCCTCTCGCGCCAACGAGAGAGCCACCGAGCACCTATAAGGTCCGATGTATTACCAACATCACCCGCGTTCTGTGGTCGAGCAGTCCTATGAACTGAAGACTACATTTTCTTAACAAATAACCATTGCATTTCGGTGACGCTTGTGCTCTATCCGGATGCGAGGTTAAACTAAATTCGTTTCATTAATTGATCTCACGATTAATTAGTCAAGTACAAGCCCTCGTAGTTATGAGCCTGAGCGAGGATAAACAACGGTTTATTGCAATATTTGAATAAATTGGAATTTATTCAAATATCGAAACTTTTCACATCACTATAACTTATTTTAGAAATTGCAGTGTTTTCAGTGAAAAATAAAAAACGTACCGCAAAATATACTACGTTCTTTTCAATTTTTACAATGTACACTGTAATTTTTTCACGGGCCCTGGATAATTTTTACAATGTGAAATGTGTAAAAAGTTCACCGGACACAACAGAAATATAACGTTTCACATAGTGTACATTTTACTATTCCACACTGTAAAAATTAGTCTGATGGGCATGTACCATGTCATATGTGACATCTGTATATTGTATTAAAGAAATATGCAAATTTCACTGTTTGCCCTTCCAGGAGGCGCTGTTGATGGGAAAAACTGTAAAAATTAATGGGAATCTCAGCAGTTCTCACCGATCATTTTTTTCCGTGCAGCGATGGAGAATAGAGAGATGGAGGAGAGGTTTATAACCCCGTGGGAAACTCGCGTGAATTCCGAGCTTTTTTGTTCGAACCTTCGCGCCTCTCTTTCATAGCTCAACGCTTTTGCAATGTATATCAAAGTCTATGGTACTCTGTGAAAAATATACACTCATATATATTTATACATAGCGCAGTTGAGTCGAACCAGCGCAGCGAGAAGCACCCCTTTGTCCTATTATCGGGTTTTCCCAATCGCGAAAGAGCTCTCTCGACGACTTTCCAATAGGGAGGACGCTTTCTCGATTGCCCCATTGAGTACCGGTGTCTCGTCTAGGTGGAAAGAATCATACATGGAAGAGAAATAGAGAGGAAGAGAGAGGGAGACTGAAAGCCAAGAAGATGAAGAATAAGAAGAAGAAAAGAGGACGAAGATACGCGAAGGAGAAGATGAGAGGCTGATACATATATACATATATATAGGGCTCTCGTAGGGGTAGATTTTTGTCTCTGAAGTGTGGCTTCATATTATGCTGTCATCCGACATCCACTCTCGCAGAATCCACCATGAATATAATTCATATCATTTCCGTATGCGCTATATATTTTAGAAAAAATATTCTCGCAGAAATTGTGAAGATAGGGGAGGGTGGGGCACGACGACCCCCCACCCCTCAAAAAATTGGTAAAAAAATTTTTTTTGCCGTGGATACGTCTATGTTTTCGTTTGTAATAGGGGTCATTTCACGAACAGGTTGATATAGATGACCGCCATCTGTTGATGCATAAGTGAATGAAATCGGTACGTATAAGATCTTCTATATCGACAATACGTAATATAGTAGATCTCATACTTGTCGGCTTCATTGTTTGAATCATCAATTCGTATTGTTCTTACAATTGCCCGAATATCCTCTTATTCATAGACGTATCCACCTAAAACTTACGGCTGTATCAAGAATACAGCCAACTAGGGGTTTTTTGTTTTCTTGTGAAATTATCATCAATAGGATGTATTCATTATTAGGCCGATCCGCGATACCTGGGGCATAATGGACCAGCCTAAAAAATTGGGTGAGACAATTTTTTTTTGTATTTCTTCGAATTATGATGAATTTGATGTCATCCATTTATAGGCCGATGCACTACATCCGAGGTAATGAGTGAATCATCAAAAAGAATTTGAAAAAAATTTATTTTTAACAAAATTGAAAAATTTGCAAAAGAAAACAAAATGATCTAATCTAAAAAAATTAAATTTTTGTTTGGGTTAAAATAATAATAGATGAAATATATAGAATTTATTTATCTAAAGGATTTCCAATTAATCTATATATTTTTTTTATGTTAAACAAATAAACAATAACGTTAGCTGTGATTTATGATAATTGTTTTAAATCGTAACAAAAATAAAAATTTTAATTGAAACATTAAATTACGTGATGACTGTGATAAATTACTTTTCACATTAATCACAAATATACCTATTCGTTGGAGTCATCTTTGTCTATACCAGCACAGGAATTATGAGACCATCCCTTACAATTTTTACACTGTATCCATGATTCCTTAGATTCTGCGTAAACAATAAAGACAATGCCAATCATTATTTTAAGCTTTTAGACCATTTGCTTAAAATTCTTTTGTGTGATACTTTTTTAAATTCTTAGGTGTGATAAAAAAAAAATTTCAATCATTTCTAAAGGGGCGCCGTTGTGTACCAGACATTATTTTTTTTAAGTTTCGGCAAAATGTCGGTAAATTCGTTTAAGACAGAACAAAAGTAGACTGATTTGATGGTTGAAAGCCACAAAAAGTTACTGATTAAATTCCTAGTAAATTACTTATTTTATTCGAGTCTCGGTATTATGAAGTCATGCACAATTCCTCAGCTTCTACTTGTGTCCCATTTATTTCAGACTAGATTAGAATAGAATAAATGTTAGTCTGGCCCAGAATAGTATTTTTTTAATTACCTTTGATGAAATCATAGTTTTCACTATTGAAAGGCTGCGTACGCGAAAGACAAAATTCTCCGCGAAGCTATGAGCTTCGATGAAGAGAAAAATTGAAAAGAAAGTATCAATAAGGGTATGTTTCGGATTCAGAGATCCAACGCTCTTGAAGATAGGGTGCGTAAAGAGAAAGAGAGAAAGAGAAAGAGAGAGGAAGACAGGGTAGCCCACATGGAAATAAAATATATCGGTAAATATTACGGAAAATATATTTTTGGATATATTAAGTATATTTTGTCCGAAAATGTATGTATTACAAATATGATTTTAGGTATATTTTTAATCTATTTAAAAATATTACAATATAAATATAAAAAATATATTTAATATATATTTCAAAGAAATATTTTCTGCCGAAAATGTACTTATCACGAATATATTTTTGAGTATATTTCTTATATGGAATATACATATTATATATTTAATATATATCTGATATGTATTTTAGATACATCTAAAATGTATTTAGAATATATAATGTACACTTCAAATATATTTTAAATATATCTTTACGTATATCGAAAAATATATTTTCCGGTATATTATATTTCCGTGTGGGAGTTGACCTCTGGGTCAACATTTTTAACGTTGACCACGGGAATAAAAAAGGGCACCAACACTAAGGTAGGTGAGAGAGAACCTTCAAGGATCTGAACGAGCGATGTATAGAATTTTTTCGCTGAGCAGAGAAAGCTTATTAGCTGCCGCAGGGAAGCTCTTCGCCGTATCAGGATTTGCTTCCACCAACAAAGAGAACTCGAAGGTAGCGAAGGCATTGTCGAACAAGAAACGTAGTTGCTCTGCTTCCCCCTGTCTTAGATATAATATCGCAAAGTCCCTTCTGACACGCGACCTCTCGAACTTTTCTGGTCCCTCCCTCCCTCTTGCACCCTCTTGTTTCTTTTCCAACCCTGGAACTAATGGAATCCACTCAAAGTGGATTTCTCCAGCCCAAACGTTTCCCTCAATTGATGTCTTGCTGATATTGAGTAATAAGTCGACTCTTCTACGAAATGGCCCCAAAATCATGGAAATAAAATATCAATTTTCCACAGTCTTTGACATTGAAGGCTATCAGGATTAAAAAGGGGCGGATATCGCGAGATCTAATTGCTCGGGGTGTGCAGCAAAGGCGTTAAATTCGTTTACTGTTTCTTCTTTTTAATATCACCAAACGAAATTGTGGTCTGGGAATGGATTTCGACTTGGGGCCCGCAGTTTGTTACCGTTATCGATCCCCCATTGCCTCCCTCTTTTGCTCTTTCTCTCTTCTGAACGTCCCGCGGGCGAGCGATCCGTTAATTGATTTATTCGATTAAACGTGGATAATGACCAGGTCCGGAGCCCGCACAGGCCTCCGGCATGTGCATTATAAGAATCTCTCTATATATATATTTATATATAAATATAGTCTGTATAATTGTGGGCAACGCGGCGGAGATCCAACGCTGACCCTGTATCGATTATTTATCGACACAGGACATCTCTTCCGTGGTCATTCCACACTGTTTATCGATCCCTGATCAATAAAAAAACGGAATTTCGCATCGCGTTATCCGTCGAATCACGCGAATTGCATCCTTTTTTCGATAGCTTTCAATTAATAATGCAGCTACATTTTATACGAAATTGTGACGTTGCGGAAAGCCTCCCTCATCGCTTCCAATCACACTGTGTGTTCTCCAATATATTCGGTCCTGATATTACAAAATGGCGCGCTTCGAAATACAACACGCGGTAAAGAGGGAAAAGGAGAGGCAAACACGCACCATCGAATTTGAGTTAATTAGTGGTCTCGGGGATCGAATTTGCGGTTTCACTTGTATATACGCATATATAATCTATTTTGACAGTTAACTCCCTTAATTCACCGCGCGAGCGTGACTGATAATCGACTTTAGCGAAGCCATGATTTGGGGGGAGAGGGCTGAAACGATTTTGGTCTTTTTCGCTGCAAGTGTGGACTGAATCTTGACGCAATACTGACGAGAACTTCATGAAATTTTGATGTTTCTGACCTCTAACTAACTTTTTTAGATCCCAGAGTTATGTCAACTTTGTTGAACCGTGACTCGGGAAGCCGAAATTCGTTTCCTTCTTCTTTTTGACTTGAACCGGATACCAAAAGCAGCTTTACTCCTTGTTGAAGACAACGTCGCAAAGTTTCGTTTGATTTGACCTCTCTCGACCTTGACCCATCTTAAAAAACATCCCAAAATTAGGTTTTTTCAGGAAACCGAAATTATTTTCCTTCTTTTTTTTTACTTGAACCAGATATCAAAAGCAGTTTTATTTCGTATTCAAGACAACGCCGCAAAGTTTCTTTCGATGTGACCTCTGTCGACCTTGACCTATCTTAAAAAACATCCCATAATTACACTGAGATAAAAAATTGTTGAATGAACTAAATCTTTAGTTGCATACGCACGACTAAATATTTACTGGGTCTAACTAAATAATTAGTTTCTTGAATAATTCTGCGTTTCAGTTGAACAAAATATGATTCAGGAAACAAAATTTGGGTTTGTACAACTAAATATTTAGTCGTGCGTATGCGACTAAAGATTTAGTTCATTCAACAATTTTTTTTTCTCAGTGTAGGTTTTTTCAGGAAGCCGAAATTTTTTTCCTTCTTCCTTATGACTTGAACCAGACACCAAAAGCAGATTTACTCCTTATTGAAGACAACGCCGCAAAGTTTCGTTCGATTTGACCTCTATCGACCTTGATACATCTTAAAAAACATCCCAAAATTGCGTTTTTTCAGGAAGCTGACATTCTTTTCCTTCATGTTTTTTACTTGAACCAGATATCAAAAGCAGCTTTATTTTGTATTGAAGGCAACGTGGCAGAGTTTCGCTCGATTTGACCTCTCTCGACCTTGACCCATCTTTAAAAACATCCCATAATTAGGAATTTTCAGGGAGCCGAAATTTTGTTCCTTCTTCTTTTAGACTTGAACCAGATACCAAAAGCAGCTTTACACCTTATTCAAAACAACGTCGCAAAGTTTCGTTCGATTTGACCTTCCTCGACCTCGATACATCTTCAAAAACATCCGAAAATTAGGTATTTTCAGGAAGCCGAAATTTGTTTCCTTCTTCGTTTAGACTTGAATTTTTTATTGTGCATTCGTCATCAGTGGGCAATTGTACATCGACTTATGTATTTTTTACTTGAATACACTTGAGGAAAAAAAATTAAAAAAACTTTTTACCATGGATGGGAGACATTTTAAAATTGACTTTTGCTAAGTCACCCGGGTACGCCAACATTTATTTTTTTATTTTTTTCAGCTTGGACCGGACTTCGAAAGCAACATTTGTCAACACGTGTAATTAAAGTGAACGATGCAATGGTTTGGCCGATTCGACCTCTGTGACCTTCACTCGTCTTAAAAGATGTCCCGGAATTTAGTTTTTCCATTATTTCACCATGTTCTCGTAGGATTTTCAGATTTTCAATTGTGTATTCGACATCAGCCGGTGATTTCACATCGACTGATGTACTTTTTTCCGTTTCAATCGAGAAAGAAAAAATTTTTCATTTCAAAAATAAGGAGGCAATATTTACGACCTTTGCTCCCTGCGATCCGAGTAGCCCAAAAAAATTTCTTTTTTTCAGCTTGGACCAGATTCCAAAGGAAGTAACACCCATAATTAAAGTTTACGCCGCAAAGGTTTGATCAATTAGCCTTTTCATGACCTTTGCCAGTCTCAAAAGAGGCCTTGAACTAATGTTTCCTAATCCATCGTCTGATCGATTTATTGAAAATACTGTTTCTGCCAAATTCCAATATTGATGCGTTAGGGGTGAAAAATTTCAAAGCTCTTGTGTGAGTTATGAGCAAAAGGGTACAAAAATCACAATGAGAATGGCGCTCGTAGAACAACATGTATTTCTCAACATCCCCATAGTGTAATCAATACATACACCTAACCACAGTCTGTCTCCACGAATTTTTATTATCGATGTGCCGCCATCGAACGCCACACAATTCTGCCCTTGGTTTTCCTCCGGTAATTAAGAGTTCAAACGAATTTAGTTCGGCTGTAACTCGTTACCGCAATTTCAGGGGGTGACCCTATACCGAACTACCCACAATTCTCTCATACTCTATCGCTATTTCACCCTCTTCTTCCTTGTACGTCCCATGAAACCGTTCTCTCAGACGTCTCGAAGTGCAGGGACGGCAACTGTGTGTGTGTGTGTGTGTGTGTGTGTGTGTGTGTGTGTGTGTGTGGCTGTAACTTTTATGCTCGCGTGTGAGATGTTGTTCGGAGAGTTGGGTCGTGCAACCAGCGTGCCTTCGACGTGGATACAAACGCGATACCGGAACTAACCGCGAGAGTGAAGAAGAGGGATGAAAACAGGGAGAAAGAGGGGAGGACCGTAAGAAAAAGCCCTATCTGGCGCAGTTTTAGCAGCCCCGAAGTAAGCGTCAATGCCTCTGGTGTTCTCGAGTTGAGTTCCAAGAGCAAGAGTGAGTGCACTGGTTGCCAATGGGGTAGTCTCTAACTGCTGCCAGTTGGGGTAGTCGCTGCAGTATATAATAGGGGTGCATGTGCCCCGAGAAAAAGGGTGGAGAAAGAGTCGGAGTCCCGGTATTAAGGGGAGCCAGAAGGGAAGGTGAAAAAGGTAAATAATTCAAGAGGTGTGTGGCGTAAAGCCAAATGGTTCGACCTTCTGCCTCCTGCTCTCTCCCTCTCTCCAGTCAACTATCCTCATCCTTTTTCCACGCTTCCTCTCGCCATTTTTCCCATCCTCTCTGTTCAACCTCTCATCTTGTGCTGCCGTCACCATCAATTTTTTTTTCTTCAGCTCTATCCACTTTCTCTCCTCTCTTTATCTTTTAACTCCGTTCTTACTTTTTCATCCTACTTCCTCATCTATATCCATCTTCACTCTCCCTGTATATTTCTCATACCCCATATATATGAGTATATATTTGACGATCGTCTATATATATGGGGCGTTCCATCCCAAATCGGCCAGTTTGAGAAACTTTTTTTTTTTATTTCCTCAACTTTTTTATATTTTTTAGTACCCATCAAAAGACCCTTCCTGTTAAATTTTGAGATTTTTTTGATTACCCGTTCAAAAGATATTAAATTGACAAAAAACCGCTCTTTTTTTGGTATTTTGGTCATAACTCCTTTGATAATGATCCAAATTGAAAGTTTTTTTTCAAAATTTTTGTTTTCTATGGCCTTTTCAGAAAAAAAATATAACAAAAATATTCGATGAGTTTTTTAATGAGTTTTTTTGAGTTTTAAACTTTAAATCGCGTTTTCAAAAGTGAGTGTCATTTTTTATTTTTATTTAGTTTTTTGCTTTAAACATCCATCTATTCAACAATTTTTAGGTCTAGTCCGATCGTGGGATTTCCATAACTACTATTTTTTTCGATTTTTGAAAATAATTTTTTTTTTTTTAATAAATTATTATGAATACCAATTTTTGTTACTGTATAGTATTTTTTTCAATATTTTGAATTTATTTTGACACTTTTTTATTGTGAACAGGTTCTTAAAATTATATAATTAATCGTTAAGTCTGTTTATGAACAATAATAACAGTTTTTATTTATTCACGTTTTTTTTTTTTTTGAAAACCTTACATATACGATTATTTCCTGAATTAGAATATTCCTTTGCCAATACGTTTCCGTTGCTCATTGGAATAATGGAATGAAATTTTTGTGTCCCCCTGTGATTGACTTCACAGTATCGTATCGCAAATAAAATCTTTCTTTTGCATCTAAATAATGTTTCTCAGGTGAAAATTAACAAAAAAATCGCGAAAAAAATTTTTTTCACGAAAATAAATTAACAAAAAAAAACCGCTCTTTTTTCGGTATTTTGGTAATAACTTCTTCAATAATGGTCTAAATTAAAAGTGTTTTTTTTAAAATTTTGTGTTTTTTATGGCCTTTTCAGAAAAAAATACAACAAAAATATTCGACGAGTTTTTAAATGAGTTTTTTGATTTGTAAGCTTCAAATCGTGTTTTAAAAGTGAGTGTATATTTTGATTTTTTTTTCAAATTTTTTGTTTTAACCATCTATCTATTCAACAACTCTTAAGATTAGTCCGATCGTGGAACTTCCATAACTACTATTTCTTTCGATTTTTGAAAGCTAGAAATTTTTTTTAATTTAAAAAGTTTTATAAAAAAGCGTCAAAATAAATAAATAATGAAAAAAAATACTATACAGTAACGAAAATTGGTATTCATAATAATTCGTGAAAAAAAAATTCAATTTTCAAAAATCGAAAAAAATAGTAGTTATTGAAGTCCCACGATCGGACTAGTCTTAAAAATTGTTGAATAGATAGATGCTTAAAGCGAAAAATTAAAAAAAATAAAATAATAAATGACACTCACTATTAAAAACGCGACTTAAAGTTTAAAACTCAAAAAAATCATTCAAAACCCGTCGAATATTTTTGTTGTATTTTTTTCTAAAAAGGCCATGAAAAAAACAAAAAATTTGAAGAAAAAAACTTTGAATTTGGACTGTTATTAAAGAATTCATGCCCAAAATACCAAAAAAAAGAGCGGTTTTTTGTCAATTTAATATCTTTTGAACGGGTAATCAAAAAAATCTCAAAATTTAATGGGAAGAGTCTTTTGATGGGTACTAAAAAATATAAAAAAATTGAGGAAATTAAAAAAAAAAGTTTTTCAAGCTGTCCGATTTGGGACGCAACGCCCCACATATATATATATAGATATAAGATATATATATATATCCATGCCGATCTACCCTGCCAACGGCTCACCGCCATTTCGTCTTGGCTCTTTTCCACCTTGATGCTTTATTAATCTTTCATGGACATAACTTCCAACGGCGTCGAATGAGTTTTATATCCTTGAACATTTTACGCGAAATGGTCCCTCCCTCTCTCCGATGTTCCCGGTCCACACCTGCCGAACATATCTGGTGGTGCTTCCAATACGGTAGTTTCTTATGGAAGAGCCTCTCCAACATCGTCGGCGGCAGTTCTTCGTGCTGAGCGAAATAAAACGATAAAACGATTCAGCCACAAGCTTCACACGTACACGGACACCGAGACACTTTCAATGGGGATATATAATATAGATCGGTCTGATCTTCAAACCTTTTAGAGGACCATCCTTCGGCCATCGCTCCGCTTTTTCTCTCGTGGAACGTTAACTTCACTCCGCATTACTATTTAATCGCCCGCGGTAGAGGAGTTTTACTTTTTCGGCGCAAAGCTTTTCGCGAGAACTTTGCCCCATGTACAATGTAATAGTAGATGGACAGTGGTGTGGCTTGAGAAAACTTTTTAATTTGTTAATTTGTGATGTATTAAAAAAATCAGGAGTTCTCGTTAGTATTCTGCGCCAAAAAAACCATGAATGTGGATTCATCACTCAAGGGGGTAATTCTGGTCTAGAATTTTGAAAAAATCATTTTTTTTTGCATATTCTTAAAGTTTAGGCCTTTAAGAATATATCCTTGGAAGGAAAATTTTCAATTCCAATAATTTACGGAGTTACAGCTATTTTAGTGACGCAGCAACTGTATCCGTCACGTCGCAGCTCTAAACTTTGAATGCATTTTTCTCAAAACTACTTTTCTCAACACGGTTGACATGATGTCAAGTTCTACTCAACCGATTAGTCACGCTCAACATTAGTCGTTTTGTCAATATTTTTAATGTAGCCCTTGATTTTCTAAAAAACCACAAATAGCCCTTTTTCTCCTGTTTTTTCAAATTCTTGGCAAGGATGGGAAACATTTTTTTTTCAAAAAATCATCGTCAATCCTTGTAGAGCATTAATTCAAGATTTTGAAACCCCCCTTTTAATTTCTGTACAATAATTGGTTACTGAAATATCAAAGGTCAAACACAAAAGGATCCTTTTTCATTATAAGTCCGATATCGGAGCGAAAAATGGTCGCAGCAAGGTCTCAAAAAAATCAAATTGAAGCTGAATAAACAAGCTATCCGATCCATACAATGGTTTAGCTGGAAGAATTTTTGCCAAGTAACGGCAGCAAAAAAAAAAAGTAATCAAAATTTACCAAGTTTTTTTCTCACTACTTCTTAGGGTCGCGTAAAACCTGCAGTTTCGATTTTTTTTTGCTGAAAGATCTTAACACTAGAAACTTGAAGCTTCAAAATGCTTTTTCTTAGACCTCGATACGACCATTTTTCACTGGGATACAGCATTGTTAAAAACCACTAAATATTTAGGAATTTTTTGTTCCCTTAATTTTTTCCACTTTTTCAACGGAATTTTTTTTCTCCATTTTCTCTGAAGTAGGGGCTATAACGACATTCTTACTAATTAAGAATCTTTTTTTAAATTTTGTATCGGATGAACAGAAAAGTTGCAGTCGTGTCAACCAGCACATCTTTTTTTTACCTCCAATTTCACCAGTTTATCTCATATTTAATTTTCATTTTTTTTCTCAAACATTGTTTTGTTTATTGTCAAATTATTAATAAATATGTAGAAAAAAAGAATGTTAAAAATATATTTTTTTTCCATCGAGCTCGACAAAACATTCAAAATGTGTGTCTCTAGACCAGAATACCGCCTTAAAATCGCTTGGGTTTAAGTTGTATCAATAACTATTGAAAATTGAAATAAAAAAACGGCTTTTACACTCAAAAAATTATTTAAAAATCCGTCTTACCCTCTTTTTTTTTACAATAAATTATTTCCTAATTGCTAATGATATATTTTCAGTAGAATAACAGTTGTCACAGGATACGATTTATCACAAAATCACTAATTTCAGAAAATCTGGAGAAGGCGAATCCATCCATGTGATTTGGATATGTACGAAAATTTCCCGATATAAAGCGGCAGTTTCTAATTTTCTCGCAGCCAATCTATTTCTAATTGATTTTTATCTAAAAGTTTCAAAGAAACTTGCAAGTTCAATATTGGCACATCACTCTCACATCGTTTTTTCCTATTGACAAAGCTTCCTCATAGAGTGACTACGAGGAATTGAGGAAGCCAAAACTGTAAAAGCTCATAGAGCATGATCTGCCAATGCTTGTACAAGCGATGAGAAAGCGATGTGCAAATTTCGAATTTGCACATTTTTATTTTTGATTTTTCGCGCTATCACTTTTTTCTCTCCTTTTCTCGAATTCGCGAAACACCTGTACAAGAGCATCTGAGATAACGACCAGTGCTTCAGCACAAACACCGCACATATTTACACACACACACACGCACGAACGCTGCACGCAGCGCCGTTTGCAGTCCCATTTTTTTTTCTTTCATACGTCGTTTTTTTTATATAGTTTTTTTTTATTCCTCCTCGTATTCTCTATCTCTGGTCTCTTCGCTTTTACATACATACCAAGATGAAAAACGCACATTACGTACGTATACGGGCCTTGCGAAAGGGAGTGGCGCACGATCGTAACTCTTGCGTATGCGGCGCCATACTCTCTCTCTTTTTTTTTCCTTCTCTCTCATCGCAATTTTTATAGTGCCCATATAGACGCGTCATAAGCTCGCGTGCATAAAAAATCTTGTATAGTTCGAGAGCGATTCACATTGTCGGTCAAATTGTCTCTCTTTTCATTTGATTTCTTTTACCCGGCTCAAAAGGGAATATCCCTTCGAGAGGGATACTTTTTCACCGACAGAGTAATTCTCGAAAGCTCTTTTTCTAATAAAGTTGTCATAATATTTGTCGATTATCATTCGGTACAGTTTTGAGCAATTGAGATGAATCTTTGTGGATGGTAGTATTTTGGATTTGACTGTCGGTAATTTTAATCTCATTTCCGCAGAAATAATTGAAGGGTATTGCAAAAACACTACATTTTGAACAAAAATCATCAATACCACAGATTGATTCACATTCAGAATTGTTTGCAGTTGATTATTGCAATATCTTCATTGGGTTTCTGTTATAGAGTCTCAAAATGATTTCCGGACGTTTCTCCTAGCCGTGTTATCTTTTTATGGTGTCCATTTTACCCCCATTTCCCTTTTGTATATGAGGCATTCCATACTGATTCGATCTGGGTCTGACCCTTCGCCGCTCTGATTTTGTCCGCCATTTTTTATACTTTTGTAGTACTTCTGAAGAGCACTCAGCATTTTTTAAAAATTTATTTGGAGTGATTTGACTTAACTACAATTCTATAAACAAATTGATTTGAGCCCAAATTAAAAAATCTGAAAACAATAACAAAAATCCCGTTTTTTGTATGAAAAATTTCAAGTATTGAGCCAAAGTGGGCAGGACTTACCTTCTGTTTATAACAAGCTTTTTCGATTTTTTTTTTAAATCGAAAGAGAAACCTAAATTGAGTGGGCCTCTATCCAAACATTTTTTTATGACTTGAAGGTGTGTAAAAAAAGTGTTTGAATGAGGGCTCACTCAATTCAGGTTTCTTTTTCTATTTTTTTCGACAAAAACATAGAAAGAGAAACTTTCTTTTCTGTTATAAACGGAAAGGTTGGTGAAAGGTTCTTTTCTGTTATAAACAGAAAGGAACCCCTGCCCACTTCGGCTTAACGCGTGAAATTTTTCGTATAGAAAACGTGATTTTTGTTATTACTTTCAGATTTTTTCAGATAAAAGTTTTAAAAAAACATTTTAAATAGTAGGAAAAACCTGAATTGAGTGGGCCCTTATCGAAACATTTGTTTAAACACCTTCAATTCATACAAGAATGTTTGGATAACGGCCCACTTAATTCAAATTTCTCCTGTTATTAAAAAAAATATCGAAAAGCTTGTTATAAAGAGAAGACAACCCCAACCCATTTTGGCTCAACGCTTGGAATGTTTCATACAGAAAACAGGATATTTGTGATTTTTTTCAGATTTCTAAATTTAGGCTATAAATAATTTGTTTAGAAAATTATAGTCGAGTCAAATCGCTCCAAAAAAATCTTCAAAAAATCCCGAGTGCTTTTCAAAGGTACTAGAAAACCATAAAACATCGCGGACAAAATCGAAGAGGTGAAGGGTCAGACCCAGGTCAAATCGTTGTGGAATGTCCCATATATAATGATACTACATATACAATCTGCATTCACATGTATACATATTTCTATTAGACTTCCGGCAATCCATTCACTCGTATCTCGATTTGCATTTCCCTGAAGAGCTCTTATCCCATCCTATGTAATACATCAGTATAGTGCATAGCACACATAATCCATACATACAAGTATACACTTATATAAATATACATATGGGGTATTCCCGCTGAAATGTTCACGTCCGAACCCGAACCCTTTTGAATAATTATGAAAAAAAAATTCTAAAAAGTATTCTTCAAAAAAGACACTTATTTTTTTGTTAAGGCCGAGAATTGAAATCTTTCGTCGTACGATTTTAGTAAAAAATCCAAATTTTTCACTAACTCTCTACTATAAACAAGTAGTATCTTGATAATTCGAGATCCTATCGAAAAACGCCTCAGACAAATTTTTTTCGTTATAAAACGAGTAAAACAATTGATATTTTGAAATTGTGGGCACACGAAAGTTTGTTTTTACTTCATAAAACACAAAAAAACGTTTTTTCAGCAAGTACGCTACCTCGAATTATAAAATTAAAAAATTGTCAAAATTCTATAGGAAATCACAAATTTTTTAAGATCAGAATGAGAATGGGAAGATCAAAATCTGCAAAACTACAGCCAATCGAATTTTCTTCTTGACCTTATTTTCGAGCCAGATCATGCAGAACTATATATTCTCGAAAAATTATACACAAATACATTTGAATATTTATTTAATTATGTATATTATTTCATACTTGTATGAAATAATCTACGTATGGATAATTAAATAAATATTCAAATGTATATAATTTTTCAAGAACATTTAGTTCTGCATAATCTGGCTCAAAAATAAGGTCAGGACAAAACTTCGATTGGCTGTAGCTTTGCGGATTTTGATCTTGCCATTCTCATTCTGATCTTAAAAATTTCGTGATTTCCTATAGAATGTTTACAATTTTTTTATTTTATAATCCGAGGTGGCGTACTTGCTGAAAACACGTTTTTTTTGTGTTTTATGAAGTAAAAACAAACTTTCGTGTGCGCACAATTTTTAAAAAAAATATCAATTGTTTCATTCGTTTTATAACGAACAAGTTTTGTCCGAAGCGTTTTTCGATAGGATCTCGAATTATCAAGATACTGCGTGTTTAGAGTAGAGAGTTAGTGAAAAATTTGGATTTTTTACTAAAATTGTACGACGAAAATATAAATTGTCGGCCTTAACGAAAAAATACGTTCCTTTTCTTTTTCAGAATACTTTTCGGAAAAAAATTTCCATAATTATTCAAGAGGGGCCGGGTTCGGACGTGAAAATTTCAGCAGGAATACCCCATATACTATGAGAGACGGAAAAGATTCTGATATCTTCCTTTCGCCATTCCTTTTCCACTCGTTTCCAATCGAAAGTAATGTGCATGTATATATATATATATATATATATATATATATATATATATATATATATATATATATATGTGTGTGTGTGCATGTCTATATATCACGACGTTCCTGGTCGTCGCAATAAGAAAAGTCTCGTCGTTTCAGTGAGTAAGCAAGTCGCCATCGTCGTTGTCGCGCTGACAACACTATATTTGCAGCAGACGGTGGAGGCAAAAGGAGTTTCTTCGCCTTGTCGCCCTCTCTGTATACAGAAGATACGAAGACGAGGACGATGTTTCCTTCGTCCTTTTCCCTTCGTATCCTCCTCGTTCACGGACCAGAGACGATGGTATAGATCAGCAGAGCTGAGCTAAATTGCAGACTTTTCGGGCAGGAGGTAAACGAGAAGGTACGGAGAAAACGAAATGAAATGGAAGATATTTGCGAGGATATCGAGCCTTGAAGAAGGTGGAAAGTGTGGAGCAGGAAAAAGAAAACGCGCTAACAGAGCTTTTGGACGTATATTGGTCAACTGATATCGGAGACTGATGAAAGGGAGAATCGAGCCAAGTGAAAAGCTTTGATGGAATGCAAATGTTGCGGAAAACTGAAGCATCTTATCCCGATCGTGATGCGATGAAAGGAACGAAGAGTCTGTGTGCGATGGGAAAGGGAAGTGTGATGAACAGTACAAACAGGGACTATTTCGTACTTCAGAGGCCACAAACCCTCCCGAAAGGATTCGTGCCAAAGGCCCTAAAAATGGTGAAGCTCGCAGCGAAGCGATAACTTCATAGAACCAGAATCCAGAATCATAGAACCAGAATTCAGAATCATAGCACCAGAATCCAGGCATTCGTTTCTCTCAAGAGCTTTTTCGTCCTCTGGCAAAAAAATGTAACTCCCTATTCTTTAAATAATTGGCGACGAAACGCTACCGCGTCTCTCAATATTTCTCAGCAACCCTCGCGCGTTTCTCCAACTTCTTGGAGAATTTTCCTCCCTCGTTATCCTCCGCTTCTCTTTCGTTCCGACTTCAAAACCTCGAAATGTCAACCATAAGATCTTGTATTTGCGCATTACTCGTTCTCTCTCTCTCTCCACCTCGTTTTCGCTTCTTACTCTTACTCTTGACTCACTGGCAAATACGTCTGGAAAGACGACAAGAGTCGAAAAGTCGACCGGACTCCCGGGGGTAAAATTATAGATCGTGTAGTGTTTATTCGAATCAGAGTGAGCTTTTCATCGTGCACTTGTGACATACTTTACGAATGTATGCGGAAGAGCGTCGAACCTCTTGACTTTGCGTATTTCCCGACGTCTTCGTCGACGTCGTTTCGCATTCACGTCACCTTAATTCCCAAACAGCCACCTCGAACCAACCTCGCACCAAAGTCGAAACTGCTGCAACTCCCCTAACTCTTCCTCCCTCCCTCCCTCCCTCCCTCCTCTCTCTCTCTCTCTCTCTCTCTCTCTCTCTCTCTCTCTCTCTCTCGCTCTTTCCTCCTGGCAAACAGGAAAATCCCGACAAACATTTGCACGATTTTGCGGAGGTTGGGACACTTCTAACGCCGAGATGCATTCCAAACGGTCGTCACGTTCCAAAAGGTCCAGCGATGATTGCAGAATCAATGGAAAGCTACGAGGCACCCGAACAAATGTGCACTTCACACAACCCAAAGACATTTTTGACGAATAAACATTCTTCCTATACATATTAGAACACCTACGAAAGAAAACAGATTAAGTCCTGAATGTATCTTTTGTATCTTATGCGTTTGGAAACGTTTTGGAGGAGCGCACGTGCGATGAGAATCCTTGTAGATTTATTTTGAGGAAGTTGAAAACGTTATTTGGACCAGTTAAAATTGAATCAAACCGAAAAAAAGTTATTTTTTTTATCTTGCAATTGATTTATCCATCAGATTTTAAATAGGGGTGCGAATATTCGAATTTACGAATTATTCGAGACGAATCGATTCGAATAGTTTGAACTATTCGAATAATGACTGTTTGTGATGAAAAGCTAAATAAATATTTGCATTATCGAAATTATTGAATAAATTAATGTCACACTGAGAAAAAAGTTCAGTTAAAACAACTAAATCCATTTAGTTGAAAAAAATTTAGCTGGTTCAATATTAATTTGTTTGAAATAATGAAACTATAATTAATTCAACAAATGGATTTGGTTAACCATAAGATATGAGGTGAACGAAATTATTTGGTCAATTTTCAGATACAGTTTAGTCCAATTCACACGTTACTGAGTTGCTGTACAGAAATATTTCGTTGATTTCTAGTACATTTTAACTAAATAAATTTAGCTGTAACAAAAAAACAATTCGTATTTTCAATCACACAATTTATTTGGTACAAAGATATTTATTTGATTGAACTGAAACTTTGCCCATTCAAGCAACGATTTAACCGATTTAACTAAAACTTCCACTGTATCTTTGTTGAATTACCTAAATGATCTCGTTGAACGTCCGGAAACAAATATTTTGTTGAGTCAAACAAATTTTTGCATTTTCAAAAAAAAAAAAATTTCTCAGTGCAAAGCTGCAAATAAAGCCAGATTTAAAAACAATAAGGAAGAAAAACAGTCATCGATTATAACAATGAAAAATCATGTCTTATTTACCATTCAATAATTGTTAAAAATGAGAAAGAGAAACTAAAGATAACGATTGACTTTCTTTTTATTGTCGTTAAAATTTTTTCAAAATTTGGGAGAAATATATTGCAGATAAATAAAAAGAGTATAACTTTTGAAAAACTCAATTACACTTGACTAATAATAAGCGTACTGAATTTATTTGTTAATTTTTCTAACGATGTATTTTCATAATATCTAAAAAACTATTTTAAATTTTATATTTCATTAAAAGGTTGGTAATGAAACTTTCTTTTGAAAATTATGTTTTATTTAAGTTTTCATTACTTCAGTAGTGAGCTATTAAAAAAATATTATGATAAAGTTAAATATTTTATAGAAAAACATAACTTCTTCATCGAAATCGATCAGTTTAGGAGCAAAAAATAATTATTCGAATTATTCAAATTATCCGAATGGTTCGAATAATTCGAATGATTCGAATAATTCGAATAATTCGAATGCTATTCGCACACCCCTAGCATGAAAAAAAGATCATTCCAAAATATGGTAAATTAAATTATAAAACGTAAAAAATTATTACATTATAAATTACGAACAAACATGAAAATCTCCGAAATAAAAAGCAAAATATTGAGTATATTTTGGATAATGGGCCTTCATCTGTATGACAAGAGAAATAATTGGTGGGGGAGGAACAGAGGGTAAATTTTAACTGACCTCAGGATGAAAGTTAATTACAAAATGTCTCCTCGCAATATTCTTTATGGAGTTTTAAATATATAAAAAAAAAAGAATCCCATTTTCTGTCACGGGAGATGCTTTTTACTCGACCGTCCCTCAAGTGTAATGAACGCGTCTTTTCCACGGAATAAAAGCTGCATTTGGCTTTATCCAATCACTCTCGCGTACACGACTCGCTCGTGTTGCTGTCAGACAAGAGTTTCGTTTCAATTATATCCATTCAGTCTTGTTGGATGCGCAAAGCATGCGATAGTCGACTGAAACTTGTTATAGGTATGTTATTAAGAAAGCTCCACCAGAAGCGCAACGCTCGAGATATTCCACGTCTTATTAGGAAGAATAACTTGAGAACAAGATCCTCTTAATTGGAAGTGATACAGCGGAAGCTCAACGAACGGTTATGAATATCTTCGAAGGAATTTCGCAAAAGCACGAGCTTCGGATTAATTTACTTTGCGAACACGGTGATGGAGATTTTGTACACTCTGATCTTTCCTTTTTTTTTTACCAAACTCTTCTCTTTTCATACATATTTTTTTTTTTTTGAAAAATTGGCTTTTTGATAAATCTCAATAAAATCAAATTTATTGTGTACTTTTATAGAAAAATTAATAAATTTAAATACCGTCAAGACGGTTGATTTTAGAATTTTCGAAATAAATTTGATCATTGGTTATTTTATCCGATTAATATTTTTGCATCAATTTTTTTCAATTGAGACGCTTCTGTGATTTATCGACACATTTAGGAATGATTTGCGTCTACAGTCCCAGTCAAAAATTGTATCTAATTAAAATTTCCGTACTTCGTGATACAATAAAAATCTAGGGAAATTCAGCAACATTTGACATGCCATAAACAATAATTATGAATAACAATATTGCCCAAAAGTTATTAATAAATTGTTTAAATAAATAATTATTCAACAACTTTTCGGCAAGTACTTTTTTTTCTCAGACAAATCGACTGCGTTAATTTTTCTGAACGCATATGATTTTTTTCCGAATTTTCACGCTTTTGAAATTCCCGTTTTTAAATTTTTAGAATGGCTGTATTTATGTATTTTTTGGCCTAATGTCTTTAAAAATTTTCAAAGCTGACGATAAACCTCCGTGCAAACCATATACAAAATTGGCAATTTTTGTTTGTATTTCAGAATGTTTTTTATAATATTTCAAAATAGATAGAAAATTCTGAAAAAATTCATATTCGTTCAGAAAAATTAACGCATTCGATTTGTTTGAGAAAAAAAAGAAGTTACCAAATTGTTACAAAGTTGTAAAATGGTTGGATAATTATTTGCTTAAACAATTTATTAATAACTTTTGGGCAATATTATTATTGATAATTGTTCTTTATGGCTCTTTATTCTTTATATATGAGGAGTTATTTTTCAACCGGGCCACTTTTTTTTCACCCTCTCCAATTTTTTTCAAAATCAGCCAGTTTCAGATATTAGTCAAAAGGAACGTCTATGATTTTTTAAAGATTTTTTTAGGCGTCCGTTCAGGATTTTCAATTTTTCATTACGAACACTGTATCTCAAAAAATATTCATAGAACAAAAAAAACATAAGAATAATAGTACATTACATCACTCGGCGTAAAAACATTTTTTGACGAGTGATGTACGGTATTTTATACCACGAGGTGCAATATGGACGTTTTCACGTCCGCTTGCGGACGTAAAAGCGTCCATTATTGTACTGAGTGATATAAAAACTTTTTTATTTGTTCCACTTTATCGAAAAAAAATAAAATCATAATTTTTCTGCATTGAGAAAATGGAAATTTGGATTGGAAAATGGAACCTAATAACACACTGTCGATTTCGGTACAAATTTTACAGGTCGTCTGTTATTGGGTAAAGAGTCTGCGAACAAAATTTCAGAATGCCACCTGCAATGGTTACGATGAAAAAAAATGAAAACCCTGCGAAATCTATATACGGTTATGAGATTTCGCAGGGTTTTTATTTTTTTTCATCTTAACCATTGCAGGTGCCATACTGAAATTGTTTTCGCAGACTCTTTACCCAATGACAGACATGAAAAAAAAATAAAAACCGTGAGAAATCTTTATGCGGTTATGAGATTTCGCAGGGTTTTTATTTTTTTTCATCGTAACCATTGCAGGTGCAATTCTGAAAATTTTCTCGCAGACTCTTTACCCAATGACGGACATCCTGTAAAATTTGTACCGAAATCTAAAGTGTGTTATTAGGTTTAAAAAAATTTTATTCTCATTTTTTTGCCAAATTTCAATTTTCTCAATGCAGAAAAATTATAATTTTAATTTTTTTCGATGAAGTGGAAAAAACAAATAAGTTTTTATTCTTATGTTTTTTTTTTGTTTGATGAATATTTTTTGAAATGCAGTGTTCATAATGAAAAATTGAAAATCTTGAACGGACGCCTAAAAAAATCTAAAAAAAATCACAGACGTTCCTTTTGACTGATATTTCAAACTGGCAGATTTTGAAAAAAATTGGAGAGGGTGAAAAAAAAGTGGCCCGGTTGAGAAAGAACTCCTCATATGCGGCTGTGAATGGTTCGTCGATCTTGAAACTTCGCACGGAGAAACTACATCGACGACACGTCGTCGTTTGCTGAATATTATTCCGTATACGGACTTCGGGGTTCCCATTGAAGAAAGAAAAAATTCTCCGCATATTTTTTCGCGTCACAGCTTCTTGCAGTGTCCTTCGTCCGTAAATAAAACATACGTGCTTTTTCCCCGTTGTATCTCGGTCGCTTATTTGTTATTGTAATCGACATGAATATGCGAATCAGGGACATACAATACGCGCCGTTACTATCGATGAATTTGTCGATCATCGATCATTGACCCACGCAGTTCCGTTCGATCGGCAAACACTCGGAAAAAAATATACCCTATTGGAAAAAATTAAGGGAGCAAAAAATGTTCTAAATTTTTAGTGGTTTTTACAAATGCTGTATCTCAATGAAAAATGATCGTATCAAGGTCTAAAAAAAAAGCATTTTGAAGCTTCGAGTTTCTAGTTTTGAGATCTTTGAGCGCAATTTTTTTCGAAGCTACAGGTTTCACTCAATCCTAATAAATAGTGTTAAAAAAATGTTGCCAATTTTTTTTTACCTTTTTTTTTTGGCTACAGTGACTTGGAAAAAAAATTTCCAGCTAAACCATTGAATAGATCAGATAGCTTGTTTATTCAGCTTTAATTTGATTTTTTTAGACCTCGATGTGACCATTTTTCGCTGAGATATCGGACTTTTAATGATAAAGGATCCTTTTGTCTTTGACCATTGATATCTCAGCAACCAAAAATCACACAGAAAATAGAAGGGGGGTTTCAAAAACTTGAATTAATTCTCTACAAGGATTGATGATGGTTTTTTGAAAAAAATAATTTTTTCCATCCTTGCCATGAATTTGAAAAAACAGGAGAAAAAGGACGATTTATGGTTTTTTACAAAATCAGCGGCTAAATTAAAAATATTGATAAAACGACTAATGTTAAGCGTGACTTTTACAGCTCAATGTACCCACAAAAACCCTGTAAAGTTTCAATTTGATCTATCGAACGGTTTTTCCGTTTCAAACAATCAAATTTTTGAAAAAAAATTCAAGAATCACGTTTATTGCCCCCAAAGATGTCATAATCATTAAAAAAAAATTGTTGAGTTTTTTCACATTTTTATCGCAAACAGCGTTCAAATTTATGGAAAAATAAACAATTTGTTCGAATTTTTTTCTTGAATTTTTCAGGATATATTCTTGAAGTGCTTAACTTTAAGAATGTGAAAAAATTGTTTTTTTTCCAAATTCTAAACCAGAATACCCCCTTAATCACGAGCTATCTACTAAAAGGCAGAATGTGGTTTTTTAATTTCAATTTTCAATTTCAATTCCATAAAATACTGTATAAATTTTGCTCTTCAATGTTCTTAAAATTTGGCATCTGCAACCTGAGATAACCTGAAATAATTTATTTATCACATAAAAATAAAATAGATCATATTATTCATAAAGCTTTCCATCATCACATTGCAAATTGTTATTTCAGAGCAATCATCCCCAATACGAGAAAGAAAAAAATATATTCCACAATCTCCGGGGATCTCGTGAACGAAAAATTGATTTCACGAAATCAAAACGAATTGCGATGAAACTAAAGCCAGCCGATATGTGCGAGAGAGTAAAAAAAAAAGAGTACACGCATGAAGGCTTTTTTATCCTCAACGCCGGCGATTGGCTTGTATGAATCACGAAAGTGGTAAAATCAATTTTGCGTTTTCCGTTCGCGTGGACGTTCTCGCGTCGCGGGAGGCTTAAGGGGGAGGTTTTGCGGAGGGTTGGCCGCGCGGCCACCGACCGCGAGCACGATCGGCACCACCACGACAACCGAATCGTATCGCGTGTATACGATGCATTCCGCGTTATACCGATCAAAATCTTGCCTTGATGCTTTCGAATTTCCTCCAAATTTTTTACATAAAAAAACACGTTAAAAAAAAATTCCCAAATTTTTTCAGAATTTTTAGGTCCCGCGTTTTTTATATTTTTTTTAAATAAGAGGGACCACTTTGTAAAAGCTGAAAAAATTCTGAATAATCTAACAAGAAAACTTTTGGGGTTTGGTCCAAAATGGAGATTTCAATACTCTATAATTGACATTTTTTTTGCATTTTTTGAATTTCACCTATAGAGTATTAAAATCTCCATTTTGGAACAATGCCCGAATATTTTCTTATATTTTATTAGATTATTCTGAATTTTTCAGAATTTACAGTGGTCCCTTAAAAAAAAAAAAAAAAAAAAAAAATCCAAAATATTAGCGTGTCCAAAAAATTCTGAAAAAATTTGGGAAATTTTGTTTCAATGTGTTTTTTTATGTAAAAAATTTAGAGGAAAATCGGAATCATCGAGGCAAAATTTTGATCGGAATTTCGTGGAATGCATCATATACGTATCCGCGTCTCATCGTCGTTCTCACGAAGGACGCGGCCGTTATAACAACGAGATATGAGGGAGGCAGTGCTGGTCCACGGTACCGGCACCTCAAGGGTTAACGAAGAACACACGCGCATGATGAGACCAAGAGAAAAAAGGGGGGAGGGAGGGGGAGGGAGGAGGGAGAGAGAGGTTTGGAGGCAGAGAGCTCGTTCGAGGTCTGATGAACGTGCCGACCGTGCTTCGGGCCGTCCCGGTAAGATAGATCTCTCCTGCGTGACGTGTTTGTTAAGGCGCGTGACGTGCCGCGCTTGAATCCATTATAATATCCGTGAGCTGGATCCTCTCTGCATTACCCTTTCACGCCTTCCACACGCGCTTACATCCGTTTCCTCGTCGCGCTTATTTTCCGTAGGATCGCACGACAGAACCACGAGCGAGATGCCAGATATACGGAAGCGCGGCGATGGAAAAAAGAACTGGAGAGTAAGAGGTTCGGAAATTTTTCCAAATTTTTGTTTCAATTTAAGGAGGTTCATCTGGTACACGATTTACAATACAGTGGTTGATACAAAAAAATCAGAATATAGTTATTAACATCCAAAAAGTAATCTGTTAAATTTTCAAGACCCGAGGGTAAGTTGTTCGTGAGTAATAAATAAAAATGTAAATCCTAAATAACATGGGCCCTTATGGGTTTCCGTCTATAAATATTAAATGCACAATCATTACAATACAGATTTTGACGAAAATTTGAGAATTAATGAAAAAGTATCTAAGGAACATTTTTAGAGTTTCATAAAATTGATTAGGTACTTGTGAGATTTATAATAAATTAATTAGTCTCGAAAATGCTGATTATTTTGAGGTTAAGCATTGTCAATGACTACGCTAGTCATCGCTTATTTTGAGGTTAAGCATTGACATTTTTCTTTTGACTCACTCGGTACCAGATGAACCTCCTTAAAGATTTTTCATCTCAACATCAATATCTAACACGTGACATCATCATTTGACGTATTGAGGTCGTTATGAATCAATAATGACTGTCTGCGAAAGAAGTTATGTACGAAAGTATATGGCGAATTTGTAAATTTATCAATTTATCAATTTATCAATTTATCAATTTATCAATTTATCAATTTATCAATTTATCAATTTATCAATTTATCAATTTATCAATTTATCAATTTATCAATTTATCAATTTGTCAATTTGTCAATTTGTCAATTTATCAATTTATCAATTTATCAATTTATCAATTTATCAATTTATCAATTTATCAATTTATCAATTTATCAATTTATCAATTTATCAATTTATCAATTTATCAATTTATCAATTTATCAATTTATCAATTTATCAATTTGTTAATTCATCAGGTTATCGATTTATAGATTTATCAATTCATCAATTTATCCATTTATAGTCATTTGATTTTTTCTTCTTACTTCTTTCTTCCTCTCTGTATGTCAAAATTTCTTTACGATAATTTAAGGTAGAGCCCACTATGACGAGTTCAAAAAATCGATTTTTTTTTACATTTATCGCAAGCCGAACATCTTAAGAATATACTGTAAAAGTTTCAGACCGAAATTAAAAATATTTTCAAAGTAATAGCCAAAAGAAGAGAGCAATTGACTAATAAGTTAATATTAAAGATGACTAATTACTACGGTTTGGCAATCACCAGAAACTGTAAATCTCTCGAACAAATTAAGAGAGCTTTGAGATAACGTTCAGGAAACGGAAGGATTGCTCTATGCACCAGGCATAGCTGATTAATGTAGGTAGGTATAATTTTTGTATACAAAATCTGTTGTCAAAACTTTAAACGCGTTTTTCTCGAAACTACGTTTTCGAAACTTCGAGGAAGCGCTGATTAAAAACTATTCAACCGATTTGGCTAAAAATTGACCTTTGAAACATTCAATTTGAAAATTAACCTTTGAATCATTCAATTTTTTAATAATAAATGATTTTTTTAAAACAATTTATCAAAAAAAAATCGATTTCGAAGACCTTTTTGTTCACAAGTCCGCCGTTTTGTTTTTTTCCCTTAAAATATGCATATTATAGGTTATAGACCTAGAATCAAGCCTACAAAACAATACTCTCTTTGGAAACAACAAAACAATACTCTCTTCTCCGAAACAAGTCACCTTTTTTGCGAGAACTCCACTTTGACGTACAAAATCATAAACAAATTCACGTAAAATTAAGTAAACAAAAAAATTTCTCTACTCTTCAAGATACAAATAACAACATGTAAAAATTTCAAAACGATCGCATTTTATTTTGTTATTTAAAAGAATTAATGAAAAAAGCGTCGAAATTTCGGTCGTCACAGTGGACTTCTACCTTAAGACCCATGAAGAGAGTGGCACAGGCCTTCACTAGAGAACGAGCCAACTAGGAAAAAAAAATAATAATTCAAAACCCCATCGTCCGTTTTACGAGTACATTTTGTTTGACAAGAAAGCACTTTTGCATGGCCCAAATAAGCAGAGATCTCCATTCCTCACTGTTCATCCCTGTCTCGCCTCTTTTTTCTTCCTCTTTTTGCTGAAAAAGCAGTACTGAAGAAATATAGTCATAATAATGATAATCAGGTTACGAGTGCGACCATATTGAAATAGCAAAGCACAGTACGAAGAAAACTGGGCTGCATTAAGCAGCGAACATGTTTCTCCAGCGCGCCGTTTTCCTTTGGCATTCAGCCGGAAAAGTAGACGTTCATTTTGTATACATAATTATGTATCTCATATTTCGTGGGCAAACCGCTTATGCGTTTTCCCATTTTCAACGTGAATTAATTAAGACCAAGACGTCAACACAGGATGTAATTTAATTCAGCGCTTTCAATTACGTGCTGCAAGGCAAACGGATGCGCGAGGAGGGGGGGGGGGGGGGGGGGAGACCGGAACCGGAAAAATATGGCGCAGGGAGCCTCATAATCTTGTTACATCAGGCGGGCGTCGGCGTTAGTATTCTCATTCCAGAGCCCCGTAATCCATTGTTGACGATTCTAGATAAAAGGAAAATAAAAAAGAAAAATGCAAGGCAGAGGAGGGTGTTGATAATCTTACGATTTTCTTAATTTTCTTCTATGAAATTCGCTATAAAATATTAATATCTATGAAGCTTTTATGTTTAATTATTATATTATTATTATATTCTATAGACAACTATGTAATTTACCAACTGAGTAATTTTCCAATCTGACATAAGGTAAATGTCCCAATTATTGAACAGCTAAGGATCTGGGGATTGCATTCGGTGAGAAAAAAATATAAAATCAAGAAAAAAACCATCGTTTTCATGTTCAAATGATACTTTAATATCTTTACTTTCGAAAAATCACCCTTTAAATTATTTTTAAATGATTTCAAATGAAAAAAAAGGATAACAATGTGAAACATGCAAATGTCCCAATTATTGAACACTGGAAGTGCCTATGTCCCTAATATTGAACAGGTATGTCCCAGTTATCGAACACTCTCGAGCATTCTTTTTCCGTTCTGAAAATATTATTTTGGGTACAATATTAAGAAATAAAAGCAAAATCAAACACTCGAATAATCTTTCATTAATCATGTAAAAATACAAAAATATATGTTTAGTCTCTTTTGACAGGTTTTTGGTTCATTCGCATTTCGTTTATTTTTGCTTTTCAACTCGAACTTTATTTTATTTTTATTTTCAGCTTCCTCGTTTTGATGTTCTGTTTTTGTATGATTTTGTCGCAGCTTTCTTGTTTTTCGACTGAAATATCGGAGAGCAAAAAATATTGAATATTACATTCGTATTTTTAGGTTACATTTAGGTTATATTCTCTTTTTACTTTTCTTATTATGTTTATTGCACGAAAATACAAATAAAACATATAATTGACGACCTTAGAGTTATTATTAAAAGAATAAAGGTAAGTTTATTCAGGAACTTACAGTTTTTGTTTGAACAAATCCGATTCACACGATCTGTAACACGTCAACTGTCTCGATGTTGCGATGGGTTTAATGACGCCATCTTGGAGAATTCAAGTGTTCAATAATTGGGACACACTGCATTTTCTATGTCCCAATGATCGAACACCGTATTTTTTAACAAATAACTAATTTAAAAAAAAAAATTTAAATTGTTATTTGTAAGAAATTTTCTGAGGAACCTGAAACGCCTTTACTTTTTGAGATGCCACAGTTTTTGAATTTTTTATGCCCTTTCGCGTGAAGCGGCGTGTCTTAGCAAAAACGATAAGCAGTTACCACGAGACGTCAAATTGGGTCACCGTTGCTGATTAAATAATTTTTTTCTCTATTAATTAAAGCTTTTTTTCACAAGAAAGGTAACATTTCGATAGCTAAAAGTTCCATAAATGTAATGAAATTTTTATAAATAAGTAAATGCATGCAGGTGAATGAGAAATAATAAAAATACAAGATAGTGTTCAATAATTGGGACCTGTTCACTAATTGGGACATTTACCTTAGTCGTATTTTGAGAATTTGATCAATTAGACGCAGAATAATTATGCGGTGAAGTATTTTGCGGTAGAGTTGTTCGAGTGCTTTCGCCTGACAGAGTCTTTCGAGCTGTTTTTTTTTTTCGTGCATCCATAAATAATTTACATTATTTATCTATTTATTACATTCAATGATCTAGTTTATCATCGGTTAATATTAATTAAAATTATGAGTAAAAATTTTATCCAGACAACGAAATGAAGTTGATGGTCCCCATTTGTATCTTTAGACCCCTTGATTCGGTCTTTCTGTTTTATTTTCCCTTTTTTTTGTCCGAATAACAAGAGGACCTCTGTGACATCGTTTTGGAATGGACCTTTGTGGCTATATTGTAGATATGTTTATTTTTTAGGGAACGCTGTCGAGTCCTCGCGATGGACTAATCCAGAGGCCATGAAGAGCACTCCTGTGCTGTTGTGACTGTATAATCCGAAAGGGAAATGCGCACACGTGCTTTTTCCTCTCTCGTTGTTGTAGATAGCTTTGCTGTACAGCACAAGAGCTCATAACTTTCATGATATACGCCACCGAAGGTAACGACATCACTACCGATTCTATCAAAGCCGGATGATACTCGAGAGTTTAATCCAGCTTTGGTTGCCTTCCACAAATGCTCGAGACCGCAGCGAGATTTTCGTCTTTGTCCATTTTACAGTATAATTGAGCAAAAAGCTTCCCACTCGGTGTATTCGTTAACAGAGCTCTTGAATTACTTGGATACCCTTAAAACAAAACAAAAAATACTGTTGCCTTGATGCAGGACAATCTGCGATCCAGGGACCAATTTTCAGTCTCTTCAATTGAGTCACTCTGGATCTTATGTAAAGCCCATCAGATTTTTTGAGTCTTGGAAATCAGACATCAAAAATACACAATGACCTTCACAATGTCAAATGATATTGACCAATGATATTGATATTAAAAAATGGCGGATGATGTTGGAACTTTTTGTTACTTTGCCATTCTTGATAATCTTGAACGTTGACTTTTAAAAACTACAAGATAATTTCTGTATTATTGGTATGTCAATGACATCAAGTCGGATTTTATTTTTCTGACATATTCCCATAATGCCTCTTGATTAATTTTGAATCAAGGACAGTCTGATCCTTTCGTTCCATCACGAACGTCAAACCCAAAACGCCATAAGTATGGAATTTCATATTTTATCACGACTCAGCAATCGTTAAATCCTCCAATTTCCAAAGAGTTAGCAGGCGAAACTGCGATGTCAATGGTCCCAATGCAACTTGTCGTGAAGCGTCAATTTCCACGACGTCGAGGAATTTCTAGTAATCGAATTTTATACGCATCGATGAAGACACATATTTCTCAGTACAGACGAGATAAAAGGAGTCATAGAGGAATGATTGCACATAGATGTGTGAGTCGATACGTATATATGGGTCATCCCATCTCAAATCGACCTACAGATGGAATCGACCCCATCCCATGCAGAAATTTCGATAGGGATCCGGTGGGATTCTGGCGCGCATCCCGGCCTCCCCATCGGGATCTAATGCGACGTCAGATTGGATTCCAATCGTGATTGTAACATCCGCCCATTAGATTCGAATGGGGATACGCAAACGGGATCCTGTAGGGATACCCAACCGGGATCCTGTAGGGATACCAAACGGTATCCTGTAGGGATACCGAACCGAATCAATTTTTATTAGAATTTATATTAATTTTTTTATTTTGTTAAAGTCTGTGAAAGGTTTTACAAAGCTCCCAATCTCAAGTATTTATTTTTAATGAATAATAAATATTTATTAACTATTATAATCGTTATCAAAACGGTGGAAAACTTGTATTGTTCCTAACCTGGAATTGAAGCACGTGCTTCGGCATGGCGTTGCAGTTCGAGATTAATTTCCCGACGTATTTTCCGACATCGTTGTACGCGAATGCGAGTTTTCTCACGCTCATTCATTTCGTTGTTCATCAATAATAGAATCAGATCACCAAATATATTGAAAGCACAAAATAAACACACGACATAACCTCACTGGCATCGCACAGGTAATAATACTAAATCCCGCACGGCTCACGAGTACGCCATCTATATGATCCAGACCTACGACCGTCATACTCGATCCACATAGGAATCTTATGGGGACATGGTAAATGGGAGTGACGCCATATGGCGATGCAACCTGGATTTTAATAGGGAGTCCCGATTTGGGGAATCCACAGCAAATCCCGATAGGAGCGCCCATAGGGACGCCCGTATTCGGGAATCCATAACAAATCCTAATAAGAACGCCCATAGGGACGCCCGTTTTGGGGAATCCATAGTAAATCCTAGATAGAGACCCCCATAGGGACGCCCGTTTTGGGGAATCTATAGCAAATCCCGATAGGGATCCCCATAGGGACGCCCGTTTTGGGGAGTCCATGCCGAATCCCGACAGGGATTTGATGGGACGTAGGGTGTCCCTATCGAAATTTCTGCATGGGATTCAATTTCGATGAAATTTGGTCAGAAGTTTTCTTTTTATCATAAAACGGAGTTCTACCAAAGGAAAAAAAAATATATTTTTTTTTTCGAAAGTTATGCAAAATTCAAAATTTCACCATTTTTTCAATTTTTCAAGTTGATTTTTTAAAAATCTCGAAAACTATTATAGTTACGAAAAAAACGTTCTGGGTTTGTCTGTGAGAGTATAATTGGAAAAATTACGACTTTAGGGAATTTTTAATTTTTTTAATTCGTGAAAATCCACGATTAACATTAAATTTTTTGTTACATTTTTTTTTATGTAATACCTTGTATTGATCTTGAAGAAATTTCAGAAATTTTCAGAATTGCGTTTTTTTTCAAAAATATGAATATTTGAATTTTGGTAGAACATTTTTTTGCTTATCTCTAAGTTAAGTAAAGTTGAGCAATCATGTAATTTTGTAATTTTGAAGAGTAAAAATTACATAATTGCTCAACTGTACTTGACTTAGAGATAAAAAAAATGTTCAAGTTCACTTTTCAAATATGACGAAAACTATTATAGTTCCGCAAAAATTGTTCTGAGTTCGTCTTAAAGAGTATACTTGAGGCTACGAAAAAAAAAATATTCGCAACAAAATTTTTTTAAATGATGAATTTGGAGAATTATGAATTTTCAAAAATCGTAAAAATTCACGATCAACATTGAATTTTTTATTCAACTTTTTTTTATATAATATCCTTGGACTGAACTTAAAAGATCTTGAAATTTTAAGAATTGCCTTTTGTCTTTTTTCAAAAATCTAAATTTCTGAATTTTGGTAAAAAGAATTTTTTTTACCTCTAAGTCAAGTGAAGCTGAGCAATTATGTAATTTTGTAATTTTGAGGAGTACAAATTATATGATTGCTAAACTTTATTTAACTTAGAGGTAAAAAAAAAATTTGTTTTTTAACCCAATTCAAAAATTCATATTTAAAAACAAAACGCAATTCTGAAAATTTCAGGATCTTTTAGATCAGTACAAGGTATTATGTAAAAAAAATGTGAATAAAAAATGTAATGTTGATCGTTGATTTTCATGACTTTTAATAATTCAAAATTCTCCAAATTCGTCATTTTTCAAAAAAATGTTTCGGAATTTTTTTTTGTTCGTAGCCCCAAGTATACTCTTTAAGACGAACCCAAAATAATTTTTTCGTAACTATAACAGTTTTCGAGATATTTAAAAAATAAACTTGAAAAATGGTAAAATTTTGAATTTTGCATAACTCTCGAAAAAAAAAAAATTAATTCTTTTCCTTTGGTAGAACTTTGTTTTATGCTAAAAGAAAACTTCTGACCAAATTTCATCGCAATTGAAAGTGGCCGATTCCAACTACCAGTCGATTTGACGTGGAGTGACCCATATATATATATCCTGAGTTTAGCCATAAAGAGCGCGATCAAAAGTGCGAAGTGTGTGAGGGTGGTCATACATATATATAAAGGAGCGAATTCAATAAAACTGGTGGAGGGTTCTCTCACGTTTTGCGCCGCGGAATCGACGAATGCGGCCGGAAGGAGCCGAAAAGGGATGGCGATGGTGGTGTGACGGTATATCGAAGGTCGGGGACGAAAGGGGTTGTGTGCTTGGAGCGAATAAGAGGGTGAGAAAAGGGCGGGAGGGAGAAAAGGAGAGAAAAGGGTGGGAGAGAGAAAAGGAGAGAAAAGGGCGGGAGAGAGAAAAGGAGAGAAAAGGGCGGGAGAGAGAAAAGGAGAGAAAAGGGCGGGAGAGAGAAAAGGAGAGAAAGCTCGGGATGATGGTGTCGAGGGTCTCGACCTTTCTTCCACATTCACCGGGAAGAAATTTCGAACAAACAATAAATAATACGAGGGGAAGGGGGCAAAGTGCGAGGAGAGAGAGAGAGAGAGAGAGAGAGAGAGAGAGAGAGAGAGGGCACTCTCGTGGAAAATTGGAAACGTGTGTGCGTCATTCATGTGCTCTGGGACTTTGTATAGCGTTTTTCCTGTATGAGAAGTAAAAAAGCAGAGATGCGAGAGTGAGTGTTGAAAAGAACTCCCCGGCGATAAAATAAAAATGGATCTCTCCGCTGCCGCGAAACTCCGATAGAATTTTGCACCGAGAGAGAATACAGGAATGGGTGTGAGATGGAGAGAAAAATATAGAGAGAAGAGAAGAATATGGCGTGTGACAGAGGGACCGAGACGTGGAATGCGGGGAATTACGGTTGGATAACATATTTTGGAAAATCCGCGAAGGCCCATTTCCAACTCTCGGAGAATTGAATATTTTATTGAATTCTTGAGAGGTCTTTTATATAGCAAAGGAAAGGTTGGGAAAAGAGAGAGGGAGGTGATTTTATACTATGTAGTATCGCAACTGCCGTAAGGTGCAACGATTTTAGGGTATACAAAGGCTTATGGGATTCCTCGACGGATGGGAAAAAGCGCTTTTCTCGAGTACGAGGGTTGAAAAAAGGTCCGATCGCCAGAAATGTTTGTGAGACCGATTCATACAATTTTTGGGCTTATTTGAGTGAATCAATTTTTCATCTTGTGAATGTTATCTTGGCTAAGATGCTAAAAAATTTTTATGAGTTTTTGTCAAAAACGTAGTTTTTCTTTGTTTTTTAAAAATTAATTTGGTTCGATTAGATGTTTACGAGATTCATAATCAGCAATAAATCTTACGTCACGATATATATGCTTTTCAGAAACTTTTCAGAAACTTTTCAGAAACCGCGAAATGATTTCAAGTGTCTATAATTTCAGTTTGATTTGATCGATCACTATAATTAAATCTATTTAGCGCGATAAACAAAGGAAGAATCGTTAAAAACGTCCGACAAGTCCTACTGGCCAATCGGACTTTTTTGGCATTTATTCGCACAGTTTTTTTTTAAATAAAAATATCAATTAGGCCTCGCATATTCTCATTCCTGAGGTTATAACAATTCGATTTTACTACTTGCGAGTTAGAAAATTTTGTTTCAAACGTGTTTTATAAGCAAAAGAAGTTGTGGGTCGCTGTAGACCCAGGGTGGACCGAGGACGCCAGAAAATGGTGGGAGCGGGTTAATAAACGTTCATTCAGGGGAAATACCTTAATACTCGCGGAATAACGATCACTATAATTTTATCGTCAGTATGATGGGAGAGGCATTGTGGCCTCTGGCGTGGGTCACAATGGCCAATGAAAATGGCGATGGAAAATTCATGGCATTTTATATCGTGTATAAACAATATGGGCACAAAATCCCTCGCAACTCGGCGTGCAAAAATGTATTTCATCGGTATACATACCAAGTTTTGGGAGATACGCGAGGAGGATGAAGCGAACCCGGTGGATCCACGGTTATGACTCTACTCAGACGTGTACGATTACTATAATTACGCGGGCGACGCGGTGGCTATTAATGCGCGGGACTATCTCATTGCGGCATCTAAGTGCGCGAGGAACGTCTTTCGTTTTCTTGCTCCTTCTCATTGCTCTCTCTCTCTCTCTCTCTATCTCCCTCTCTGAGCTTAAGGCGATTTGCGGTGGTCCGGAGGGCCCAAACGAGTCAGTGAAATCGCAAAGGATCTTACTTCATCTCCTCTCTCTCTCTCTCTCTCTTCCTCCCTTTCCCTCCTTTTTCCTCTTTCTCTCTGCGCATCGAATTCTGTCTCACTCCACCATATCTTCCTCCCGCGAGATGAGAGAATTTTTTTGGTGGGTCGTAAGGGCCCGCGAGCTTTTAATGCCAAAAAGATATCTGCAAAATAGCCCTTCTCGCTCGGTCGAGTTGGTCGATCACGGCTCGACCGACAAATCTTACCCTGGAGGAGAGAAAGGGGACGCAAGGTGTGCTAGACATATTCTTTACATCGAGAATTTCATGTCAACTCAACCAAATTTTCTCATCCATCATCTCACGTATTCTTGGATTGTTAAAGTGAATTTCGCGCTGCAGCCTTTTACACAGAAAAGAGATCAACGCGTAGTGCGCCAGAAATACGCCAGGTGGCGGATGGCGCTCGCGCTCTCTCGCTAGTGCATGTGCTTGGCCCGACGTATATATAGGACGAATATTTCAAATAGAACGATCGAAGCTGATTTAAAAAAATGATTTATGGGGAATATTTTTATGAACTGTTTTTGGCTCACGAAACATTAATTTGCTTTTATCGTAAGACCTTTTTTTAATAAAATAATAGTATTCCGAATGCAATCGATATTATAAAAGGAAGTTAGAAAAATGTTTTGAATGATCTTATGAATTTATTATTTAATTATTATAATATTATGAGGGAGGAAAAATGATGCCAAAATGTGAGGTTTTTTTTTTGGAAATTTAAGAATCTTGTGAAACTTAAGATCGCTGGTAAGGATTTTGTGCAAAACGTCAAATTACATGTAAGATGGTAGCGTCTTGCATCGTATACGAAATTTGTATTACATGTAGCCTGCAATATTCTCTTTCTCTGTCGATCAAAACCTTATCTTTTCGTCGGGTTTGCAGCCCAATACCGCGGGGTATAAATACATATATATATATAAATGTTGGAGGGAAAAAAATTCGTTCCTCTTGCCTGAGATCTTTGTGCGCGCCTTTACTCCATCCCTTGGCGTGTACGTATATATATATTCTCTTCGTTTTTAAGTATAATCGCTTATATAGAATTCGGTAATCGATTCGTCGATTAATCGGTAATTTCCGATCAATTTTTGCCCGTCCGAGAGAATTCCCATCGAGATTGGCATTTTAATCTTTTATTTTTATCTATCACGTATCACATTATACTCCTCGTGGTTATATTCCGCGCGAAACACTTTTTATTTTCAATTTTATTTATGAATTTTTATCACGCTACGCTTTTCACTCTCTTATTATTATTCCTCCATTTTCCGGCATGGGAAAAACAAAGTGCGCTTTTGTTGGTTTTTTGTTTAAGCTTTTCACTTCTGTTTGGCTTCCGATTTCGCATCGTTGAAGCGTTACACACAGACCTACATATATATATTAGGGTGATTTTTTTTGCCTTTTCTTTTTTTTCTTGTCTTTTTTCTTGTTTCCCCACCTAAAATGTTGTTGGGTATGTCTGAAAAGAAATTCCCTGAAAGTTACAGCCCTTAATATAATTTCTACAGAAATTAGGTCCCTTTTTTATAAAAAATCAAATTTCCAAGAAATTTTTCTTCTACATTTTTTCGGTAAAGTTAATAATTTCGGAGATAACAGTAAAAAAACGAGATTTTTTGATAAAAATCAACTTAAGTGATCCTTAACATCTCACCAGTGTAAGTTACAATTACGCTGTTGAGGACACTTTTCAAGATCCTTTAATTTTGCGTAAATTGCGTTCAAGAACAATGTGATGGCATAAAATGCCGGTGCGTTATATAATTTTGAAAAAAAAAATTGATTTACACGTCTTTTAGACGGAAAATCTTTTCAGGCTCTTGGATAGTACTTAAGATTAATATTAAAGGCTGTAACTTACGGGGATTTTTTTTAAACTATTCAACAAAATTTTAGGCGGGGAGTGAAAAAAAGTCGAAAAAATCACCCTAATATATTCAGGCCTCTGTGCATTTTCATCGATATCTTTCATGTATTATGTAGACACGTATACGGGGCGTTTGGCTCGATATTTGGTCCTGGCTACCTCGGATTTTACTCCTCCTTTTTTCCTGCAAGTGCACTCAGGCTGAAAAGCATTTTCAATTTTATTTCGATTTTTCCTATCAGCCATAGTTGTTTCATATTTTTGTTTTATCAGCGAAATAGAGCACAAGAATTTGAAAATCGAAAAAAAATTTCAAGAAATGATAAATTCGGGCAAGAATCTCTTTGAATACTAGTTTCTCTGAGCTTTAATTTAATTGGTGGAAAAATTATGAACCAAATCCGAGGAGATGAGAGTCAAACGTTCGTCAATTTGACTCGGAATTTCCCGCATATATTGTTCGGGGGAGTATCACGAAAAACCGATTTTTCACGCATGATCGCCACGCTCTCGCGAATCCTCGTCTCTCCATCGAATTTCTACATATATAGTTGCGAGTATATACGAATAAAAGCCAGTACATCCTGTCCAAAATACCTCACAGATATTTGACTCTGATATCTGTCGATAATCCGATACGTATATACTATGTTTTTCCGTGTGTATTTATGGCCCGAGAGAAAAAAGACCCATTATTGGGATTATCGTGCGAAATATGATATACCAGGTGTGTAAGTATGAAACCGGAATTTTTGTACAGAAAAAACACGTTTATTGTAATGATATGATACAAAGTAACTTATTCAAAGTATTGTTCGTCGCTATCTATACATTTTTCCCATCTTTCTGGCAATTTGTGGATTCCGCGCCAAAAGAACTGTTGCTCTTTTGAGGCAAACCAGTCATTGAGCCATTTTCGTACATCTTCGTAAGAAGTAAAGCGCTGCTCAGCAAGTGCGTGTCCCATCGATGCAAACAAGTAGTAATCGGATGGGGCAAGGTCTGGTGAGTAAGGCGCGTGCTGAAGAATCTCCCAACGGAACGACTCTATCGTTTTCTGGACCTGTTTTGCTTTGTGTGCTGGTGCATTGTCATGCAGCAAAATCACCTTGTGTTGTCTTTGTTGGTATTCTGGTCGTTTTTCACGCAAAACTCGATCCAAATCGGTCATTTGTTGTCGGTAGCGTTGAGTATTGACAGTTTCCCCAGGTTTCAGCAGCTCGTAGTAGATTACGCCCTTCTGATCCCACGTTCCACGTTCTTCGTTCCTCACGTCAAAATCGCCACTTTTGAACCGTTTAAAGCACTCGAAACACTGTGTTTTACCGAGAGCATGCTCACCAAACGCCTCCAGAAGCATTCGATGCGATTCGGCTGCGGTTTTCTTCAGATGAAAACAGAAAAGTAGGGCTGTCCGCAAATCGTAATTTGTTGGCACAAAACTCGACACGTTTATCTCTAATAAACTAATGCTACTGAATGAAACTCGTGTTATTGTGAGTTGGAAATCTTTGTCGGATATCAATACAATAACAAGACACCGCTGACGTGATGTGTCGGTAACTGCATCGACATCTAGCGCCACCTATGGGCAAATTCCGGTTTCATACTTACACACCTGGTATGAAATCGTGAAACAAATTTTCCGGGATCAGCACAAATTATGATGAAATTCAGCTGTAATATTCAATTTTACAAATCATTAAATCACAATTTAGTATTTGTGCTACTTGATATTGTTATTCCGGGAAATGTAATATTTTCAAAAAAATTGTGTCCACACGATTCTTCTCCATAACATCCAAAATATCGATTGCCATGATATCAAGGCGCTTAAGGGGGTATTCTGGTCTAGAATTTTGAAAAAATTGATTTTTTTAATTATTTCATCAAAAAGAACAATATGCCTGGAATATTTTCGCATAAATTTCAAGTCAATCGGAGTAAAAGTCTAAAAGCTTTTGAAAATTTCCCTGTTTTCTAAAAACAGTAAGAACACCAATTTTGAAAGATTCAAATTTGAATTTTATCAAAATCCTTCGTTCATCACGAGCCAAACTTATCTATTGATAGACAAAAACTCAGTTTATTATTTTGACTAGACTATAGATGAAGAATACCTCATATATATAGTCTTCACCGATATATATATATATATATATATATATATATGATATATTATATTGTTTTTTTAACGGATTTCGAATTTTATAAATTTATTAAATTCAAAATTTAATAAATTTGATTTAATAATTTTTATTCAATTAATTTAATTTAATTAATTTTAAAAATTTACTTAATTCAAAATTCGTTAAAAAACGCTATATAATATATCAGAGAACTGTTTAATACGAAAAACACGATATTTAAGAATTTTTATCCTATTAAAAGACTTGGCATTAGTAAACGGATGCGAGTTTCAACTTGAAATTTATATCGTGACTTCTCAGATATATACAAAGTATTAAAAAAATTGTTCCGCTGAATTAAATTATGCTCTTTTTTTGTAAATCAATTTTTTCGGTTTTTTGCCGAAATTTAAATGAATTTGTTTTTTTTTCAAAATCGCTGATATTTTTTTTCGAAAAGCGAAGGAAATTTCCGATCGAAAGCCATTGAAAAAGAATTTTTTCGATTTCATTTCGCGCCGTGCCTAAGCTCCGAAGAGCTGAAAACGCAAAAAGTTCGAAATATTACTTTTGGTGTATTCCGAAGAGTATTATAGTTAGAGATCTGAAAATTGGTGTACAATATACTTTCAGGCAACACTAAAACATACTTGAGTTTCAAGCAATTCGAAAGAAGTCGGCCTAAAAGGGGTCCCGATGGGGGGGAATACCTCATATATTATATCCAATATGTCAAGTCTTATCAAGTTATATGGAATTCTATTCAATTCGTCGACATGGAGTCTTCGGTAGTATAGTGGTCAGTATCCCCGCCTGTCACGCGGGAGACCGGGGTTCGATTCCCCGCCGGAGAGAATTTTTTTTTCTTTTGTTTAAATTTTTTGTACACAAACTCTTGTAAGAAATCGATTGACTTTCAATTTTTTATTGAAAAAAAATATAATTTAATAATTTTACAATTACATAGATCCCAAAAAAGAAATTTTTCAATATTCGCTCTGCGATGAAATAAAAAATATAATGATGAATTCTTTTTCAAAAAACTCTCTTGAATTTCTGATGAGAAACAACAGTAAAAAAATTATTTATAAACACAAAGAGTTTAGACTACAGAATTCTGACTATAGATATATGGCTTGTAACGTTCAAAGTATAAGCATCGGTGGTTCAGTGGTAGAATGCTCGCCTGCCACGCGGGCGGCCCGGGTTCGATTCCCGGCCGATGCAATTTTTTTTTTTTGTTGTATATATATTTTCTTGCAATCGAAATTCTTACATTCGCTGATAAATCATTGCAAAGTGAAAAAATAATGAAAAAACACAAGCAAATACACTCGCGCGAACATCTGTATACTATTCTGCAATTCCAGTATCCGAGCACAAGCTCGGCTTAAGTTAGAGAATTAAAACATTAGATAGATCTTCCGGTTAACACTCCGGAGGTTATATCTCCAAGCACAAAAGCCCTGGTTCTGTGAACCACGCCGGAGAGTGCTTTGGGATTTAAAATCCATTCGGCAGTGAGGCAAACGCTAGATAGTGCCGCCCATACCCCAATCAGAACGACGGGAGTGCAGCTACCCGGTTTAATTACTGTGACGCTTTAATAGCGTGATACGGCGGGAATTTTGAATTTAGCCAACGATGTCCTTCGAATCGCGTGAGCTCTTTGCCGATAAAGAGCAGAACCTCACCTCGTGAATTTATTATTATTCGTCGAATTAAACTCGCTGAAATTCAACAGGTTTTGATGATTAAATTAGACAAATCGTCCGTTCGAAATAGTGATATTTATTCGTAATTGCGATTGACCAAAATAGTTGTCTTCAAGATTATTCCTTAACAAAATGAGATCGCGTTTTTTAGTCTTTACTGCATTCAACGAAGCTCAAAACTTAAGTGTTGCGTTGCTAGAAAAAGTCAGAGCTCGCAGGCTCCGCGGGCATTACACACATACATCTTACATCGTGCACCAACATGACACGCACACATTCTCGTTGCGCATAGCGTCCAATCAGCGTTCTCGCGCAGGCCACACAAGGGCTGCATTGTGCGTAGACCGCACGCCACATATGCATGCGCGTACCACAGGCTTACGATGCTAGACTATATACCTATATATAGGCCACTCGAAAAGGAACATGGTCCCGATATTTATTGCTAGGATTCATATTTCAGTTTCTTAGTTTGTCGTAAAATCGTCTCGAGATTTTACGAGTATTTACTCTACTGAATTTATGTCTTAAATATAACATGGGCAAAAGAGAATAATATATTTCTTTGTCGATTCACGGTTTTAAAGAAGGCATTGTTTCATACGAATAGAAGATATATAGAAAAGCATAAATTTCGTTGAAACGTAAATGTCGTTAAAAATCAATATCATAAACGTAAGTAAAAATATAACGTTAACCATACGTGCTTTATAACATATTGTATAATAACCTTATAATTCCACGATTATTAGTTACTTGCTAATTATTGGTCACCACAATTCCACATATTCGTTGTGATAAACCAAAGTTAGTCTATAGTGACTAAAATTAGTATTATCCTTAAGTGCATAAGTGCTAGTTAAACTAAGTGGAAAAATCGACATGGCAGGGAACAGCAGAGACTTCCCCCCGCTAAAAAAACCCGTGAACTCGAACCACTTAGATAAGCTTTTCAAAGAAGCTTATAAAGAACTTGGCGTAAGTCTCAACAAATATAAGATCCAACCGACACCAAACTTAATCCAAAGAAATAGAAAACCGAGCGAACGGAAAAATCCCGATTATTTCTCAGAGGAAGACATCCCGGAAGCATCGCAACATTGGATAACGCCGCGGAAAACATCGAAAAGAAAAATTACGCAAGAAAATTCAAACATATATATGGGTAATTCCAAATTCAGCTGCCTCAGCGACGAAAGTGAGATGGAGACCGACAGCATCCACCAAGCAAACAATAACGTGCCGAAAAAAATCGGGCGAAGAGAGACCCCGAGCGCAGCAGTAAACGAAGGGCCAACGCGCCAGCAAGCGACCGAGACGAAACCAGACGACGCCACTCAAGGGGCTCAACGTAAACAAACCAACACCAAGCCCCCACCGATACATATACAATCCGTTAAAGTAAATGAAATAGCCGCAACACTCACAGCACACAAATTCACAAAGGGTCAGTTCTACCTAAAGCTCAGTGACGACTATATAACTCTCACCTCCTCAGAGATCGACATATACAAAAAAATCACCCAAATATTCTCAGAGAACAAAGTTCCTTTCTACACATACACACCGAAAACCGACAAGCCGATCATTCTCATTATTAAAGGCATCAAAGGAGAGTACAGCGACGCAGAAATATGGGATGAAATTAAAGAACACAACCTCGTAAACGTTACAATCACCAAACTCTCAAGAATACATTTGTCCAAAAAAAATCCAACGTCATACCACCACATGATACAAATCACACCGGACAGCAACACCAAAGAATTAACAAATATAAGGTACCTAGCACACCAAAAAATAACATGGGACAGCTTACGCAGACCAGCAATTTATCAATGCCGCAAATGCCAGCGCGTTGGCCACACGAGCTCTCGATGCAACTTAAGCTACAGGTGCGTAAAATGCTCGCAAACGCACGAACCAGGCAAATGCGAAATCAAAGAAGAAACCGAAAAATCAAAGCTAAAATCTGCAAACTGTGGGGAGAACGGCCACCCGGCGTCCTATAAAGGCTGTCCGTACCTCAAGCTAGCTGCAAAAGTTACAGCAGAGCACAGAAAATCGAGAGAGCGCGAAAAAATTGAAAAAATGAACGCGATATATCGAAGCGTCAGACCTGGATACTCTTTCGCAATTGCGGCATCCAACCAAGTTAATATCAACAACGCAGCAGCTACGTCACGGCCGGCGCACCGTAGCACTACCTTACCGACAAGCAACCCCGAGGAACAGCGCATACCAACAGCAAAGACTCATCAAGCAGGAAACTACACGCAACAGCCAGATCACTATAGCCGTCTGGAAAATATGATTAATAACATGCAGAGCACATTGATTAACGCGATACGAGATAGCACCAATAATCTCCAAACATTGATTGCCGTCAACAGCAGCAGGATAGACCGTCTCTACCAAATACTGGACATTGACTAATAATGGAAGGTAGACTTCACATCAAAATAACTGCCGTAAATGTAAATTCAATAATCTCACATGCCAAGCGATTTGACCTTTTACAATTTATAAAAAAAACAGATCGAGATATAATTTGCATAAACGAAACAAAACTCAATAACAACCATAAATTATCCTTTGAGAAATATAACGTCTACCGCACGGACAGATTAAACGCGCAAAAAGGAGGAGGCACATCAATACTCGTCAAAAAAGACTTTCCCCTACCCTGCAAGCAAATACATTCTCCGACACCACATACAAACGAAACCCTGGAATACACCATCTTAGAGTTCAAACTTAATAATAATACAAGCCTAACAATAATTAGTGTCTATGCGAATAATGAAGCCAAAAGGATTTTTATACACGAAATTAATACTCTTTTTTCTAAACTTAAACTAAACCGTCTAAATAAATATTTTATAATAGCAGGAGATTTTAACGCCCGACACATAGACTGGGGAGACTCAGCAAGCAATTACAAAGGCCTCCTACTGAGGAAATGGGAAACTGAACAATCGCATATATACAAAGCCATAATTTACCCACCTTCAGAACCCACATTACCAAGCTTCAATTCATACCTCGATTTTTGCATTGCGGACTCGAGAATATCAATCACTAACCTCGACAATAACCACAAGTTACCAACATCCAGCTATCCCAGTGACCATGACGCCATACTAATTAACGCCACCCTCCCTGGCGAGCTTGACGTCGCACAAACAGAGAATAATACACAACCAGCCTTCCTATATAAAAAAACAAAATGGAAAAAATTTGAAAGAAGATTAAGAATTAATTACACAGCCACCGTACGAGCCGACAGAAATTTAACGATCGATGAAATAGATTCAGCCATTGAAACAATTAACATAGCGCTACGCAAGACAATACAAGAAACAGTACCAGCCCACAAGCAATCCGACAACACACTCAACTATGTCAACAATAAAATTATACGCCTTCAAAACCTAAAATCTAAAATAATTACAGCGTACAAAAAACTCAAGCGCCAAGGGTACCCGATTTATCATCCAACCACAGCAGCTGCTAAAGAAATAATAGCACTTCTTAACATCCGGCTTAAAGCAGAATTCAAAAGAACATATACAAAATACTGGGAAAAACAACACAAAAAAATAGATTATCGAAATACGGATAAATTTTTCCCGCTAATAAACAGATTCTTCCGCCCAAAACAATCGCTTCAAATTAAAGACCTGCATGTAAAAGAAAACGATCTCGCTACTATAAACAGAAGCAGAATTAACTTAACCGAAGCTCAACTAGCAAATAACACATACACAATTAGCAATATGCAAGATAAATTGAACCTAATCGGAACAATCTAGGAAAAAATAAACTCTCCCCGTTACACCAATCAAAATACCCAAACTAAAACGGAAGTAGACAACTCAATGAGAAACGAAAAAATAGAAGCACAAAACTACCAAACAAATCACACCACCATAGCTCAGTTCGACCAAAATAATACAGCAGACAATCCTGAAAACAGAGAAGAAAATCTACCTATCTACTTCCATAATACACGCCAACTGCAAAAAATTTTCAAAAAACTCCCTAACAAAACCTCGACTGGCATTGATCAAATCCCTTCAATAATCCTCAAAAATCTTCCCACGTACCTTATTAAAGATTACGCAATAATACTCAACAACGCACTCAACTACAGCTACTTCCCGACAGCGTGGAAAACTGGGAAAATTATACCGATAGGTAAAAAAGGCAAAGATCTCCACGATCCCTCTAACTACAGACCAATTTCTCTAACGCCAAACATCAGCAAAGTCCTCGAAATAATGATAAACAATTCCATCCTTAGGCACACAGAAACAACAAAAACTATACCAGACCAACAATTCGGTTTTAGATACAAGCACTCCACCACGCACGCCATTAATAAACTAACCAGCGACATTAACAAACAACTTCACCAAAATAATATAGTTGGAGCATGTCTCATTGATATTGAAAAAGCCTTTGACTCTGTATGGTTAGATGGACTAATATACATTCTAAAAAACATTAATTTCCCGAAACCGCTCCTCTATGTAATCTGGAACATGATTACCGGACGGAAATTCGTAACGACAGACGGAAAAAACACATCCACAGAAACATTTACAATAACCGAAGGATTAGCCCAAGGTACAGTTAACTCTCCAATATTGTTCAATATTTTCACTCACAGTATCCTACGTATCCACAATACCCCCAATAGCGACACACACTCTCTAGCTTTTGCAGACGACCTAATAGTCTATGTAACAAATAATGACCCCGCTTATATACAACGCAAGTTACAACAAGCTGCTAACAAAATAAACGACCATTATCTCCTATGGAACCTGCGCATCAGCCCAACAAAATGCGAAACTATTCTATTTCACAAGCCATTACGATTCTTAGGGCAAAAAAAACGAGAACTCATCAGAGACTTTAGTATTAAAATAGGGGTAACTACCATACCACACAAAACTACCGTTAAATATTTAGGAGTATATCTAGACTACCTATTAAGACTGAATACACATATAGCCAATCAAATAATTAAAGCAAACAACGCATGGAAAGCAAACTGCAGACTTTTTTTCTCAAAAACACTAGACCACAGAGCCGAAGTAATTTGTTACCTCCTATTAATCAGACCCCTCATTACATATGCAACCCCTATATGGTGGAACACTGCAGCGAGTTCTATGGAAAAGCTCAGAAAATTCGAAAGAAGATGCTTACGCGCAGCACTCCATATGTACAGATACACAGACGAACCGACCCAAATGATTAGTAATAGGAATCTATACCAAACTGCCAACATACCGAGAATCGACAACTTTATAATACGACTGACGCGCAACTACTTTAACGAACTACCAAAAAGCGAAAATGCAATAATTAAAGCCCTTGCCGAACCACCTAATACTGACCGTACGGAACAAGCATTATCAGGATACATCACCCCGCAATCATTTGTACACTTCGATAAAAAAGGCATCATCCAAGATAATAATAATGTTCCGATCATATATCACATTAAAAGAAACCAAGCAAACAAATCCCTGCCAACCTCTTATGAGGAAATTAACGAACGTAACACCACGTACTCCAAGGCCCTTCCGGACAGAGACATCGACGATTTTTCTAGAACCCCAAATAATTATTGGTGGCTCGCCGCCAATGACAAGCACCTCGACGAAATCAGAAGAAGAAAAAGGCACAAGATGCAGCAACGACGACAACAGCGTAACGGCCCTGCGCATAACGGCCGTAGATAAAGTCAGCAGCTAAACTGCTTCAACTACCCCCTGTACATTTGTAAATATCCCCCTGTAAATAATCCTCCTCCTCCTCCTCCCCCTCCTGCTCCTCTATTTTAAGAACGCATATATGTACTTAATTCTAACGTTAATGACAACAGGTTTTTTTTTTCATTTTAATAATTTTTTCCTGTTACTAAGAAGACAATACAACGATGGCATAGAAATTTAGCCCACAAACATGCAACGAAATTTTTTTTTGTATCTTAAAAATAATAATACTTTATACATGTGAGATGCCCGCTGACAACGGGACTAACATAGTGCTAAGTGTGTAACACAGATAATAAGACTGGTTTTTTTTTTGTTTAGATTGTTTTATACCACTATGTAATGCTATTTTTATGATAAATAAAAACAACACTTATTTAAAAAAAAAAAAAAAAATGTTCGATTCCCCGCCGGAGAGATTTTTTTTTTCTTTTTTTTTAATCAACTCCAATATATTAAGTATCTAATGCAGGATTTTTTGTAATATTAGAACCAGTTGTATTTTCATATGAATTTCGACCAATTTATAAAAGCGTCGGACCTCTTCCCGCTTATCTTAATTCTCATTAAATATAGACACCAGCAGAATTGTCCAAATTTTTCAATGACAATTTTATAAAATATTGTTTGAATGTTGCTATCTTATATACGGTTAAAATTTTGAATGGAATAATTTATTTATTAAAAAAAAGTGGATAAAATATGCTTTTTCAACATTTGAAGCTCATGTAACCCTTTCAAAAAATACGTTTTTTTTTTAAATTGCGCTTATCATCGAGATTTTAGTAGCTTTTAAGTCGCAGAAACGTAGCGATTTTTTGGACGACCATATTAATGTTGCAAACTTCAACCTTAAAGCTGCAGCGGTAACAAAAAAATCGTACCTTTGCGAGACCATTTTTCAGGGAAAAAGTACAAAAAATGCATCCAGGTGCGTATTTGAAACATTAAGCCGCAAAGGTAAAAAAAGACAGAATGTTAATTAGTTTTTCGAATACCGTTTTCCAATTTGACGATATATCGATTATGCATTTTTGCACAAAATTGTTCGAGCCCTGGACACATTCATCTTCGCGGGAGGTTGATAAATAACAGAGTTGGGCAGTACTTGAAGTACTTAAAAAGTACTTCACGTACTTGAAGTACTTGAAGTACTATACTCGAAGTACTTAAAAAGTACTTCAAGTATAAATCAAGTACTTGAAAAGTACTTCAATTACTGTACTTAAATTTTCAAGTACTTGTCCTGTACTTCAAGTATTGTACTTAAAATTTCAAGTACTTTTCTGTACTTTAAGTACTTTTTCAAGCACAAGCATCAAGTACTTTTGAATGTGTCTTGCTGATAGTCGCATGTACAAAGCCTTTGAATATGTAATTGAAAATAATAGTTGGTGACGTAGGGACATGCTGTCCCTCAACTGTCGTCTACGAAAGTGTTTTGAAGACGAACACGAAGTTGGAGTAGTTTAAACGATCCATGTACTATATTCTTTGATTCTTCTTTGTCAAATCTGTATCAAAATAAATCGAAATTACAATCGTCGATGCTATTTTTGAATTATTTTTAATTCTGCGTTCAAATACTTCTGTTTTAATCTGCCTAATCAGCCTAATCTCAGTGTATTGCGCAAGGTGAAAATATGTTTTAATACAAAAAGTACTCGAATAAAAATCAAATGAGAGTAAGAAATCAAATGTAAGTACTAGAACTTACGAGATGTACCTGAAAACTTGAAAAGTACTTGATACTTGGTACTTGATTTTTCAAGTTCTTGTGTTTCAAGTACTTTAAATCTCAAGTACTTCAAGTAATAAGTACGTAGTACTTGAAATACTTTAAGTCTTAAGTACTTCAAGCAATAAGTACGTAGTACTTCAAGTACTGCCGGTACTTGATACTTCAAGTACTTAAAATCTTAAGTACTTCAAGTAATAAGTACGTAGTATTTCAAGTAATGAGTACGCAGTACTTCAAGTAATAAGTACTTAGTACTTCAAGTAATAAGTATTTAGAACTTCAAGTAATAAGTACGTAGTACTTCAAGTGATAAGTGCGTAGTATTTCCAGTAATAAGTACGCAGTACTTCAAGTAATAAGTACGTAGTACTTCAAGTAATAAGTACTTAGTACTTTAAGTAATAAGTACGTAGTACTTCTAGTACTGCCGGTGCATGATACTTCAAGTACTTACAGTACTTTGTACACTGTTGTTCAAATTGATGCCTGCAAATCTTTGAAAGAATCTTGAGAAGAATCTTTCGAAGATTCTAAGAATCTTCCCAAGGTACTAAGATTCTTTTCAAGATTCTTTTCAAGATCCTATCGAAGAATCTTTGAAAGAATCTTTGAAACAATCTTGAAAAGAATCTTAGAATCTTGAAAAAAATCTTAGATTCTTTCCAAGATTTGCAGGCATTAACGAAGAGCACTGTGCTTTGTACTTGAAGTACTTACGGTACTTTGTACTTAAAGTACTTTGCTGTACTTTGCCCAGCTCTGATAAATAACATACCTTAACCTTTTCTTGTATGCGAAGAGGATGAAAAGATTTAATGCCTGCAACAAGAGTAAAACGCATGACCGTCGTGCAAAATATAATCTAACTCACGCGGAAAAAAAGCGTGAACGTAGAACAAAAAAAGACAAAAATCATGATGCTCTCTCGCTTTTACATGGTCGCTAATGCAAGGTCTCCGCGTGAAAAATCACGGACGTGCATACTCACGTTCTCGTGGTTGTTAACCGGAACGCTCGCGCGTGAATCTTCCTCGGCAAAATGCGTCATCAACGCATCTCTGCAGAAAGAACAAGAGGAAAAGGACTCTCTGTTCATGTGCTATTATATCTAAGCCGTATTCGCAATGCGTTTACATGAGCGCAACATTGAGGGACAAGACACACGAGGAAGATGCGAATTTTCTCATGCGTAGGACTTGGAAAAAAGGGCTTGGACCTAATGGCTTGGACGTCGCAGGTCCCATCTTCGCTCGAACGAATCTCGCGCGTAGTTCCCTTTTTCATCGCCGTGCTACAATCGATTACACGGAACGATGAGAATAAACTGTCAGCACAGAAAAATAATGGCGGCCTTTTTGTCTCAACATAAGGTAAATGTCCCAATACCCGACCACGTCCCAGTACCCGACCACTTGAACCAATATATCAGCAAGTTAAGCGTTCACTTAAGAGAAATCTTAAGCTGTGAATTGATTTTATATCCAGGATTCATAATCTACGTATACGACACTACTTTTAATAGTTCAAGAATCGTCTGTAATTTAATTTTGGATAAGTATGACAGCACGCGTACTATTTGGGGCGCGGAAGCCATTATCTAAGCTGAAGTACCAAGGAAACGCGATATCTTATTGAAGCTATTTCGAAGTGGTTTTTATTGTTTTCGAACTGAGCCTTAGCTGTTTTTATTCGGAAAGATACCACTAATTTGATCATGTTCTCTCAATTAGCCAAAAATGCGTTTTAAGTGCTTAATTTTCATGTCCGGTTATTGGTACATACGAAATGTATCTTGTACCGATAACCGACCATGTGACCAGATATCGTTACTTGCTCGCGACTATGTTCAGTCCCAGTAACCGGACATCCGCTGACATGTATATTATTCGTGCATAACCTCAAAATTTCGATGACACATTCTCCGAGCAGCGACGCATTTTTCTCAATTCACCCCCTCCCTTCCCCCCACCATACAGATGAGTGGTCGGTTATAGGGTCATAATGTGCGGTCGGATATTGGGTCATATAGAAAAATGGGTGGTTGGGTACTGGTACATGTACATTTCTCAGTATTTTCGGTTATTATGAATAAACAACTAATTATAGCAACAACTATACCCTGTGTTTTGTAAACTAGAGACTTCAAGCTTTCCAATAGTCATAGTTGTTATAGAAAAAAGTTTATTTTTGAACGCGAAAAACAAGTCAACTTTTTCGTCGCCTCTTAGATGGTCGGGCATTGAGACATTTACCTTAAATATGCAATGCGGAGTAAAGGCTGAATAAAGGCGTCGATGAATTAGGAAATTCGATGACGATTCAATTGATCCGTGTGGATTTGGATTCATTTAGTTTCTTTTTGGACCAAGGCGCCTTTTCTCTAGCAGGGAAATTTAATAGGTACGTTGACATGAGAATAACCTCAACAGTTTGCCTGAGGAATGATCAGTTTGCGAGAAATTCGTGAAGTCAGTCAGAATTTTGTGAATGGATCCAAACGGTCCATTGTTATTAGCACTTCACGGATTAACTTCACAATAGCGTGAATTTCACAATAAGCAGCTTAATGAGCATAACTACTGCAGCAATGAATATTGTTGTCGGTGCAATGATGATGTGGAATAAGCGATGCAAATGGTCGAAAAGCTGAAGAAAATGAGATGGTATGCAATATGGAAGAAATACATATGTTTCAAAAGTAATCGCTCAGTTTCCGGATCCTTTAGAATTTAGAATATGTTATGTTTTCGCGCAGAAAGTGGAAAAATCGTTGGTACAAAGATGCAAATCTATATGTTTATAATTCAGAGAAATGATTCGGCATTTTCGAATAATTGTAATTTTATGAAAAACAATTGGGACATTCCATGTCAAATAGACCAATAGTTGGAATTTACCCCTTTTAATTTCGATGAAATTTGGTCAGAAGTTTTCTTTTATCATAAAACGAATTTAGACCAAAGGAAATAAATTTTTACATTTTTTTTCGAAAGTTATGCGGATTTAAAATTTCACCATTTTTTGAATTCTTCAAGTTTATTTTTTTAAACATCTTGAAAACTATTATAGTTACGAAAAAATCGTTCTGGGCTCGTCTTAGAGTATACTTGGAACGAAGAAAAAAAAAATATTTCGAAGTTTTTTTTTTTAACAATGATGAATTTGGAGCATTTTGAATTTTCAAAATTCGTGAAAATCCACGATCAACATTGAATTCGTAGTTCAATTTTTTTATATAGTATCTTGTACTGATCTTAAAAGATCCTGAAATTTTCAGAATTGCGTTTTTTTTTCAAAAATATGAATTTTTGAATTTCGGTAAAAAAAAATTTTTTTTTTCGCTCCAAGTCAATGAAAGTTGAGCAATCATATAATTGTTCCTGCTTCGAATTAGAAAATTACATGATTGCTCAAATTTACTTAACTTGGAGGTAAAAAAATAAAATGATTTTTGTTACCACTGTTCAAAAATTCATATTTAAAAAAAAAACACTTATCTGAAAATTATTTTTAAGATTAGTACAAGGTATTATATTAAAAAAAATGGAACCAAAAATTTAATGTCGATCGTGGATTTTCACGATTTTCAAAAATTCAAAATTCTCCAAATTCATCATTTTTCAAAAAAAAATTTCGTAATATTTTTTTTTCGTAGCTCCAAGTACACTCTTTGAGACGAACTTAAAACGATTTTCTCGTAACTATAATAGTTATCGAGATATTTAAAAAAAAACTTAAAACTGAAAAAATGGTGGAACTTTGAATTTTGCATAACTTTCGAAAAAAATTACTTAATTTTTTTTCCTTCGGTAGAACTTCGTTTTATGATTAAAAAAAACTTTAGACCAAATTTCATCGAAATTGAAAGAGGTCGATTCCAACTATTAGTCTATTTGACATGGAATGACCCATTTTCGTTTCAATCCTCGAAACCTCTGGAACCTTTGATAAATTTTACATCTGCCTACATTTTACTGCTAAATATAGACGCGGTAGTATGGCTCTCTCTTAAAAAAAATCTGTCAACTTTGAATCCAGTTTCATCAACTTTGAAATTCTCGTTGGATTTCTACCTTTAATTATGAAAATCGTTCTCGAATACGAATCTTACGTATGAGCTACGCCAGCTATAAAAATCCCGCAAGAAAATTTATCCAACGAAACATAATTTATTCCCATCGGTTTTTGGCTGCCGTATTTATTTTTTTTTTTTACAAGCGTCGGGAATTCCTTCTCGACGTAAATATAAATCTCTCAAGCGAGAAAGACAGAAGAAGAAAAATTCTCGGATACGAGCAACGTACTCGCAATTATCGTGAGTACCCATGACTAAGTATTTTCATTTCTTCACACGGGGGAAATCGATGTTGGAAAATTTATAAAAAGTTTCTTCGTACACGAATGCACGACTCAGCGTAGGAAAATTAAATTAATACTCGGAAGAGTTTCAGCATTTTTTTCCTCAACGTCAGTACCATCATTTTCTTTGCTTCAAATTTTCCTAAAAGCTTTTACGAGCCTCGAGCTTCGTGTCTCCGTCTCTCACACTGTCACACTTCTGCTCCATATTTCAAATGGAATATATTCGGTTAGAGAAATTTGACGGAGTTGTTATTTTGGAATATTTGAAGGAAAAAAAGGCAAACGTGACGGAAACAAGCTGTTCTACAGCTGATACATACGAGTCATTCCATGTCAAATCGATCACTCTTGAACCCGACCCCTTTCGATGTGACTGATTTTTTTTCCTTTTCGACCCCATTAAAAACATTTTTTAGGAAATTTTCAAATTTTTCAACCCAACCAAAAAAAATGCTTTTTTTTTCAAACAGCTATAACCTCTTCAAAAATTGAGTAATTGGGTTTTCGTTTTTTCATTTTTTTTTCTTTTTTGAAAAAAATAAAAAAAATTCGAAGATTACCACTTTCAATTTTTTTTCTTCACAATTTTTCAAACTCTGAGGTCCTTTATAAATCGTCAAAAATTTCCAGAGTGGTTATCCAAACGTCCCAATTTGTCAATGTCGGAACAATTTATATCTGTTTTAAAAAAAGCCTTTTTTTTGGTCGGGTAAAAAAAATTGAAAATTCCCTGAAAAATGTTTTTAATGGGGTAGAAAAGGAAAAAAAAATTCAGCCAAATCGAAAGGAGTCGGGTTTAAAAGTGGTTGATTTGACATGGAATGCCCCATATATTTCAGCTCGTCTCTGTCAAGATGTAAAATTACTTCTGTGCATTTCACGACTGTCAAGAGTCGTGTGAAACGATTTTCTCGTGTGCCCGAACAACGGTATGCAGGAAAGGAGCGAGACGGAGATAATCTCGATGTTTCGGTTCTTCCATACTTCCGGGAGCATTGATATTCAACTTGGAGCACACCACGGTAATTTGCCGGGTCGTGATACCTCGCTTTTGAGTCCTCCCACACGAATAGTATCGAGTATATACGTTATATATGGAGCATTCCATACCAAGTCGACCTGAGTGTGACCCTCGACCTCGCTGATTTCGTTTACGATTTTTTATATGATTCTTCCAACTCAAAATAGCATTCAGATTTTTTTTCAGATTTTTAAAACCAAATTTGAGTACGTTATGATTTTTTGAACATTTTTTTCGAAAACCTCGAGGGCCGTAGTTTAAAAATCTGAAATTTTTTTCAAAAATCCGGTGTCAAAAATGAACATTTTTGACCCAAAATTCATGATATCCAGCATTTCCCTTCCACCTCGATTTTAGGTTTTTATGAAGAAAACGTAAAAAGAAAAATAGATGCAGAAATTGATCTACCGTGAAAAGTGGCTTGAATATTTTTATCGTTAACCAACAATGTCCAAAAATAGTTGGTTCATTTCTGCATCTATTTTTTTTACGTTTTCTTCATAAAAACCTAAAATCAAGGTGGAAACAAATGCCTGGACACCATGAATTTTAGGTAAAAAAATGTTCATTTTTGACACCGGATTTTTGAGAATTTTTTCAGATTCGCAAATTACGGCCCTCAAGGTTTTCGAAAAAAATGTTCAAAAAATCATAACGTACTCAAATTTAGTTTTAAAAATCTGAAACAATTCTGAATCCTATTTTGAGTTGGAATAATCATATTAAAAAAGTAAACGAAATCAGCGAGGTCGAGGGTCACGCTCAGGTCGACTTGGTATGGAATGCCCCATATATAATGCCAGAGATTCTACCTCGTACCTCTTACTCTCTCTCCCTATTTCCCATTCTGTTTCCCCCTCTCTCCCTAATTCGAATTTCTGGATGAAATATCCCGTGACCTGCGGTAATAATGCTCTCGAACACGCCACATCGTTCGGCCACTTGCACTTCGCGACTTCTCGACTTTTCATACTTGACCAATATGTTGAATATGCAGAAGCAATTCGGAACACTTCAGCTTTCGCCGCGTGTTGAACGTGGAATCAATCGTGAACGAGTTATTCGCACGTAAGTGAAAATTTCTACTGTATTTTTATTATTATTATTATTATTATTATTATTCATTTATTCAGCGGCAATTCTAACTTCAATAATAATCGTATACTGACGCTTGATAAGATCGCACTGAAATTATGTAAATAGATGCTTGAATAAAAAAAGGAACCTTGAAAATGAAAAAAAAAATTCAATTCGTCGCCATTTTTTTATAATCAAAGAAAAAAGAAATGGTACGCACAACGATAGGTTAATTTGTATAAATATTGACATATATATTTTTTTGAATTTTTATTTTCAAATAACCTTCAAGATATCAATGTGACAATGGAGAAGACATTTTTTTTGTCATTATGATAACATTTCTGTTAATCTAAGGCCGGAATTTTAAGATCTTAAAATCGAACTTAAGTTGAATCTCAAGATAAATCTTAAGTTTAACTTAAGTGTCATTATAAGCTCATAATTAATAAGTTGAAACTTTAGTGCGAACCTCAGATCGATCTTAAGTTCAAACTTAAACTTGGTTTCAAGTTTGATATTAAGATCCATCTTCAGCTTGAACTTAAGTTGAATCTTAAGATAAATCTTAAGTTTGAACTTAAGTGCCATTATGAGTTCATACTTAAGTTCAAACTGTAGTGCGAACTTCAGATCGATCTCAAGTTCAAACTGAAACTTGATTTCAAGTTTTATCTTAAGATCCATCTTCAGCTTGAACTTAAGTTCGATCGAACTTCTTTTATCGCCTTCCTCGACCGTGTTCTACATACCTCATGATGTTCTATATACCTCATAATGAATATATTCTGTCTTAATTTTTTCACAAGCTTTTTTTTCTGCAGACGTAACGGCATCGATCATTTTGCTCTCTATCCCGTCATTGTATTCTTTTAAAATGTCTAAAAATACTTTTTTCAAGTCAAATTTATGACATTACTCAGATTTATGAGCAGAAGAACAAAACACGGTTGAGAGAGACGATGAAAGAAGTTCAATTGAACTTAAGTTCAAGCTCAAGATGAATCTTAAGATCAAACCTCAAACCAAATTTAAGTTTGAACTTAAGATCGATCTAAAGTTCGCACTAAAGTTTGAACTTAAGTATAAACTTATATAATCACACTTGAGTTCAAACTTAAGTTTCATCTTAAGATTCAACTTAAATTCCAACTTGAGTTCGATGAAAAGTTTGAACTTAAGTTTAATCTTAAAATTAATCTTAAGATCTTAAAATTCGGGCCTAAGATTTAAGATTTAAGCTTTTCAACGCAATTAGTAATGTTCACCAGAAAACGATGAAATTTTGTAAATAGATGCTTGAATAAAAAAGGACCCTTAAAAATGAAAAAAAAAACAATTCGTCGTCATTTTTCAATAATCGATAAAAAAAAACGGCTAGGCACAACGATAGGTAAATTCGTATAGATATTGATATATATTTTCTTAAATCTTTATTTTCAAATAACCTTCGAGATATAAATGCGACAATGGAGAGGATATTTTTTGTCGTTATGATAACATTTCTGTTAATCTAAGATTTAAGATTTTCAACGCAAATTGCTATATGAAATAAGTTGAATATGAGCTCGAAACAATAACAATAACTCGATCCTTTAATAATTAGTTACATCTGTGAACAAAATTATCAAACATTCAATTTTTTCACCCCTCAATTAGGGGCTTTCCACCGCTAATTATTGATTATTTCTTGCGGAAAAAATACAGTGGAATTGAACATTTATCCAAAGAAGAAAAAAGTGCAATTCGCTTTACTTCAGAATTTTTTAAAAGTACATAACGTATAATTAAGTCAAAATTCATTTTGCGTCAAACCATTGAGCTGAAATTTCAGATTTGAGCTAATTGTCCACCAAAACAGCCCTAATTTCCGACTTCAGGGAATCCCGTTCGCATGGGAAAATATAGAAGATTCAATTCTTCATTTTACAATAGGTTTCTCGTCTTGATAGTAATGTTCACCAGGAAACGATGAAAAATCGTATCTCTCTTTGTGCTCCGAATCGTACCTTAATGATGGGCGAGTGTATGGGTCGAGCCACGAGATGCTGCGAAGTTCTCGTTCGCGTGTCTCGTGCCAATGAGACTCAACACAAAACCTCACGGCTGTCTCTCCTCTTTTTCTCTGCCTTCTTTCATTAGGTTCGCGTGCCAAAGGATATATACACAAGCAACACAAATCCTCCACACGAAAGTTTCTCGCGATGCCGCAGCTCATCTTGGGACTTATAATTGTCTTATTCACGGACCACCCGGATTATTCGATATACACGCGTAGGTTTTTATTTATTTCTCTCTCTCGTCAATTTATTTCACGCTATTACGAAAGAGATGCGATCATTCAAGGAGAGGAACTCGATTATCCCCATCATGAACTCACAAATTATATTTTCTCTCTCATAAGTCTTTGCAATCGCATTCAACGAGAAGTAACGAGTCTCTTCATTGCGTTTTCCCTTCAACGTGAGGATCTGTCTCGTCGTGAGGAAGAAGCAAAGAGCTGAACTCCGGAAGTCGAAAAGCCAGGAGGAAGCAGAAAAGCGCAAAGTCTCATTTGGCGAAGAGTATTAGATTCAGGGGACCATTATTTTTTATTGCAGCACGCAACGTAAAGAGCTCATGGTGGAAGAAAAAGGGAGTGAGTTGATGATACGACGAAATTTTTCGTCGACGGCGTTGGTGGTCTCGCGTGTACCGGAAGTAAGATTGATCCGTCCTGCTGCTGCTGATTCCGCTAAAAGTTCGCCAGTAAGCGCAACCATTTTTTTCATGGAGCTGCTGATAAACTTAGTGCGTCCGGGAACACGTGAGAGAAACAAGTTTGTGAAATAATTCGTCGTCACCGCACCGAAAAAAAGGTTCAGTAACATCAACCACTCAGCTGCGATCACGGAAAATTCATTTGATTCAAACTTCACCTAGTTCATTTGATTACCCCGTTGTTGTTGAAATAATAAAACTGGTGTCGTTGTTTCGAATGTACACTGCATTCACCGCAAGTACAACATTGGATCAAAATGATTTTAAACGAGATCGATTCAACAACTTGTTTTCTCATTCAATTGTTTTAACTTTATGTTTCGTCTCATCAACAAAATCTAGTTTTTATTTGAGCTATTCATCCAGTCAAAAAGAACAGTAAATGCTTTCAAGTCGATCAAATTGTTTGATAAATTTGACTAAATATTTGAATGCGGCCACAACACATTTAGTCGATAGTACGTATAGTAACTACCGCGATCTCGGCACTTCGCCCGAGATCCGTAAGGTGGCGACGATCGGCGCGCGCTCTCGCGCCAGCGAGACAGCCACCGAGCACCGATAAGTACCAGTGTATTACCAGCATCGGAGTCCTCAATTAACTTTAAATTGATGGAACATTACCCGCGCTCTGTGGTCGCGCAGTTCTATGGATTAAAGACTTCATATTTGAATGAGATCACCATTGCACTTTGATGGCTCGTGCTCTTTATGGGCGCAAGGATAAATAAGTTAAATTTTCACTTAGCTGTTTAATCTCGCGATTAATTGGTTAAGTAAAAGCCCTCGTAGCTTAAACAAATATTGAATATCATCAAATGTTTTGTTAATTCAATTGAAATTTTCTAGCTTTATATTGAATGCATTTTTTTCCGGTGAACAACATCTGAATTGCATAGAAAATATTAACTGTTCATTCAACTAAATCATTTGGTTATGCAATCGCATATTGAGTGCATTTTACCAAATATAGAATCAAAACAATGTAATTTTCAATTGAATGGATTCTCTACTCTGTTGGGTCAAGGATATATGTATTTATGGGAATGCAATTTTTGTTTCCATTTTGATACACGTTTTGAGTTAACTGAATTACACATTTCGTTCGCCACCCGTAACCGCCGGGTTTAGTTAATTCAAGCCAAATTTTTTTCACTTTAGCAAACCTTTTTCTTGGTGCGTAAAAGTGTGAGAATATAAAAATTCACCTCGAACCGCCATAACCGTTGATTCTACTCCGCAAACTTGGCCTCCCCGAACTTTTGGCTCATGAATCGCTCGGATTATGAATACGCTCGAGTACGTATCGCATGTCCTCGTGTAGGATGGAAAAATATGAGTCGAAACGGGTGTCTTCGAACTGTGTGTTTAGGAGGTCGAGCCACAGGTTGTGACGTCGTCGTTTGCCAAGTCTGAGGGTGGGTATATGTAAAATGGTAGAATTACCGGAAACGGAGAGAAGAGGATGTATGAAATAGTTATTCAAATGGGTACCGTAAAACGGGGCTACTTTGACCTTGGGGGTAACTTTGTTGGTTTTTGGGACTACATTGACAGAGCGGCAAAATACGATAAAAACGTGTGCGCAGTGAACCCACGTGACCTTATTAGGTGGACGGGGGTGTGGGGAGTGGATAGAAGAAGAAAGAAAGTCATTTATAAATTAGGTACACTGATATGTGTAAGAAGCCAAGATGTCCAAATAATCGATGATGCCTTTCGCAAGAAGAGAATAAAGAAGGGCAAAAAGAAGGACAACCATCACTGGTACATCCGTAAGTGTCACTTCCGGTTCTAACACCATGCTGACTGCATGTGCTGCATCACTTGCAGAAAATGGATTTGTGGCATGTGTAACAAAGGCTCCACCAAAACTGCCTATGAATTTATGGTGTGCAAGGATTATTTGTATTATTATAATATTTATATTATATTTATATTTATTTATTTATTTATTTATTTATTTATTTATTTATTATTTATTTATTTATTTTTTATTTATATTTTATTTATTTATATTTATAATATTATAGTATTTATTTTAATATTATTAAAGTTGATTGTGATATTGCCCAAGTTGATTTTAATTCCAAAGATAATTATAAGACTGTGTTATGTGCCTATAATAGCACCTTAAGCATTTGGTATTTTACATAAAAAGGTCAAGGTCATTCTTGTAGTAACTTATTACGAGGAATTCAATATATAGTGAGTTTGATTTTGACCTTGACGATATCTTCAAGGTTATTACCTTGAAGATTATCGGTTAATAGTGATCTTAATTGTAACCTTGACGATAATCTTCAAGATTATTACCTCGAAGATTATCGGTTAATGGCGATCTTAATTTTGGCCTTGACGATAATTTTCAAGGTAATAACCATTCTTGTAGTAATTTATTACGAGGAATTCAATGGTGACCTTAATTTCGACCTTGACGATATCTTTAAGGTTATTACCTTGAAGATAATCGGTTAATGGTGATCTTAATTTTGCCCTTGACGATGATCTTCAAGATTATTACCTCGAAGATTATCGGTTAGTGGTGATCTTAATTTTGACCTTGACGATAATTTTTAAGGTAATAACCATTCTTGTAGTAACTCATTAGGAAGAATTTAATGGTGACCTTAATTTTGACCTTGACGATCATCTTCAAGATTATTACCTTGAAGATTATCGGTTAATGGTGATCTTACTTTCGACCTTGACAATAATCTTCAAGATTATTACCTCGAAGATTATCAGTTAATAGTGATCTTAATTTTGACCTTGACGATAATTTTCAAGGTAATAACCATTCTTGTAGAAACTTATTACGAGAAATTCAATGGTGACCTTAATTTTGACCTTGACGATAATCTTCAAGATTATTACCTTCAAGATTATCGGTTAATGGTGATCTTAATTTTGACCTTGACGATAATCTTCAAGGTTATTACCTTGAACCTTGAAGATTATTGGTTAATGGTGATCTTAATTTTGAGCTTGACGATAATCTTCAAGGTTATTAATTAAGGTCACCATTGAATTCCTCGTAATAAGTTACTACTATTACCTTGATCTTTTTTAAAAATGTTTTAGCTCAGGAAATATTCAGCCGTCCCGTTACTTTTGTGACACCTTGTATATAAGGCCAGAGATTGTACGTTGTACCTCTTATTCTCCCTATTTCCCATTCTGTTTCCCACTATCTCCTTAATTCGAATTTCTTGATGGAATATCCAGAAATTTTATTTGTATTTTTATGTAAAATATTCCTTTAATAAAAATGACGAATTGATTGTCAAAAATGGTAGTTTTTCATTTAATTTCATATATAGAATATTATTGTTTTTTATCAAAATGATGTCAAAGTTGCATTGACGCTTTGGATCTTTGACATAAGTTGCATTTCAATGCCTCGTCAAAGTAGCCCTATACTCGGGGTTCCTTTGACACTTTAAAAAAAATATATAAAATTATGGGGAAATGGTGGAGCTTGATATTGTTATACATATTATAGCCAAAGGATACATTGTTCTATTGGAGCGAAAAGAATTTAATTTTGAATGTTAAAAAAAAGTTACGACCAAGAAACTTCCGAAACACGAACAAAGTAGCCCCATTTTACGGTATATCCATTCAGCGGACGAAAGAAAAGTCGTGGACGATTGATAGAGCCGGAAAATATAAGGCCCTGAGCATTTTGATGAATCCATCGACTGGTTTATGAAATTTTGCCACTTTTTTTCATGGTCCCATACGCTCATTCCTGAATGTTCTCACGTACTTCCGACCATTAGCAATAATGTCAAAAAAGATCAAAATGCGTGTCTCAATCTCGCCCTTCTTTATGGTAAAAATGTCTTTCTCTCTCTCATCCGTTTCTCTCCGGCGACGAAATAGCTTATACACGGTCATAAGCCTGAAGGGGTAGTTTTTATCGACCTTGATATCATCTCACTGACTATCCAGGCTCCCCTTTCAAATGTCCCGTCTTCCTTTCTTTCGTCTTGCCATTTTTTCTCCCTACGTAATCCTTATCCTACTCATTCTCCTTCCTTTTTTTTCCTCCCCCCAGGCACGCACCTTGTATAAGGGTGAACAGAGGAACCACGACCTTCCAAATGCCGTCCACCGAGCGGAAGGACCGGTGGAAGCCGAGACGGCAAGATGGCGGGGTGGCCCGTCATTACGCATTCATGAAGATTATATGCATTTTGGGCACGTCCCACGTGGGAAATTGGACCGAGATTGTCCTTATCGTCGTAAATCACGTAACTGATATTGCCACAAGCGTGTGTGAGAGAAGGGGGAGGTAAGAAGATTGCGTCCTGGGTTGATGAATAATATAATCCATGGTCTAGCTCGAGTAACACAAGTCAATTCAATAGATCGGTGATCTTGAGATGGTTCAGCCCATAAGCGAACCGCAAGGTTAAAATTCGGGGGTGTTTGTTTTGTATACAATAATATTTAAAAATATGTAAGCATGAAATCCCAGTAAAATTGAATTCCAAGTCTTCATTCTTCTTAAGGTAGTAGCCCAGTGTGACGGGTTCAGACATTTTTAGAATATACTGTAAAAGTTTCAGATCGATATTAAAAATATTTTTAAAGTTATAGCCAAAAGAAGAGAGCAATTAACTAATGAGTTAATATTAAAAATGACTAATTACTACGGTTTGGCAATCACCAGAAACTGTAAATCTCTCGAAGAAATGAAGAGAGCTTTGAGATAACTTTCAGAAAACGGAAGGATTGCTCTATATGCACCGAGCATAACTTATTAATGTAATTAAAAAATTTGTATACAAAATCTGTTGTAAAAACTTTAAACACGTTTTTCCCGAAACTACGTTTTCGAAATTTCGGGGAAACACGGACTGAAAACTATTCAACCGATTTGGCTAAAAATTTTATTCCTTACTTTGTACACACATAGCTAAATGCCTAACCTTTGAAACATTCAATTTTTTAATAATAAATTAATTGTTTTAAACAATTTATCCAAAAAAACTTCGATTTCGAAGACTTTTTTGTTCACAAGTCCGCCAATTCGTTTTTTTTTTAGAATATACATATTATAGGTTACAGGACTAAAATGAAGCCTACAAAACAATAAGCTCTTTGGATTTTTTATTTCAGATGAATTTTTTTGTACTCTTCAAGATACAAATAACAACATGTAAAAATTTCGAAACGGTCGCATTTTATTTTGTTATTTAAAAAAATTAATGAAAAAACGTCGGAATTTCGGTCGTCACAGTGGGTTACTACCTTAAATAATTTAGAATTTCACAAAATCATGCGGTTCCAAGGGGTTCTTACCAGATTCAAGGCCGTGTTCTAGTGTAGAATTTTGAAAAAAATCGATTTTTTTGTGCATATTTTCAGTGTTTGACGTTTCAAGGATGTACCCTCCAAAGGAAATTTAGAAATTCCAAATATTAACGGAGTTATAGTTGTTTGAGTATGAAATAAAATTTCACATTGACCGTAAAATCTCCAAAAAAATGTTACATTAACAGAGTTTTCTCTATGAGGAAAAAAAACGATCGGAAACGAGGTGGTATAATAATAAAATAATTTTTCTCATCACCATTGACCGCATGATCTCCAAAAATGTATTATTCTCTCCTACATACCACGTTATCATATTTATCTTGTGCAACAAAGCCACCAATTTTCGTCAACGAATCACAAAGCATCCACTGCTGAGTGCACGAAGTCTTCACCATCCCCTACAAATTTGCCCTGTAATTTGTACAGAAATTCCAGCGGGTGACGTGTCACACATCATGGCAGACCGTGCATTCGCACATGGTTTTCACGTTTGAGAAAATGCTCTGACAAGAGTCATGAGTCAGCGGCGTTTCCAGCGAGAGTCAACGGGATATTAATGTTCGTTAGCCACGTGTGACAGAGGCACGACATCAAGGAAAGTGAACAATTTCCACAAACGACGTTTGTCCGCGAGAAACCAAAATTCCATGTCGCTAATCATCAATGATACCTGATGCCTGTCCTTAAAATGATAATCACACTTGTCTGGCTCGAGGAACCGTCTTCATCGTGAATTTATCGATGCATCGAGTCGGGCATATTTCACCGGTGAAATTTGTCTCGATGTCACGAAGGGTCTTGTTCTTGGTCTCCGGTAGATAGACGTAGAGAAATACGCAGCCGAGAAGTACCACCAGACCATAAACTGCGAACGTGCCGGCTGGCGTAAGCACACCAAAGGCAAGGGGACCTGTTTTCACGACCGCAAAGAAGCACAAAAAGGCGAGTCCCGCGCTGAGGCCAGATCCAAAGCCACGGTTGTTATCGTTTAACAGCTCAGCGCAGAGTAACCATGGTAATGGTATAAGTCCAATGGCTACTGTACCCATGTAGAGAAACAGTAGAACAATGGGAAGCCAAGGTCGTTCAAAATCAACGAAGAGACTGGCAGATAAGGACAAGAGTGTCATAGAGGTTGCGAGACCAAATGCCATCCATAATATTCGTCGTGGATAATGTCTGGTCAGCCAGCAAGCAAAAGCACTGAAGAAGACACGCATGAAATCTAAAAACTAAACATGTTCCAGCATAAGCCCGCTCAGCACCGCAAATTTCCTGAATCATCTGCACGCAGTAAAAGGTAACGACGTTTATTCCAGATAATTGATTGGTTATCGAGGAAATGTACACTATCAACAGTGGCATCAAGAAGATTCTCGACGACAGACTATTCTTCCAGACTTGGAAACATCTTGAGAGCCAAGTACTGGAGTGTGATCCTTCCCCAGTCGAGTGACACTCAATCCGTGACGTTGATGCGTCATGAATCGCTTTTAAATCTTGAAACTCTTCAATGGAATGATCACCCCGCAGAAGAGTCCACGCCGCAAGCGCCTCCTCCCTTAGTTTTCTATACAGTAGCCAGTTTGGGCTCTCTGGAACGAAGACACCAAGAGCTAGACATATTATTGGAATCACTGTGGCGATGTATGCAGTCAATCTCCAATCCAGCCAAGTCCCAAGAGCATGAACACCGCAAGAAGTAGACCGCGAAGACGGGGATGACATTTCTCGGCAATGTAAACGGAACTGGCTGCACCGAGTACACCGACACACAGACCACAAACGAGTCTACCAACAATGAGATGAACGAGATTATTGGCAAGAGCGATCGTGATCCAGCCGATAAGTGCGATTGGATTTATCACGAGGAAGGAAGTCTTTCTGCGAAGCTTGTCCATCAAGAGACTCGATATTCAGCAATCAAGTGCCATGGCCAGAGCCGCTGAAGCAGCTATCCATGATTCCTCGTCAATCGTTCGTACCATGACAACCAATTCACCCATTGCCGTGATATCCGTGACGTCGTCATCGTAGGAAACTTTTAGCTGGGGCAACAACACCGCACTGTATCCGATCGTCATGCCTGTGACGTCTGTCGATAAAATTGGTACCATAGCACTACCCATCTGTCTCGTATAATATTTGGAATCCTCGATCACGTTTCTCCTCGCACTTTCCCCTGTCGAATTGTTTTCCTGTCCCTTCATTTTTCACGATTAAGGTTTTCAGTAAAATTCGTCCATGCACGTATGTCGAAGTCGTTCTCTCTTTTCCGTTTCGCTACTCAGACGACAATGTCCCGACCACTTTGGTGGAATTTTCTCTTCCACTCACGTCAGCCAATTGTTTTCTGATCGGGTACCAGAACGATAAACGCATTTTGCCACGCTTTTTGAACACACATTCATCAGTCCCATCTTCATGGCACAGCGCTACACATCAGAACGATCCAGCAGAGTTGATTCACGTTTTCTGTCCGCTGACTATACTGACGACGTTAGCCATACGTCCAAACTGTGCTCACTCTCACGGATTTTCTCCTCTTCCTCACCATTCCATACGTACAGAATGTTTCACGGTATCTTGTGTCTCGCGAGTGACCCCTCCACCAATGTGGGGTCAATGAGAGACTGGACTGTCATTATCATCGAGTTCTTCAAGAAGGCTTGAAATTTCAATCCTTAAGACATTCAAGTCATGTACGTTGATTTATAAACAACCGGATGAAACTGCATCCTCTTAATTCAACTTTTTAGAAATTTAAGAGTTGAATACTAATAACTGTCCCAAATGTACTCGAAGGCCTAAAAAGGCATTCAAAGGAAGGGCCAATGTTTCCCAACAGCATTTTCAATGAGCCTAAACTTTTACTGGGGGGTGAATACAAACACACCTAAGAACAATTCACTTGATGATGTTCTACAACGTTTTGACCCTCTGATTAACAATTACTTTAGAGGAAGTACCGCCCGATGCTTTTTAGATTGGGATGCGATTTATTTGATGGTAATCAGCAGCAAAATATTGTGGGTGAAACGAGCTAATCCCAATCGAGAGAAGATGAGACAAAAATCAATGTCGAAAAACCAAAATTGAAGGCCTTTGTGGTTGAGTCATCTTTTCAGTGCATTTGGAAGATCGTGTAGATATCGTGAAAACGTGTTTTATGACATGCTTTTCACACAGTAGTATCTCACAGCACATCGTGAAAAAACATGCCGGGCTGTTATCAAAAGATCTCTTATGTCGTTAAAAGGGAATATCGGCGTATCAAAGAGCTGGATTAATCATGGGATGAATAGAGCGTCAAAATTTGGGCTAATCTTGATCCGGGTAAATTTTGGTATACATCAACCGTCTACATGAGGATACATATTGACCAAGCAAAAAGGATTTCAAAGGACTGCTGCATCATTCTCGTCGTCGTATAGAAATGCGTGAATACAACATGTTTACAGTAATGCGTGATATATCTGCACTGTAAAATTACAGTGCTCAGAACTAATGAAGATTGGTGCTGATGAGTGTGATTGAGGCTAAAAATAAAAAAGCGAAAATGTGATCGAATTTCGTGCATATAAATAAATACCAGATCAGTAATTGGGGATAATTCACTCTTTAATTAGTAAAGTCAGGTGACTTCGTAGTTAAGTCATTGCAGCAATAAGATACACTGTTGAAATTTCGCAAATCTTATTTGAAGAATCCATGCCTCAAATATCTTGCAAATTCGACAAAATATTGTTGTTGTAATCGTTTTCTGATCCAGCAATTAGCAGTTATTTAATAGCTAGTTCGTTATTATTATTTTATATTTATTAGTTATTTATTATACTTAGATGGGTCATTTCATGTCAAATCGAACAATAGTTGGAATCGACCCCTTTCAGTTTCCATGAAATTTGGTCAGAAGTTTTCTATTATTCTAAAACGAAGTTCTACCAAAAGAAAAAAAATTAAGAATTTTCTTTCGAAAGTTATGCAAAATTTTAAATTTCACAATTTTTTTCAATTTTTCAAGTTTTTTTTTTAAACATCTCGAAAACTATTATAGTTACGAACAAATCATTCTGAGTTCGTCTTCAAGAGTCTTGGGGCTGCAAAATAAAAATATTCCGAAATTTTTTTTTGAGAAGTGATGAATTTTGAGAATTTTGAATTTTTTAAAATCATGAAAATCCACGATCAACATTAAATTTTTTGTTCAATTTTTTAAATATAATACCTTGTACTGATCTCAAAAGATTCTGAAATTTTCAGAATGGCCTTTTTTGTTTTTTCAAAAATATGAATTTTTGAATTTTGGTAAACAAATTTTTTTTTCACTAAGTTAATTAAAGTTAAGCAATCATGTAATTTTGACTGCTCCAAATTACAAAATTGCATGATTGCTCAACTTTAATTAACTTAGAGAAAAAAAAATTGTTTACCAAAATTCAAAAATTCATATTTTCGAAAAAACAAAAAAAGGCAATTCTGAAAATTTCAGGATCTTTTGAGATCAGTACAAGGTATTATATTGAAAAAATTAAATAAAAAATGTAATGTTGCTTGTGAAGTTTCACGATTTTTGAAAATTCAAAATTCTCCAAATTCATCATTGTTCGAAATTTTTTTTCGCAAATTTTTTTTTCGTAGTCCCAAGTCTACTCTTTAAGACGAACCCAGAACGATTTTTTCGTAACTATAATAGTATTTGAGATATTTGAAACATTAAAAAAATTGTGAAACTTTGATTTTTGCATAACTTCAGAAAAAAAAAAAATTTTTACTTTGGTTGAACTTCGTTTTATGATAAAAGAAAACTTCTGACCAAATTTAATCGAAATTCAAAAGGGTCGATTCCAACTATTGGTCGATTTGACATGGAATGACCCAGTTATTTAGTCACTACATTATAGTTATTTTGAATAAATGATTTTCCGGAAAGTTGAACAAAATTCTTTTGGGATCCTTCTGAGTGTTCCTACTCATCGCACGAATGAGTTTTCGTTAAATATCGATATATTAATGTCGCGGACAAGTCTCCTTTGGTCAGTTAAGGGACAAAAGTGTGTCTCAAACTCCCACAGGACAGAGCCATTATACCCTATGTGTCATTGCCAAACTACACACAGACACATTCATCACCAAAGAATTGGGATGTATTCAGCAGTAAACGTGATCGTCATAACGGTGTTTGCCACACGGTCGAGTAAGCTTCACGAATCGATGTCCATCGTAAAATAACATTATTTCTATCATCAGCAGTGCGTAAAATTCTGAAATCAATATATCAACTTCCCAATAAGATCGTGTTAGATCCTGAACAATTTTTTTCTGCAAAGCATTCGTTTGATATTTCGTTGAAAAAGTAGAACATAATCAACGGGCCACCATCCAAAAAGCGAGAAACAATGAATCGACAGAAATAACGACAACTTTGACGTTCGAAGTGACTGCTCGCTTACCGTCGTCGTTGGTTCGCTCGGTCGCCTCATGAAAAAGCTCACAGTCAAGTTCGTCAAGATTTATAAGCGGCTCAAGTGATTAGGATTAGCCCGGAAGAAACGATATAATGTCAGACTGTGGCAGCGGCAGAAGTCGGATGATCTCGAGAGAGGAAGAGAAGAGTGAAGAGGTTGATGACAGTACCGGGACCAATCTAACCGAGATCTTCGCTTTTCTAAGATGCAGATTCAAATCGACGGCAGTATGGAAGAACGTGCTATCTCAAATTGTGCTAGAAGAACGTGCTATCTCAAATTGTGCTAGAAAAACGTGCTATGTCAAATTGTGCTAGCACGTTCTTCTACCACAATTTGAGATAGCACGTTTTTCTAGCACAATTTGAGATAGCACGTTCTTCTAGCACAATTTGAGATAGCACGTTCTTCCATACTGCCGTCGAAATAGTGTCGTCAACTGATGAACGGATTCCATTAATATCTTGAACTGATCTAATAAATGCTTCCTAGGCCCCAATTTCAAGATCTTAAGATGAAACTTAAGATCAAACTTTCCATTGAACTCAAGTTGGAACTTCAGATCGAACTTGAGTTGCAATTTAAGATGAATCTTAAGTTTGAACTCAACTGTCATTATAAGTTCATACTTATGTTCAAACTTTAGTGCGAACTTTAGATAGATCTCAAACTTAAGTTCAATCGAACTTAAGTTAGGATAAGTTCTTAATTTAAGTGAAGAAAAAATAGCCCTCTGGCTATGACTACAACATGCAAATTTATTGTCTCGGAGTTATGCTATAAGCTTGAAGGAGTAGTGGCATCCTCGAACAGGGACCTATAGGGACCTATAGGGATAGATGTTTCTATAGGTCCCATTTTGTTGTAATTTAAATACTTAAAATGAAGGAAATGTAGGTCTGGGGTCTTTTGTACCCTAGTGCGTCAAGTAAGAGTTAAGATAGATCTTAAGAACTTAAAATTTGGGCCGTAAAACCTCTGAGGTTAACAAGTATGATGTAAACGCTCAGTAGTGAAAAAGGCACTTTCCCTTTCAATGGTGATCAATTATTTCTACTGATCAAGAATCAAACAGCGTTGGATGTACGGCCCAACCTTGTCCATCTGAAAATACTGCACCAATACGACAAATCTTAGCGGGTTCTTTAAAAATCATGACACGTTCATTCGTCCACCTGGTCCACCATTTTACTTCTGCCATCAGGCACACGCAGAACATACAAATATTTTACAAGTGTATCCAGCGAGAGAAGAGATCTTTCCTCGGGTTCACAAGTATTACAGACATCGTCTGCACATTTGTGTGTGTGTGTGTGTGTCGCAGATTGGAGGAAGGGGCTGGCCACTGCGGAGGCCATAAACTACTGGTCTGCCGCAGGTGTCCGTAACAACCTCTCGTACAACATCGCGCGGTGGTGAAGTCTGTCCAGCGTTCGCCCCATCGTCTCTGGATGCGGCGATGGCGTTGGTGCAGGCGCGGGCTTAGTTTTCCATTTCGTTCTTTCGTTTTTGGCAGCTGCGGATGATTTTGTCCGTCTTGTTCTCTCTTTCTCTGCCGCACACCGCAAGCATCGGGATGTTCGCCAGTTGCCGATGTCGGCAAAACGTTCGAAACGTGTATAGACACACATTGGTGCGCACACCTAAAGTTGGTGAGATAAATGACTAACGTTGTGGAGCGAAGAACGGAGAGGGATCGAGGATTTTCGGCGGGGATAATATACAGCTGATCTCGTATATAAGCCCCGAAATAAACTCCGGTACGTGTCTACGGTATTTATATAACGTATGATCGTGTTTCTGATGGGTTGAAGCTCGCAACGATCGCGACCCAAAAATTTCATTCGCTGTATAAGCATCATCGGTTATATGGGTTATTCTCCCGAAATACTCATTTTTGCTGTAACCCAGTTGATCTTCAATGATCCCTCCAACTTCTTAGATTTTTTTACCAGAGTATATTAGATCATAATGTTTTGAAACAGGATGTCGGAACATATTTGTTTGAATAAAAATAATTCCTCCGGGTTATTGCCATGCCATTATAAAGCGTTATAACCAAATGTTGCGTCATTTGATGTCTTTGTGCAAGGAAGTAAGATAGTTTGTATTTGGGTTCATTTTTCATTATAACCGCCTATAAGTGTTCCAATATAAAATATTCCAATAAAACTGAAAATACTGAAATAGACTAATAAAAAAACCTTATAGCAAAAGGTTTGCATCATTGCTCTGCCTTCGCATTTACTCCTCTCGCACTACAATTTCTTCAAAGTACCCTACACCCCCAAAATTTAAGATTGTCCAAGTGTTAATGACGTTTAAATATCTGGTCCCAAGGTCATCGACACTTTTAGAAGTCAAAATGATTATTTAAAAAAAAAAAATGTTGTTCCCTCAAAAATGAATATTTTGGGAGAATCACTCATATACGAGCTATCTCGAAGCTTTCTCCAGCGGAATCCAGAGGTTTTCAGAAAAGCACCCAAAACGGCAGTACCGATTTCTCCGACATTTCGTCTGTAAATTACCCTATATAGATGATCCCTATTATCCGCGGCTCGCATCTATATGTACTATAACAACGCGGAACGGATGGAACAAAGCGAGAACGATAAACGAGCGTCCCACACGCCAGCAGACCTCCGCCCATCACCTCGCGTACAGCTTTCCACGTCTTTACATCCGGGACACACACACACACACACACACACACACACACACACCTATACAAAATCACATACACACAGGTGGAGAGTGAGAAAGTGGGAAGACGGCGCCTCTCTAGCGAGGAAATTACAGCCACCACCGTTATAAGCCGCCGGCTGGGCTGGGCGGTGCACGAATGAACGCCAAACTTCCGGACTTTCGTGGCTTCGCCCATGCTGAGGTTTTGAGCCTCCGATGAGGGGTGCGCGATGATGGGGCAGGGAAAGAGGGAACTTGCTTGTCGAAAGTGCAAATTGAAATCGCGCACAGGGGTTCCATACTTATACGTACTCTCTCTCTCTCTCTCTCTCTCTAGCTCACCTTCTCATCCTCCTTCCTCTTCATATAAGCTGGGCTGCGGCTCATTTTCAGTTTGATCCAATTATCGGACTTACCTGAAACAATAAATAAATAGAGATTCATTATTATATGAACAATGAAGATCTTATGAAGAGACTAAAAAAAAAAAAAATTCTCTCCGGCGGGGAATCGAACCCCGGTCTCCCGCGTGACAGGCGGGGATACTGACCACTATACTACCGAAGATTCTTGAACTCTCTCTGACTATTTAGTGGTTCTCAATCGTTTCGCAAGTTCGTTGATGAAATCCAAGAAAATTTCATCGACAATCTTGATGCAATTCAATATCAACCATCGTAATGAGAGTATTCTCTTTTTTGGTGCATAAACATTGTATGATAATTCGAGAAAAAAAATTGGTAAATATTTAGAATTGCCACTTTTCCGAAAAATCGGCTGAAATTTTTAATTACCCAATTTTTATAAGGCAATATATACAAAAATAAAATTATTTTAGGCTGAAATTTTTAATCATCCAATTTTTTATAAACCAATGAATACAAAAAAAAACTTTAATGTCCAATTAAAAAAAAAAAATTATTATCCAATTTTTTATGAACCAATAAATGCCGAAAACAGCAAAATCTTGAATTTTCTTAATTTTTATCGTCTTTGCGATATGATATGGATTTTTTTGTTCACGATGATCAGCTTTATTTGTATCACTATCAATAATATTTCGTTGGGGGAGGCTGAAATTTTTTATTATCCAATTGTTTTTAAACTAATAAATAAACCAGTTAAAAAATAGTACATTGCGATACGAGTGCGGGAAAGCAAACATTATACGCTGCGGCGTGAAGTTGTCGCATGAGCAGCAGCGTATAATGTTCGCTTTGCCTCACGAGTATCGCATACTATTTTTTGTAAGGAGTGTATCTAATATGCAGAAATAAAGAAAAGGAAACCGCAATGGGGTCCAGGGGCGAAGTCCCGGTGGGGTCAAGGGGCGAAGCCCCTGCGGGGGGTTGGGGGGGTGGAGCCCCCCGAAATAAAAAAAAACAATTATTTAAATGCATAATAGTATTTGCACTCACAATGAACACTTTTTCTTCCATAATTTGTAATGAAGAATGAAAAACAAACTCGAACTCCCGAATCATTTATAAGCAATCGGACATTTTAAGGTTTTATTGCGATGTTTCGCTATCGTCGTAATTTGACAGTTTGACACCTACTCGGCAGATTCACGTCGCGCTCGCTGCGAGGCTCAGGTGGCGCCTCGCTACGGTTGTTATCGGCGGAAGAGTGCGTGAAGTACTATAGGAAGTGTGTGTAAACTACTATCAGTGCGTAAAATACGCTCAGACCTACATTATTTCACGCCTTGCTGTAATGCTCTATTTTACGCATATTTTCAAGGCACGTAAAGACGCACATTATATACAAGTGTTACAAAAAAAAATGTTATCATCTCATTTTTAATGAACCAATAAATGCCGAAAGCAGAAAAATGTTGAATTTTCGTCATAATTATAGTCTTTACACGATATGAAATAGATTTTCTTTCGCGATGATCAGCTTCATTATGTCACTATCAACGATATTTCGCTGGGAGAAGCTGAAATTTGTTATCATCCAATTTCATAAACCAATAAATACCGGTAAAAATAATTTTTTTTCGTAAATATTAATAACATGAATAACACTAGATTTTTATATTGATAATATGATATAGCTAAAATGCTCCGCTTTTTTAATTAAAAACCACTGCAGTGTCGACGGTTGCGAATATCTTGTGCAAATTTAATCATATTTTGCGGCATGGTTGCCGTTGATATATTGCACCAAGAATCACCATATTTAGCATTAATGGATGCGGTAAATTTGAGGTAATAAGGCTAAACTTCATTATTTAGTCTGCCAAACGTATATTTCAAGACCAAATTGAATTTAAAAGATTAGATAGGTTTGTAAATTTCAAAAAATCCATTTTCAAAAAAATATCTTATACATAATAGTGCAATATGTCTAGAATATTTTTTCGAAGTTTCAAGTCAATTGGCGTAGAAGTCAAGGAGAAAAGTGTATTTTTTTGAACATAAATATAAATGTTCGTTGAATACGTGTTAACCTGACCAAAGGTTAATCATTTGACGTATCAAATGAAGACATTTTTGACATTAGTTAGAACCCTTAGTGCGCAGCGGTTTTCTCATAAATCAATTTTCCTGACCAAATCGCTTGACGGATCTTATCCTACGACGACTCATTTTCTTCGTAACATTTTTCCGGACTGCTTAAGTGCGACACATTTTTTTTGTAGGTCCTTATTATGGAGTTACAGGCCACTTTTTGACTTTTGGACCAATTTTTTATTTCGAAAAATTCCAAAAGTGGCCTGTAACTCTATAGTAAGGACCTAAAAAAAATGTGCCACGCTTAAGCAGTCCGGAAAAGTGTTACGAAGAAAATGAGACGTCGTAGGATAAGATCCGTCAAGCGGTTAGGTCAGGACCTTGCACAGCGCAGTGAAACTCAAAAATTGATTTTGAGTACAACATTTTTAGTAGGAATGTCAGCGTGACGATAATTTTACAAATTTCTCGCTATCGATTCCATAGTTATTGGATCGACTCAAATTTATCTCAATACGATATGGAAAAAACGAGTTGGTTGTGGCAACTAACTGGTTCATATGATATGCTCTTAGCAATTAGTTGGTTGGGGCAACCATTTTCCCGCACCCAAACACCAAACACCCAATGAATAAAAAGTTGGTTGCGGGAACCACAAAAATGGTTGCCCCAGCCAACTACATAGTTGGTATATCTTACAAACCAGTTGGTTGCCACAACCAACTTCTTTTTTCCGTGTAGTCACGGCGATCTCTCCATTGTATAAATGTTTGGCCGATGGTTATTCCTTTATAATCCTCATCGAGTTATCCCGACTAGGGTACTTTTCACGGATTCTCGCGTGTTTCATCGTCATTAGTCCAAAAGAACGAAGAATACACACACACACACACACATCCATATATATATGTTACTTCCAAGTCCTAGATTCACATGCTGCACAAAATGGATTTATGACTCCTTCATGCCGGCACATACGTCCATGGATATATGTATAAAATAAACGTAATATCACGGTCCAAAGGCCACCCCGTATCGTATTTATGATCGGGGAGAAATCTACGACTGACCCGGATAGATCGATCCCGAACGATCGATCATCGAATTGTATGTTCGTGACATCGGATATCAAAGCATAACCTCTCTCACTCCCTCCAATAACTTTATTCTACGGTATAATATCGCGATAGGCATCCCTCTCTCTCTCTCTCTCTCTCTCTCTCTCTCTCTCTCTCGCTCTCTGTCGTGACGTTTCGCGAATGTAAACTCAGCCGCGCTCGACATCCACATTGTATAACCGAATTTGCACAATCGTATATCGGCATATTGTATACACACACAAACGCACATGCGCATACATCGAATGTATAGGAGATACAGATAGCATATACTGCTCTACATATCTACCAATATGACGTGCTTGGAATCAATTGGTAGAGCCAAGCCGGCAGCGGCACCATACGAGCAGACGTCGATGGGCTGCATTTGGAGATCCTAAAGCAGGCGTCGGGTTCCCTCCACTCTCGTGTTGTATACATATCGATTTACATTCCCGGAATGTCCAATCCTATTCGTATACATAGTTGGTACATTTACCGACACATGTGTCCACGTAACGTTATATATATATATATATATATATATGGGTCACTTGATGTCAAATCGACCGATAGTTGGAATCGATCCCTTTCCATGTTGATGAAATTGGGTCAGAAGTTTTCTTTCATCATAAAACGAAATTCTACCAAAGGAAAAAAATTAAATTTCTTTTTTTCGAAAGTTATGCGAAATTCAAAATCTCACAATTTTTTCAATTTTTCAAGTTTATTTTTTAAATATCTCGAAAACTATTTTAGTTACGACAAAATCGTTGTAGGCTCGTCTTAAAGAGTATACTTGGCTACGAATTTTTTTTTTTGAAAAATGATGTATTTGGGAAATTTTGAATTTTTTTAAATCGTGGAAATCGACGATTAACATTTAATTTGTCGTTCAATTTTTTTTTATATAATACCTTGTACTGATCTTAAAAAATCTCGAAATTTTCAGAATTGCGTTTTTTGTTTTGTCAAAAATATGAATTTTTGAATGTTGGTAAAAAAAATTTTATTTATCTCTAAGTTGACATTTGGTCAGAAGATTTCTTTCATTATAAAACGATGTTCTACCAAAATACAAAAATTATCAAAATTTTTTTCGAAAGTTATGCAAAATTCAAAATTTCACCATTTTTTCAATTATTCAAGTTTATTTTTTAAATATCTCGAAAACTATTATAGTTACTAAAAAATCGATCTGGGTTCGTCTTATAGAGTATATACTTGGGAATACGGAAAAAAAATATTTCGAAAAAATTTTTTGAAAAATGATGAATTTTGAGAATTTTGAATGTTTAAAAATCGTGAAAAGCCACGATCAACATTAAATTTTTGGTGAATTTTTTTTTTATATAATACCTCGTACTGATCTTAAAAGATCCTGAAATGTTCAGAATGGTGTTTTTTTTTTGTTTTGAATTATTGTGAAATACATTTTTTTTTACATTTAAGTTAAGTAATGCTGAGCAATCATGTAATTTTGTCATTTTAAGCAGTAAAAATTTCAATTACAAAATTACATGATTGCCCAACTTTACTTAACTCAAAGGCAAAAAAAATTTTTTTTACCAAAATTCAAAAATTTATATTTAAAAAAAAACGATATTCTGAACATTTCAGGATCTTTTAAGATCAGTATGATATTTAAAAAAATTAACCAAAAATTTAATGTTGATCGTAGATTTTCACGATTTTAAAAAATTCCAAATTTTCCAAATTCATAATTCTTCAAAAAAAATGTTCGGACCATTTTTTTGTTCGTACCTCTAATTATACTCTTTAAGACAAACCTGGAACGAGATATGTAAAAAAATAGACTTGAAAAATTGAAGAAATTGTAAAATTTTGAATTTTGCATAACTTTCGAAAAAAAAAAATTATTATTTTGTTTTCTTTTGGTAGAACTTCGTTTTATGATAAGGGAAAACTTCTGACCAAATTTCATCGAAATTGAAAGGGGTCGACTCAACTATTGGTCGATTTGACACGGAATGACCCATATATATTTATACAGGGTAACACATTTACTATTCCTGTACTACAATACCGCAACAACAATCTATAGATCGCGGTGTACACCGAGAGCTGCTCCACCAAATCACAACGTGTTCTCTCTTCCTTCTCTCTCTCTCTCTGTCTTTCTTCGTTCGGTAGCAACACATACGGTTAGTTAATTACGCGAAATTTATAGTCGGACCTATACGATTACGCGGCTACTTGATATGCCGCGACACTCAAAACTCGTACATCACACTTAATCGTTGAATATGAAACGTTCGCTATGCCGCGGATGATCGCTATACACATACGTAACGTTGTTACAACGCGAATTTCTCTTGCATCCTGATATCCTCGCGTCTCTCGCACGGTCTCGAATCCCCCGGGGCAGCCATCAGGGGTTGCATATTTCGCTAACAATCGTGGCTTTAACTATCGTCGACACGCACCCTCGCTTACTCTCAAATCATGGACAATTCTATTTTAGCGAACTAGACACACCCTGGAAAAAGGGTTCACTCGTCCTATATTCTGGGGTATGAATTGCTTCGAACAGCGGTAGGTGTTCAGGTCTTCCTCTGGATTTAAAGTAGTCAGGTTGGCTTCATGGAAAAAAACGACTTAGTTGGTCGAACCAAGCACTTATAGTGCTCTAAGCGCCGGAGGATCAACTAGATAGTTGGTTGGATCAACTAGTTATTTAGTTGACTCACTCAGTTGTCGTAATAATCTAGTTGCTCCAACCAAGTATCTAGTAGTTGATTCAACCAATTTCTCTTCTGGCGCTCAGATTAGGTACACTAAGCACCTAATCTTAGATTAGCAGAGCACTAAGTTTTCGATTGGACCAACTAAGTGGTTTTTTCCGTGTTGATGTCTTCGATATAGATGTTACTTTTTTAATATATATAGACAGCAATGAAAAAATGTTGAGGGAGGAATGGCCTGCAATCCCTTTTGGCTTCTCGCAGTAAGCTTCATGCACATTTGTACACATCGGGACGAGGCTAAATTCACGAATTTATTTTTGGATATTGTGAATGTGTTGCTGGTCCTCCCACGCGACGTGGTTCAAACGTGGAACTGCCCAATCCATAACATTCGTCATCGGGATAACGACGTTAAAACAACAGGATGAAAACCGTACGACCTTATCCTTTGTATCCTAGCATATCAAAGGCATACCAAAAAGATTTGGTATGCCTTCTTTTTTCTTTGCTCTCGAACAAGACGATATCGAGAGAAAAAAGACGCGACTGGGCGTGGATGCTTGGTATGAATACGAGGCTGTAAATATTCTCTTGGGCTTGAGATGTTGCTTGGTCCGAAAGAAATTCGAAATCGAACCCAGATGCACATCTTTAGACGCTAACTGGTTACAGAATATTGTTTAACGGGTTAGGCCACTCTACAGACCAAAAATGGGCATATTTCGAATACAAAAGTCGAGTACTGGGATTATTGACGCACATAATCTTTTGGAATATAAATCTATAGATACTCAGGTACCTTCTTAACAAACAAAAAATCTATTTTTTAAAAATCTTAGAGTGGCCTAAACCCAGGGGTCTCCAAACTTTCCAGCCTTAGGGCCATACTGATTACTCCAGTAAGTTCCAAGGGCCAAAACCGTTTTGATTTTCCTTATCACGACAACAAAAAGCCATAAGCTGACGCATGACACTGGTCATTAGCTGTCGCAGGCTGCATTGATGACAGTGGCGGGCCGTAGTTTGGAGACCTCTGGCCTAACTCCTTAATCTGGGGCTGCTTGGACTGCCCAAATCTTAAGGTTTTCGACAGGCAAATCTTTGAATTTACAAGAAATGAGCACGTCTCACATATTGCCCATTCAATTGCCGACTGATCAAGTCCTTGACGTCCCTTCAAAGTCCAATAAAAAGTTTCCCGCAATATTTTTAGGATCACATCCTGGCGATGGGAAAGTGAACTTTTGATGGGTGAGCGACATGAAGTTGGCTCTGGCACTGTCAAATGTTATTTCGAAACAAATTTTCCAATTTTCCAAATGGACTTTGAGAAAAATATCATTCAACGAGTTTGATACATTGCAAATTGCAGTGTTTGGAAGCAAGAAAGTGTGGAAATGGCGAAGTATCGAAGAAACAAGTTGCAGAGAAACTTCCTGCATCTCACATCAGTGTCACCACTGTACCCAATATCGGGCTGGAGTAATCACAATTTAATGGCTCAATAACGTCCTTCCGTACTGCCCGTTGCCCATATAACCTGCCACGAAACAATTTACCGCTCACCGGGGTCGATAAATTCGAATTTTGAGTCCTGTGTGTGTTTGCGCGAGCGCGGCTTCTCGAGAAGCACCTCTAAAATGTCCCCGATAGTCTAATAACGTCTGGACGTACTCGCATACAGTATAGATATGCAGTAGTATGCGCAAAGTATTTAATTTGCGATTTTATAATCATCCGGATGGGCGGTAAAGAGTATAATATCCAATATCCCGAGTCTTATAAACTTATGGGCAATTCTATTCGAGTCGTCAACGTGAAGTCTTCGGTAGTATAGTGGTCAGTATCCCCGCCTGTCACGCGGGAGACCGGGGTTCGATTCCCCGCCGGAGAGAATTTTTTTTTCTCAATTTTCTCCAATCTATCAAGTAGTTTGCTACTTAACAGTAATTAAGTATCAGTATAGCAATTAAGTATTATTATTAGTAATTAAGTAATAGCTATTAAATAGTTAGCTTCTTCATAAGGAGAGCAGTGGCCAAGTGGCTGGAGCACGGGTCTCGTAATCTGCGGGACCCGGGTTCGAGCCCCGGCGACACCGCTGAAAAATATTCAAATTTTTCAAGTGTTGTTTATCAGCTGCAATTCCGGTGGGTTGGGACCCCACTTTAAATAATGGAATCCCATAGACCTCATTGCGATGAGTGGGCGGTTAATTGTACGGTTTCGGTGAGGCCTGCCGACGCGGTTCTTATCGCTCGGATGGTGGTTCACCTAACTGTGCAAGTGACTGGCTCATTGGATCACAATGGAGAAGGTAACTACCTAACCGACCGACGATACTCGTGCTAGAGCGTGCTCGCACTGCTACCGACGGTTTCTTAGGTAGTTTACCGTCTGTATCAGTAAAGGTTTTTCTGCAGTTTTCCCTTCACTCTCGGCAGAATTGCGATACAGAATGGAAAAAGTGTAGGGTGCGGGCTGCAGCCCCGGCCTTACCAGGAAAGGGAGGGGGTTTAGTATAAAGCAAGGCTGTACGCTGGTAACAAACAAATTTTATTAGTTAGCTTCTTCATGGACAACTGACAAAGGTTTGACCTGGAAACTATGAATTTATCGGGAAAAAAAGAAACTGACAAAGGTTTCACCTGGAAACCATGAATTCATCGAGAAAAAAATTGTTTAGCTAAGAACAGACAAAATTCTAAATATTTCGACGGGTTTTTCAGTGTTTCTCTTCTTCATGTACAACTGACAGAGGTTTTACCTGATAGAAACTATGAATTCATCGAGAAAAAAGAATCTGACAGAGCTTTTGCCTGAAAACTATGAATTCATCGCGAAAAAAAATGGTTTAACTAAGAACAGACAAAATTCTAAATATTTTCGATAAATAAAAAAAACGACATCAGGACATGACAATTCAGTTCCATAGCCAACCAGGTCCAAATATCTCTCGATGCCCCGGGACCGAAGAGCAGCACACGCACGAACGTCATCCGGACGTTAGGCGCGCCTTCAAGCTGATAATATCCCGTGGATTGCCCACCCGGTCCCCCATAAATAATAACGAAGTTTTTTATTGGCAATAATATTTTACATGCACGATCGAGCAGCGTTGCCTCGTTCTTCCACTCTTTTATTTCCCCTTTGGACACCATATCTTTCGCCCTCTTCGTTCAAGCTGCAGGGACAAATGCAGCTCGAGCCCACCCGACCCGTTCATGTCCGCCAGCAGGTCAAGTCTTTTCTCTATTCCACATACTGACCAAACGCCAGCACGTTGAGGCGATACTCACAGCCAGTTCCCTCGATTCTCCTTCTCTCGAAGATATGCTGCATGCAGCTCTCAAGAGAATTTGACGGTGCGAATACTCAATTGAACCCCGTTGAAGCTATCCTGGCGATACATCCTGTCAAAGGTATAATTTACCTGTAGGAATGGAGTGATCGATGATTCGTAGACAAATAAATTGTTTCATTCATCTTTTAAACTTTGAAGAGCGTCACTTTTGGACTAGGTCATTGCTGCAAAGGCGTTGCAATCCTTGGGGGTTTCAGCATAGTGACTTGGGTCGCTTTTGAGATTTGCAAGAAGCCTAAAAAATGGGTCTGATGAGGATAAACTCTGCGGGAGGTTGCAGACTGAACGACAATAATATCTCTCGTGCCTCGTGAGAACGATGAAAAATGACTCTTTATGGCTCTCGCTGCCTGTGCGGACACTATTTATTACAAAGAGTGTCTTTTCGTCTTTGTGACCAAACATGCGGGGTCTAGACACGATAAAGTTATAGACGGGAGACGCTAAAAAATATTTCCATGGATAGCCATGAACTACCCATGAAGATTCACCATGAACGATTCGGTATTCAACGATTCTACATCAACCCTCACGAGAAATGGAGGAATGAAAGGAAAAACAAGTAAATATAAGAATATCCATCCGACCCGGATGAAGCATGCATCATAGCACTCTCGATTCTTGCCTAGCGTCAAAAGTGCATCCGGAAATAGGAAGAAGAGGGAAAAAGATATTTGTTCCTACGGGATTGTCGAGTGTGCATCAAGGATATTATTTACATACGACGCAAGTAAGTATCGATTTCCGGAAGCAAGCATGCTGCACTTCTCCCACGCGCTTATGCAGAAGCCAACAGTTGATTCCCTTCGAACGCATTTGCACACTCCAATGGCGACAAAAATAGAAATGGCGTTTCTCTCCACGGAAGCGAAATCCTCAAAAGTGCGATGATGTCCGCTCGTAAGGATATCGTTTGTTCACGAGCTTGAATCCTTCGTATCAGCAATCTATGAAAAGTCTTTTTCTCCGGTAAACACAGATTATTATAGTTATTATTATCAAAGTGTGTTTGCGCATGGTTATGTTTGCGCTGAAACTTTTATCGGAAAATGAAGTAACAAAAACGGTACACAGCGAGGAAAACTTGCATCAAGAGCAATACGATAACCCTTGAGTCTTTCCTTCCCAATCCACTTTTCGTTCGTTTCCTCACATAGTTTTCTTTTCTTAAAGTCCCAGTTGGGTTGTGCATGCACACAAACATGGACGCTTGCACGGATACACAGACGACGGGAACATTTGGCTGTGCAAAGACGTTGCTATGGATCATTTCCTTCTCGTAGAATTTTTTGCTTCCCACAAGCTCTCGCTACTTCCTGAAATATATATACGTAGGTTGCCAATGTTCTTGGTTGATCGGAGTTCCAGCCGCAGTCGCGGTCTCCTTCCTGCGGTACGTGACCCGCGATCGTACGACTTTCAACCATCCTCGACATTTTTCAATTGTTACTTTTTCCTCGATTATTAGCTCGATTTTTTTTCTCCATCGATGTTCATGGTCGAAGGGCGTACCGGGTAAAAAAAACGGAATTTTTTTTTTTTTAAAGCGAAATGAAGATTGATGTATCCTCTTCGAAACACCGCTTCTTGAATTGGAATATCTTCATTTTTAAAAGAGCAGTCAAACTTTTTGTGGGGCGCGGAATCACAGCGAGTGTTTCCAAACTTTTTCCAAATTCCGAAAGAACAAATTCTTAAAAATACAGAAATCAGTGTTTAAAAAATTATCCTGGAAATTCCCAAAGCGCAATGATCATTGGAAAAACAATACCCTCTAATAACCTTGATTTGGGCTGCCCCGATGGATGACCTCCCGCCCTAACTCAATGAGGACATCAATATTCGCGAGGTCTCCCCTATTTGATAATCCAATGCGTCCCCAGAACAGGAGAATGTGGAGCTTGCAAAAGTACGTGGCAAAAGTCATCACTATATGTTCCTGCAATAAACAGAAGATGAATACATAAATGTCGAAGGACAAGACCGAACAGGATTTCGTGCAGCGCCAGCAAAAGTCAAAACTTTGGCGTCATTGACCGTTCTCGACGACAACGAATCGCCAGTGGCCTTCAGTGGTCCACACACAGACACAAATACACCCACAAATCCACAAAAGAAACTTAAATCGTAAAAGTTTAATAGGGAAGGATGTACACAGGTCGTGCGAGTTCAGTGGTGACGGTGAAGAAAGCCGAAGGTCCCAGCTGTGGATTTTCCAGCCCTGGAAACGGAATGTAGGGTGTCTTCACTTCGAGCCAAGAGATCGAGGAAGCCCACTGCGGGGATATGTCGAAAAGTTGGTATTGTCGTTTGAATTATAGGGTTATATCGGAGGCACGCGAATTCAACTCATCGGTGAATGCCACTCAATGCGCGTAACGCGTTCCTCTGTAGTTGTGGATAGAAAACTTTGGGGAGTTTGGGGCCAAAAGAGTTGTTGGAGCGAATGCGGCAAGAAGGAAGGAATTGGAGGATGAGGACGAGATGAAACAATAGTAAAAAAGGACCCACGTCCTGGGATCAGTTAGACGATTCGGGCAGCAGAGACCGCAGAGGAGCACATACACACAGTTGACACGCGAGAAAAGCGATTGCGGGTTGTAAATTCAAGTTTGAGAGTTTTCCCGTTACACGCGTTCGTACACATCGAGTTCGAGTACTCCTGGAGGGATTTTTCTGACTGCTGCTCGCACTTTATCGTCTACAATGTTTCGTTTTGTCCCTCCGAGCTTGGTCCGCACATATGTTGACCGACACCACACAAAGTTAATCCACATTACTTTGATGGCTATACGTCTCCTTGTTTACGATACGTGATTACGATGCGTGATACGTGAAATATTTCGCATTTTTATCATTACACCCTAAATCAGAGCTGGGCAAAGTACCGGAAAGTACTTCAAGTACGAAGTATCGTGAGTACTTGAAGTATAAAGTACCAGCAGTACTTGAAGTATTTAAGATCGAAAGTACTTGAAGTATAAGTATACTTGAAAAATCAAGTATCAAGTACTTATTAAGTTTTCAGGTATATCTCGTAAGTTTCAGTACCGGCAGTACTTGAAGTACTACGTACTTATTACTTGAAATACTTAAGATTCAAAGTGCTTGAAGTACAAGTACTTGAAAAATCAAGTATCAAGTACTTTTTAAGTTTTCAGGTATATCTCGTAAGTTCTAGTACTTACGTTTGTATTCTTATTCACATTTGATTTTTATTCGAGTACTTCTTGTATCAAAACATATATTGACCTTGTGCAATACACTGAGATTAGGCTGATTAGGCATATTGGAACAGAAGTATTTAAAGAAAGAATTAAAAATAATTCAGAAATAGCATTTACGATTGGATTTACGATTTATTTTGATACAAGTTTGAAAAAGAAAAAATAAAGAATATAATACATGACTGTCGTAGGCGACAGTTGGGGGACAGTAGTCCGAACGTCACGAAATATTATTTTCAATTACATATTCAAAGGCTTTGTACATGCAACCAACAGCAAGACACATTCAAAAGTACTTGATACTCCTACTTGAAGTACAAAAAAATATTTGAAATTTTAAGTACAATATTCGAAGTGCAGGCCAAGTACTTAAAAATTTAAGTATGATACTTGAAGTACTTTTTAAATACTTGAAAATTCAAGTATAATATTTGAAGTACTTTTTAAGTACTTGAGAATTCAAGTACAATACTTGAAGTACTTCTTAAGTACTTGAGAATTTAAGTACGTTACTTGAAGTACTTTTTAAAGACATGAGAATTTAAGTACAATACTTGAAGTACTTTTTAAGGATATGAGAATTTAAGTACAATACTTGAAGTACTTTTTAACCACTTGAGAGTTCAAGCAAAATACTTGAAGTACTTTATAAATACTTGAGAATATAAGTACAATACTTGAAGTACTTTTTAAGAACTTGAAAATTCAAGCATAATACTTAAAGAACTTTTTAAGTATTTCGAGTACCGTCGCAAGTACCGGGTACTTGAAGTACTTGAAGTACCCAGCTCTGCTCTCAATTATATGCTTGTTTTTAATGTTTGGAAGCGAGTCTCCAGTTGTGGGACATCATCAGTAATTCAGCAAAAATTTGCAGACCATGATATTTGATGAGATTTTTCAAATTTCATTCCTCGCGCACACTGAGAAAAAAAGTCAGTTAAAACAACTAAATCCATTAAGTTGAAAAAAATTTAGTTGATTCAATATTAATTTGTTTGAAATAATGAAACTATAATTAATTCAACAAATGAATTTGGTTAATCATAAGATACGAGGTGAACTAAATTATTTGGTCAATTTCCAGATACAGTTTAGTCCAATTTACATGTTACTGAGTTGCTGTACAGAAATATTTCGTTGATTTCTAGTATATTCTAACTAAATAAATTTAGCTGTAACGAAAAGATCATTCGTACTTTCAATCACACAATTTATTTGGTACAAAGATATTTATTTGATTGAACCGAAACTTTGCCCATCCAAGCAACGATTTAACCGAATCAACTAAAACTTCCACTGTATCTTTGTTGAATTACCAAAATGATCTCGTTGAACGCCCGGAAACAAATATTTGGTCGAGTCAAACAAATTTTTGCATTTTCAACAAAAAAAATTTCTCAGTGCATTATCCATCGTCAGAGGGAAATCGGGGGGTAGGGAGAACATATAGAGAGGGCGAGTAAATTAAAACGCGTTTGAGGGTTGATGTTAACGCATTTTCCATCCCCCTTTTCAATCTTCTTCCTCGTCATATACCTACATGTATGGAATATTCGAGGAAAGAAGAAAAAAAAATCATTTTTACGAGGGTTCGTCCAATATATATACTATATCCCTGATTCGCCTCGTGCCATGTAGCGACGACGTCGAATCGCGGCCGTAAAATTAGATTTATTCCTAAAGCGCTGACTTTGACTCTCGGGAGAATAACCATTCGATATTTACGTGTGAACTCGCGTAGTTAACGACCGTATGTGAAAAAGCGTTCGAGGGATTTTTTTTTTAACGATTTACCTTTTTTTCATTTTCTTTCCTTTTTTTTTCATCGCGAGTATAACCGTGTCGCAGCCGGATGTGCAATGCGCTGCAGGGACTGTGCGACAGCACGTGACGAATGGAAATTGAGCAATCTACGACAACGATATTCCACGTTGAGTTTACGCGCCGTTCGAGCTTTCCAGAACCACGATTTCGACCATGGAATTGCAAAACGCGGACTAATCGATCGTTCGACAGACGAAGACCGTGTTTTTTTTACGCAGATATACCGTTGTATGATTTTCTCGTATGGGTCTCGTACGTGATACAGCATTTATTCTCATATATCTGGAGAAGAAGAAAAGACAGCATTGTAAGGCTTCGTCTAAAAAAATATATATGCACAGATGAAAGCCCGCAAAGAAACTGGCAATCGAAAAGTACGAGGGCGAATGCTTTTTTCTTCATTCCTGCGCTCACAATATTGAAACCCCTGATACTTATGTATGGGGCATTCCACACCGATTCGACCTGGGTCTGACCCTTCACCTCTCCGATTTTGTTCGCAATTTGTTTATGGTTTTTGAGTACACTCAGGATTTTTTTTAAATTTTTTCAAATTGGGTTTAACAAAAAAATTTGTTTAAATAGAAGGAGAACCCTGAATCGAGTGGGCTCTTATCCAAACATTTTTTTAAACCCCTTCAATTCGTACAAAAATATTTGGATAATGGTCAACTCAATTCAGGTTCCTCCTTCTATTAAAAAAAAAAAAATTTTAACGCGTTATAAACAGAAGAAAACCCCTGCCCACTTTGGCTCAACGCTTGAAATTTTTAATATAAAAAGGGGATTTTTGTAATTTTTTTCGAATTTTTAAATTTGGGCTAAAAATAATTTGTTTATAAAATTATCGTTAAGTCAAATCGCTCTAAAAAAATCTGAAAAAAATCCTGAGTGCTATTCAGAGGTACAAGATCACAAAAAATCGCGGACAAAATCGGAGAGGTGAGGGGTCAGACCCAGGTCGAATCGGTGTGGAAGGCCCCATATACATGGAGAGGCGTAGAGAGAGAAGTTTCTACCTGCTTGGCAAATTTTCCAATAACTCGAAACGAAAAGCAATCGCTCCGGAGGCAACAGTGTACGATTTTTCTCAAAGTTTAGGCGACGGAAGAATCAAAGATGTCAGAGAGATGGAGAAAAAGGGAGAAGGAAAAGCAGTGGAGGCCGACCGAGCCTCGAAAGATTTTCATGGTAAAGTTTCAAGATAGGACGGGAAGAATGAAAAAGTGAGAGAGCACGAGAGAAAGAGAGGGAGAAAAAAGGGAGAGAAGTCTGTTTGAGCTTTGGAACGGTTCTGAACGGAAGTTATTTGCAAAAGCCAGTAGCCGAGAAACAAGTCTTGGCGGAAATGAAGAGGAAGACAGAATAGAGGCACAGACTTTAAGTATGAGCAAGAGGAACGCAGAGGAAGGATTCTTCATATATTATTTTGTGCGCTTTCAATGAAGAGCTTAAAGTACGGGCCGGTAGGATTTTTCTCCATGACTACTAAGTTTACGCTGGAATAAATTATGTTTGTTTGGTAGACTTTAATTCGGGATGTATTTCTTGTAGAGCTGTAAGAGTGCCAATCAGTGATGCCGAAATTTCCATCCACGGAAAAAAATGGATGGTTGGGACAACCAACTGATTATTAGTTGGGTTTATTTGGGTTACCGTAACCATCTACAATAACAACCTAGCATTAGTTCCATCTACTATTCATAATTAGTTGACGCGACTAGTCAACACAACTGACTTGATTAGTCAGTCTAACTAATCAAACAGTATTCAAGAGGGTAAAGAATGGACAACGAATTTTATAGGCACTGTAGCCAATTATACGATCATATCTGCAGATTAGTCAGTACTCCCAAAATCCGCCAGGTGGCTTCCTCTCGCACAAACGAATTTTCCCCTCGACGCTTATAACCTTTCCAAGTTCGTCTGTGTTTGATATCCTTATTTTTTAGTATGGATATTCAATACCTTGCAGCAAAACGCAAGATGGCCGAATCCGAAATGGACTCCCATAAAAACAGGTCTTTTTCTTTTACCTTCTCTTGAAGAAAAGACGAAGCTTAACGAAATTGTAAACTTCATATGCGTAGCGTCATTCAAAGATTGAAATGTTTAAAAATATTGTGTAGATATAAAAAAAAATTATAATAAACCACGAGCAAAATAGTTGATGCAACCATTTCACTCGTGGTTGACCGAACTAAAAAATTAGTTGGTCCGCCATTTATAAACAAACCATATAAAATTCGTTGATCCAACCAATTTCTCAGAGCACTGAGATAGTTGGTTGAGTCAACTAATTTTTTTTGTTAACATAGCTAATTGTAAGTCTCTTTTTCCGTGTCGTTGAAATTCAACGAAGATATGTTTATTTTTGAAAAAATCTTCAAAATGCTTGTCAGGATCTTGGATAAGGATCTAAGACCCTAAACGGGCAAAATAAACGTCAGGAATTGTCAAAACGAAAATAAAAAATAATTCTCGCTGCGATCATCACCAAAACGAAAAAATCTTCGGGTCTATCTCGCATGACGGGACTCGGGGTCATCTAATAATACCTATTATTCGTGTCGTCGTGAAATACAGTGTCTGATGTGCTTTGAGAAACGCTTCTAGCACGGTCCTGTGGCGCAACGGATAACGCGTCTGACTACGGATCAGAAGATTCCAGGTTCGAATCCTGGCAGGATCGATAATAATTTTTTTCACACTCAAATCTCTTCATTACCATTATCTTTATTCTCATTCCACCGTTTTCTCATGTTTATGTTGGTATAACGTACAGATACATTTTAACAGCAAAAAAATGACATTCAGTCTGTTGATGATAATTTGCGACAATGATTTAAGGAAAATGCTAATGGATTCCTATAGATTTAAATAAAAGCCACAGATAGTTCAAAACGCAATTTTAACCCTTAGGGGAGACCGGGGACAGTTGTAACAATCTGAATTTGGCTTTTCCTGGGCCCAAAAATGGTTCTAAGTTGAAGTCTATAACTAGAATTTAAAAAAAAAGTATAGGCCTTTATAAAAAGTTTAAGAAATTGTTACAACTGTCCCCTACCCCGGGGTAGTTGTAACAGTCGATGGGGACAGTTGTAACGGTCGATGGGGCTAGTTGTAACATAAGATTTTAACATAAAATTATATCTTTCATTGTGACCAATATTATATAATATTATTACAACATCAAACATTATCACAGGGATATATATATTACGGTCACAATGATAAAATCTCAACACATGGAAATAATCGTATCGAATTGATAAAAATCACAACTGTACCCTTACAACTGTACCCTGTTACTTTTGTCCCCGGTCTCCCCTACTTGACACACTGGGGTACAAAACACCCCAGGCCTAAATTTCTTTCATTTTAAGTACCTAAATTTAAAAAAATGGGACCTCTAGTGACATCTGTCATTAGTTCGAGGATGCCACTACTCCTTTAAGCATATAGCATCACTCTAAGACAATAAGTTTTTATGCAGTATCCGTCCCAAGTTCAGTGGTCAAGTAAGGTCAAGTAAGATCAAATAAGGTCAAAGTGAGGTCAAGTTCTTGTAGTGCTATATATTAAGCAAACTCAGCTAAACTTTTAAACATTTTTGTAGAAAAATACAAAAGTTATGAATTTTTCCATAAAATTTGTCATTTTTTCAGTTGTTTTTTTGGATATTCAATTTCTTAATCATATTTAACATTGATATTTTAGTGTAAATCCTTCATAACTTTGGGAAGTAACCTCTCAAGAAGGTCTAAAAAAATGCAAGTTAAAATATTAAGGAGTATATTTTTAATAAATAATTTTATGGCTAGGATATAAACAACCCCAGTTTGTCAAGTACGTTATTCTGCAGAAGTGTGTCAAGTAAGGGTTAATCCCAACATTATTTTCTAATGTCTCTAGAATCTCAAAAAAATCATTCGAAAGAAATAAATGTTGGGAAGATCGAATAATCATTCTTTCATGCTTTTATTTTTACAATCACAATCTCTCATGCGTCATAAAATTTAATAACTTTGCTGATTTCAGTAATGACAAGTTCTTGTATTTAGAAGGTCATCCAAAAAAGATGATTATGCCGATAATTATCTGAAGATAATCAATCACGCCTAAAACAGGTGATGTAAAATATTGCAGGAAATGCTGAAGAAAAAAAAAAAGTGGCCCATGAGGGGATCGAACCCGCGACCTTCGCGTTATTAGCACGACGCTCTAACCAACTGAGCTAATGGGCCAGATGCGGACACATGCAATGCTGCACGTATTTGTGCAACACGTATAAAAGTAAACGGCTTTATTATGATGGAGAATTGACATTATGGCGTGGGATTACCACGCCTCGAAACTGAAACATCGGGTTTCCAATTTCGGGAGTGAAAAATGAGCGTCGAGAAAAGGATTTGCCGGAGAGAGGAAGTTTATCCCCAGAAAATGAAAACGCAGGTCCTTCGGCGCGGTTACGACCCCGCGGGGTCAGCTGTAAATCTTCAGTTTTACGTTACGATCGCGAGAAAATCGTTGCTAAAACACGTTGGCGCGGCTCCAAAGAGCGACGACCGTAGGCGCGCTACTATATAGGTCGTTCTCCTCATTGCGATAGAGGTATTCGCGCTATGCAGCTGAAACGCGCGGAAAAGGACCTTTGGGGCTTAATACCGTTTCGTACTGAGTTTAATCCCGCGAAGAAAACTCGGACGTAACTGTATAACATCACAAGCAGCTCCAACCATTCCATTGTATCCTTTGAGCAATTGACTCGTTTAATGAAAATTCGCTGACCCGACGTGGCTATATATACAGTCATTTCGCAAGCGCGTTCCAAATTGAACGAAGAAAATTTTCCTGTACTGAGGAATTCGAATATTCAATTACACGTTCACAAAATTTCCAATATGCCCCGATGATTATCGAAGCATGATTATCGAATCTGTTAAATGAGTTTCCTATTTTGTTAACACGATCGAAATCTCGTGGGAAATTGAACGTTCATCCTCCAATTTTACATTATAGATCGGAAAATTAAATATACGAACGCATTAAGTCATTTCCCAGACGCCATGGAAGAAAATAGAGTGAAATTTTTCTATAATGAGCAATTTAAATATTCAATTTCACTTTCAAAAAATTTTCAATGTACGTCACTGATTATCGAAGCATTTCTAGTTACGTTAAGGGGTTAGGTCACTCTACAGACCGAAAAAGGGTATATTTCGTGATTTTTTTTAGCGAAACCATTAAATCAATCGCATTTACAAAAAGGATGTTTTATTATACGTTTAATTGGCAATACAAAATTATTTTTTCATGACGATATATGTCAAAATGGCGACTGTGCAGCATTTTTCCGATGATGACTTTATTTTTGGAAGGTCGACGTCCGAACCAACAGCTCCTATAACTTTTGAGTTACGATGAGGCACCAAAGTTTTTTCGATTATATATAAGAATAGCTATAGCAGTACGTGGGATTTTTTTGATATACTGTTTTTTGTAAAAATGGCGCATTTCTAAATCGAAAAGTATGAACCCGAGTCGAAATTTGTAGCCTCCCTTGAATGCCCGTAGGTCTCATTTCCTTTGTAATGTACAAGCCGCCGGCCTCCGTTGGACCTACGGAACCCCATTTGTCGAATCCGGTGCCTCCGAGAGGCCTCCGTTCGATTCCACTCAACTTCGGGTAGGCCTCCTAGGCCTCTTTTCGATCTAACGTATCAGTGGTACAGGCCTCCGTAACCTCCTTTCGATTCCAAGTCGTTGTCTCCATCACTTTTTGGTCCGAAACCCTCGGTTCACCCTCAGAGGCCTCATCGGTAACCCATTGTGTGTTGATGCTCGTAGTGTTTTTGTGGCATTGCCGCAAAGGCGACAAAGTGATGTTGTGCGTCGTTCACTAGCGTGCGAATTCTGTGTCTGTGTGTATGTGCCTGTGCCCTTTTCTTTCTGTGTGAGTGCGCGTCTCTGCTTGCTTGAGCACGTTACGACTTCCCGCCATCCCGGCACCAGTCTCGTGTAGTCTCTTGTCTCAAGCGCACGTATAGTTTTTCATATTTTTTCATGTTCGATTGGATATTTTATAGTTGAGGATAATTAATCGTTGATAATAAGAAAAAACAATTCGACGATGAGCACGAGAGTGAAGAGACTTGTGCGCCCTTGTGGTTTATCAAAACCCAGAAAAAGATCCAAAGAAAAAAGGTGGTCGAGACTCGAAAACTTGTATGACGCTTTGGAACTTATTCAAATTCCGAAAAATCATTGCGTTGTCTGTGATCGAACGAGAATCACGTGGGTGGACTCGTAGACGAACAAGCGTTCCTGCTACTACGTCATTGTTCAATAATTAGTAAGAAAAAAGTCGAAACGCCGGTAGTCAACTTAAGTAAACCTAGCAAACTGAACCCTTGTGAACACGTGGTGGATTATATATTTCAGATAATCGTGACGAGCTGTGAAAAATATCTCCCGCCAATGCGTCTACCGGCGAGATAGCGGGTCCGCAAGCGAAAATTTTCACCACTGCAATCATCAACGAAAAAAAAGATGGAAGGTGTGCAAAAAGCCGAAAAAGTGGCTTGTATTGCTGCGTGGATGGTACTTGCAGAGGAAACTTCAAAGGATCGTCGGGTATGGGAAGACGTGCAATCTTCTGATGCATACTTCCCCGTTCAACAACCGTTCGACACTAGTGCGAGAAGAGGAGGCAAGTAGTACACCTGACGAGGTAGAAAAGAAAAAATATATTTAAAAAAAAATTAATATGTTGTTACGTTCAAATATATATTTAAGAGATATTATAAATTGCAATTCCTAGTAAGCCTTATCGCATTAATTATAGTTGATACGAAAAAAAAAATTGGTTTTCTTTCTGTCCATTTTCAGTAAGTTTAATTTGTAATAATGTTGAACGTGGATATAACATAAATAAATGATACTATCCCTACATATGTGAACCATTCATATATATATTCCCGTTACTTATCCCTACTCCGTGTACCATTGGTCAGAGGGTCTGAGGCCCTGGAGGGTCTACGGTACATTCGCAGCAGGCCGAAAGGAGGGCCAGGAGGATTTGCGAGAGAGCTGCAATAGGCCTAAAGGAGGCCCAGGAGGTTTTGGGTGAGAGCTGGAATAGGCCTAAAGGAGGCCTAGGAGGTTTCTAGGGAGAGCTGGAAGAGGCTCAAGCGAGGTTCCGGAGGCCTTGCGGCAGGGCTAAAATAGGCCCAAGCGAGGTTTCGGAGGTTCTATTCGTACCCTCATGGGCCTCCTTTGGGGAAAAAGTCTACTTTCGAGACTTTTTGAGGCTTTACCGAGGCCCTGACATATCCCTCATCTATACGCTGTACCCTCGCTTCGATGCCCGATACTCCCCTAATCTTGTGACGAAGCCTCGGGGTTGAAGGGAGGTCAAAAATTTCGACTCGGGAAAAGCCATGAGAAAATCGTCAGGAAATTTTTTATAAAAAAGGAACTATGCAATATAATGAAAAAACCTACGTAGTGCTTTAGAGAATGTTATTTTGAACGTACAGTTGAAATTTCAAATGAATCGGTTCAAATTTGGGTTTCAGCCGACTTGAAAAATGTAGTTCTGCGATAAACGCGATTAAAGTTTGTAGAAAGCTCGCTGCGGATGGAGATGGGTTGCACTAGAATACGAAAATCGAGTACTCTCAATCTATAGATACTGAGGTACCTTTTTAACAACAAAAAAAACGATTTTTTGAAAATCCTAGACTGGCCTAACCTCTTAAGGCGGTATTCTGGTCTAGAGACATACATTTTGAGCGTTTTGACGAGCTCGATAAAAAAAATATATATGTATTTTTACCATTTTTGTTTACAACATATTTTTTATTATTTTTAGGGGCGTGAGAAAAATGTCTATAGTTCGATTTGCTCCGGGGTAGATGCTGCGTCACTAAAATAGCGACGACTCTGTAAATTATTGGAATTGAAAAATTTCCTTCCGAGGATATATTCCTAAAAGTCTAACTTTAAGAATATACAAAAAAAAAATTTCAAAATTCTAGACCAAAATACTCCCTTAAATGAGTTTGTAGTTTTATTAAGGGGAGATATACACCTAGGAGCCGGCAAAAGGTCATTTTTGTTAATTTCTTTTAAGGAAAACCGTTTGGAATTTCGGATTGGGAGTTTTTCTACCTTAAAGAATACACATTCAGACATATGTACAATTTTTTTTATTCAAAAAAATAACAAATTGTCGAGGTTGTTGTATAATCTTCGTAGCGCCGTAAAAAATCATCTGAAACGAAAGAACTAAAAAGATTATTAAATTATATACTATAATCTAGTACTTGTCATAGCTGATTTTGAAAATATCGATTTATGACAGAATGGCGGACGTTTGAACATAACAAATAACAAATTCTTAGTCGGAAAATCGCTATGGTAAGTTCAAACTTCCGCCATTTTGTTAAAAATCGATATTTTCAAAACCGGCTATGACAAGTACTAGATTATAGTATCTAATTTGATAACCTTCTTGGTTTTTTTGTTTCAGATGATTTTTGAAGAAGCGCCAGTGGGCACCGTTTACCCGGATTATTTTGACGTCGCTACGAAGATTATACAACAATCTCGTCCATTTTTGATTTTTTTAAATAAAAAAAATTGAACATTTTTCTGAATGTGTATACTTTAAGGTAGAAAAAATCTCAATCCGAAATTCCAAATAGTTATCCTTAAAAAAAATTCACAAAAATTACCTTTTCTTCCGCCTCCTGGGTGTATATCTCCCCTTAACGCAATTCAAATCTCGGTGGAGAATTGACCGTCCATCCTCAAACTTTATATTGATTACTAAAAAATGAAATATTCACATGGAACTCATAAAACGTTGAACCAAAAAAGTTGTCGAATTTTTATGGGACAAAAAAAAGGCGCAAGATCGATACCTGCTGGACCGTGCACCCAGACGTATATACGCTGGAAAACTCACTGCACTTTGTGCCCGTTGGCATCGTCGATAGTTCACGCGGTTGCGAGCGACTCATCGATACCTGTGGGGTTTCGTCCCGGTACACTCCCGCTTATGTATATATATGGGGCATTCCATCCCAAATCGGACAGTTCGAAAAACTTTGTTCTTTAATTCCTCAATTTTTTACATTTTTGAGTACCCATCAAAAGACCCTTCCTGTTAAATTTTGAGATTTTTTTGATTATCCGTTCAAAAGTAATTAAATTAACAAAAAAACCGCTCTTTTTTGGTATTTTGGTCATAACTTCTTTAATAATGGTCCAAATTAAAAGTGTTTTTTTCAAAATTTTTGTTTTTTAATGGCCTTTTCAGAAAAAAATACAACAAAAATATTCGACGTGTTTTTAAATGAGTTTTTCGAGTTTAAAACGTTAAATCGCGTTTTTAAAAGTGAATGTCATTTTTTATTTTTATTTTTATTTATTTTTTTTCAAATATCTATCTATTCTATAATTTTTAAGACTAGTCCGATCGTGGGATCTCAATAACTACTATTTTTTTTTCGATTTTTGAAAATAAATTTTTTTTTTTTTTATAAATTATTATGAATACCAATTTTTATTACGGTATAGTATTTTTTCAATATTTAGAATTTATTTTGACCCAATTTTTGTTACTGCATAGTATTTTTATCAATATTTAGAATTTATTTTGACACTTTTTTATTGTTAACTGGTTCTTAAAATTAATAATTAATCGTTAAGTCTGTTTATGAACAATAATAACAACAGTTTTTATTTATTCACGTATTTTTCTGAAAACCTTACATATACGATTATTTCCTGAATTTGAATATTCCTTTGCCAATATGTTTCCGTTGCAAATTGGAATAATTGAATGAAATTTTTGTGTCCCCCTATGATTGACTTCACAGTATTTCATCTCAAATAAAATCTTTTTTTTGCTTCTGAATAATGTTCCTCATGTGTAAATTTGACAGCAATATTTGGCAGACTATTTAGGTTAAATGCCCACTCATACAATTCTTGAACTGTTGTTATTTGTTCATAGATTAATTATTAATTTTAAAAATCTGTTAACAATGAAAAAAAGTCCAAATTAATTCAAAATGATTAAAAAAATACAATACAGTAAAAAAAATTGGTATTCATAATAATTTGTAAAAAAAAAAAATTAATTTTCAAAAATCGAAAAAAATAGTAGTCATTGAGATCCCACAATCGGACTAGTCTTAAAAATTGTTGAATAGACAGATGTTTGAAACAAAAAATAAAAAAAATAAAATAAGAAATGACATTTACTTTTAAAAACGCGATTTAACGTTTAAAACTCAAAAAACTCATTCAAAAACACGTCGAATATTTGTGTTGTATTTTTTTCTGAAAAGGCCTAAAAAAACAATAATTCTGGGGAAAAAAACTTTTAATTTGGACCATTATTAAAGAAGTTATGACCAAAATACCAAAAGAAGAGCGGTTTTTTTGTTAATTTAATATCTTTTGAACGGGTAATTAAAAAAATCTCAAAATTTAACAGGAAGGGTCTTTTGATGGGTACTCAAAAATATAAAAAAATGGAGGAAATAAAAACAAAAAAGTTTTTCAAACTGTCCGATTTGGGACGGAATGCCCCATATACTTTAATGGGCCGGTGGGAACGAACGCGAATGCAGAACAAATAGTGGGCCGTTCGTCAGCGAGCATTAGCATATAAACTAGAAAATGTTTTATCGCGTTGCGAACTCTCGTCGAAAGTCAAACGAGCTTCAGCAAGCTTCGTGGACACACAAAAGTATAGGTGGTGAAATCAAGGTGTCTGTATGTGTCTCCTCTATGTATGAGAGAATGAAAAAGAGAGAGAGAGAGAAAGGGGGATGAGCCAGAATCAACGTTGCTGAAACGGCGAGTTCGAACGTCTCGATAACTTTTGTTTTGTCGCTAGCAACAATAATCCGCGGCAACTAACGTGTCTCTCCTGTGTTCTCTGTTAGTATAAGGACTTGCTATACCTGATCTAATGCGCTGGAGGATACATGGTAGCCGTCTCGATCCGAGGAGATGGATATTTATCGACTTTTAACGACGTCATTAGGAACCTCAGGGAGAAAATAAACAACCGATGAAGCAACCGATCGAGCCCGTATATCGCCTACCGCGGGATACATATATGTCGTTCTCCAAAATACAAAACGTTGCATTTGCATATCTACCGTACGTGATAGAGAACGGCTGAGGAGAAGGGATCCGAGAAGGGATGAGGGAGATTGATATAGACCCCTATGAAGTGCGCAGCCGTTTGCAACCGACATACCTCAGGGCCGAATAAAAAGCTCGAGGGCACTCATTCCCGTTCGTATTTCATGCAGCCCGATGCATAAACGACTTATCAAGGCAATGCGAAGCGGACCCTCGGATCGGCATAGTAGAAATCATTGGAATTCCGAGACGTGTGCACTCACCGAGCTAATTGCTCAGGCCCAAAGCCATTTAGTTCGTTCCATTGATATTACGCCTCCAAATTTGACATGTAGCACGCTGCAAAGCCGCGTAAATCTTCTGTAGAATTCGCGAATGGCGTCCGCGGAATATTAATGGAGTCTAGCTCAATGTTATTTCGTTTATTTTGGACTTACATTAGCGAAGGCATGCTCATTAGTCATAGAGTTTTTATAAGTTCAATCAATAAGTATGGTGAATTGACCTATTGGTTCATGATTCTATCAATATGTACTGAAATGCGTTCATGTACCAGAGATTTTTATTTGATTTCTTATGGAGTTTATCTTCATAGATAAGGATTTGTTAAAGCACTTGTCCAAATCTTAATGCATCAGGTTTCATAGGTCAACAATGTGGTCAAAAATTGGCATTGGCTCTGTCGGTAACACAGATCGGTTTCGCATGATGGCTTCAAGGATTTTCAGGGTTATCACGTTTGGCTGTAGATTGTGCGGGAAACCACGGGATAATGCCATGAGCAAAGTTTGTTTCTCACAACTTTGGTCATAGCGGTTGAGACAATACAAGTCTCCTCACTCAATCAATGAGAGTCAGGAGTGTGTTTGTTGTATCCACACTACATCATCTTAGGTATTTCAGATGAATGGGCAATCAGGCAGCGGCCCTTCCGGTTAGCTAGTTAGAACTGTCAACTATTTTCATGAAAATCTCATGGAAACTTCGGTCCAATAATATTTTTAGAAGTATAGGTTGCCACCCCCAAAATTGAATTTTCAATAACCTGACTCTTCCAAATGAGTGTTAATTATTGTGCGCCATTTAGTGCCTGGACCATGGTCACTTTTCCTAAGGACCTCCTGATGGAGAACTCTCATGAGGATTTGTTTTTGCCAAGAGAATTACAAGTTCCCGCCTATCGAAAGCTCTTGAGTAATTAGCGATGAATATATAAGTCATTGAGGATACGGTCATCGTGAACATTGTGAACCTTGATGGGGACAATAAGAGGATTACCGTAGATGCAACATCGATGTAGTTTTGCGCACCGAGTTTCTCAATCTTCATTCTCCTTTCAGGCATCCTATATTACACTTACATAGTTCTAGTGTCCGCAGTAAGCTGAAATTCTCTAGTCCAAACCTACCGATGGAATTTGTTAATCATGAAACAGCTCGACCTGTTCAGAACTGCTGGTCGACTCACCTTGAGAATCTTATTGGCGGAAAATTATACGACGTTTTATAATAATTAAATTATTCTTTGGCAGGGACAGTTGATCAAGGACTCAATTATCTTAATTTTTCTTGTTGCCACCACTTTTTCAAGTGATGTCTCTTTGAATGTGTATTCTATATTCTCTCTGAATAATATATACGAAGGCATCAAGAGTGCAGAACGTCTCGTAGTGACACGGGACAATGTCCAATCAAATAAATTTACTCGGGTTTGTAATAAGGGCATCGAAAGATTGTGCAGAACGGAACCAACCGAGAGATCCGACTGTTCATTCCGAACTCTGATAGTTCGTTTGGACGCGAGTTGCTTGCGAGAGATTTCCCCGCACTTTTACGGCCCGGAGTCGTTCTCTTTCTCTCTATCTTTACACTGCTCTTTGCGCCAAATTTACGACTTCCTGCAGCGAATTCACTCGCGTGTGCTCAGAAAGAAGCCGATCGTTACGTACCACTGAGGACCCGAGCTTTAACGAATTCTCCATCTCTATCGCACGTTTTCTCTCACTCGGTTTATAAATTAAAATGTCGTGAATTCTCTAGGTTACATCTCACAGATATGACATTTATTTCAATAGACACGTGACCTTTGTTGCACACTGTAAAAAATGTTATTAAATTTAATATACAAAAGTATATTTAATTTCAAAAACAAGTATATGCAATCGAAATTAATATACAAGCTATTCGAAAATTTACAATTTCATCTTAAATTTAATATTTGTATATTAAAATTAAAAGAGTGAGCATTTAAAATTAATATACCCGTAGGTATATGAAAACATTTTTTGTATACTTTTTTGCAATTTTAGAATACATTATTGAAAATTAATACACTTATTTCTTAAAATTGCAATCAACCATTGAACATTTTTTTCAATATTGTAATGAAATTTAATATGCAGTATAGGAAATTTCAATAATAAGTATACGAACTCGACATTAATATACATAGTATTGGAAAATTAACAATTTCATCTTAAATTTAATATTTGGATATTAAAATTAAAAGATGAACGTTGAAAATTCAAATCCCCGTATATTAAAATGGTTTCTGTATGCTTTTTTTTTTTTACATTTTTAAGATACGTTATTGGATATTAATACACTTATTTTCCAAAATTACAATCAATGTCAGCGGTCGTGCTAGTTGACTCATCCACCACTATGCGTCGCATGCGCTCGAACCTCTGTGCCCAAACGAAATAGGCATATGACGGTCTTATATACCGGACGGCCAGCGTGCCCAATGTACTTACTTGGCGCAGAGGTTACCGTGATGATTAAGGCGGTTCCTCCAGGGCGAAGCTCTTCCATTGCACTTTCGGTCGAGCTGACCCTTGCGAATATCCCTAATGTGGATATCTCGGGCGTACAATTTTAGTTATACACTGTAACAAATTTTTGTATCAAATTTTATAAAAAAAATATGAAGTTTTTATGCATATACAATATACTCAATTTAATATACAATGTGTACAGTAATATTTCAATCTTAAGTATATGAAAAATCAAATAACTTCTTTTAATTTTAATATACAAAAGAATATTAATTTTCATATCTTTTTTCATGATTCTACTTTAAAAATCATACTACGTATTTGAATTTTAATATACGAATGTATATTAAGATTAAAGGAAGTTATTTGATTTTTCATACACTTGTATTGGAATATTACTATACACATTTATATGAAAATTAATATATTGTATATGCATAAAAACTTCATATTTTTTTATTAAATTTAATACCAACATTTTTTACAGTGTAGTAATACGATAAGAATAGGAGTTCCCATTAGACAACATTAATCCGTGCATAAAATATTTAATGTTAAAATCTTCTGGGAAAGATGTCGAATCTGCGAGATTCCTGAAATGCGACATTAGGGCTGCGATAAATATGACTCGATCCAGCAGAAATTCTCTCATATTCAATGATAACTCGTGGGATGAAATAATGTTATCACAATTTGTTTCAAGTTTTACCATCATTCAGGCGCAGCCATTCAAAAATTATCACCACAAGTTGAGATAACCTCATATGAGTCGCAATCGAATGCTTCAATTATTCCCTAACAATGAAACCAGGATCGCTGCAACCTTCCCGTTGATATTACAGTGGAAGACACGTCCAGCAAAATCTCCGTCTCGATAAAACCCACAAGTTTCCTTGGAAACTTGTAATGTCCTGCCCAGTGGCGTAGTTCTTCGGAAACTTTGGTGTTGAAGTGGGATAAATTTTGATATAGTCAGGGGGTCGCGCTAAATGGATTCTAATAGAGACTACTTGACACTCAGGCCATATCATATGTCAGGAACGCACTTTGTGAAGAGAGACTTGCGAAGGAAGACTAATGAAATATGCTCCGACGAGTTAAGTCTGGAATCTCATTTAAGTTCATGGATGATGCACAATGGGATATTCTCTCGAAGACGGCCCGTTGACTCACGTGAACTTGGGCGTTGCGTTGGAGGGGGCACAAACGTTGTCACGAAGTTGGAATATGAAAAGGTCGCGAGAGGCAGAGAGTGAGATGATGATGATGAAGCGAGAGAAAGGCGCATTCGGGCTACTTTAATTAGCCGAGCTACCCGACAGATAGGATCGGAAGGCCTCTGTCGCGAGGAAGACTCTCCTGAGTGCACAGATGTCCTTGTGGCGGGGGAAGTAAGAAGGTAGGAGGGTTAATGCGATTAAAGTATGCATTCGCACGAAGACGATCCCACCGGATCAGTCGATAGCGTTGAAAGTAACGAAGGTATGAAGGTACCTTATAAGAAGGTTGAAACGCGCGTAGATAAAACGGGAAGGAAAGGAGGGCAAGCACACGGCGGAGCTTCGTTCCAAGATGAAACCGAGGCAACTGCGAGGAGAATCATTAAAATGCAGATGTAATGAAGAACGAAACAAAAATGGCACCCATCATCTTTACTCTTAAGTTGTTCAAGATCGAACGAAAGAGAATAAAAGGGGGTCATTCCATGTCAAATCGACGAATAGTTGGAATCGACTCCATTCAATTTCGATGAAATTTGGTCAGAAGTATTTACTGTGATCATGAAACAAAGTTCTATTGAAGAAAAAAAATTTAATTCGTTTTTCGACTATTCAAAATTTCACCATTTTTTTAATTTTTCAAGTTTCTTTTTTTAATATCTCGAAAACTATTATAGTTGCGAAAAGATCGTTCTAAGTTTATCTTGAAGAGTATAGGTACTTGGAGCTACGAAAAAAAATGTTATTCCGAGCAAAATTTTTGAAAAATGATGAATTTTGAGAATTTTGCATTTTTTTAAATCGTGAAAATCATTTAAAATCAGTACAAGGTAGTACATGAAAAAAATTGTACAAAAATTTAATGTTGATCGTAGACTTTCACGATTTTTCAAAATTCGAAATTCTCCAAATTCATCATTTTTCAAAATTTCTTTTTTGGAATCTTTGTTTTCTCGTAGCCCTAAGTATACTCTTCAAGGCGAATCCAGAACGACTTTTTCGTAACTATAATAGTTTTCGAGATATTTAAAAAATAAACTTGAAAAATTGAAGAAATGGTGAAATTTTAAATTCTGCACAACTTTCGAAAAAAAACATTAATTTTTTTCCTTTGGTAGTACTTCGTTTTATGATAAAAGAAAACTTCTGACCAAATTTCATTGAAATTGCAAAGGGTCGATTCCAACTATTGGTCAATTTGACATGGAATGACCCAGGGACATTAAACGAATAATCTCGATGATCAAAAATAGGGGCTATTTCCGTATACTTCTTAATAAAATAATAAACGCACATGGATAATGGTCATTGTACAAAGTAAGGATGTATGGGATTGCCAAACAAAGATATCGTACGTTCGTGCAATTGTACCGAGGGAATACTGATTAGTACAAAGTATAAACGAGCAATGTTCACGTACGCCGTTACTTATCTCAAATTGCCACCAAGGGGAGGGATCCAGGGGGAGGTGGCAAGAAATTTCTGTATGCCTGAGCAGAGAGAAAGAGAGAGAGAGAGAGAGAGAGAGAGAGAGAGAGAGAGAGAGAGAGAGAGAGAGAGAAAGAAAGAAAGAGAGAGAGAGAGAGAGAGAGAGAGAGAGAGAGAGAGAGAGAGAGAG